>LPNX010627770.1:17125-100124 GCA_001517045.1 Pseudotsuga menziesii
GAAGGGGGGGTGTTAGAATAATCAAACCCATAGTATTACCCACTTAGACATTAATTCATTTATTTTTGTCTTATTTTCCTAGTCCATGAGTCTCACCATGTGCAAGTTGCTAATTGCCTATCCATAGAGGTCAAACTTGCCATCTTTGACTCATGTAGTGCTTGGGAAAGCCTTAGGAATCAAATCTTCTTTATTCCTGGCCTCCTAGGTGCCCTTCTTCTTTTTCTTCTTTATTGACTACTTTTTCAGTGTTTTAAGGCACATAGGAAAGCAAGACTAGGTGAGGTGAACTTGTTTTCTTGCCCTTTCATCCTCCACTCTTTCCTCCATGCAAAAGCATGTATGATCTGCCATTCCACCACTCATTATCTTGCCCATGCACCCTTGCCAATTCGTGAGCCTCATGACAGATTTGGGATCAGCTTTTTACACCTATGGGGGATTTGCCTATTTTGGGTAAGCATGCTTTATGCTAGTTTTGGATGCCTCCTTATGCATTCGACCTATTGATTTATTCTATATATTCAGCGACCTATGTTATTACAAGGTTGTCTATTGTACACTGAGTTAATATAATTTTGTGTTACAGCTCCATTTTCAGTCTCCATTGTTGACAATTTTGCATGATCAATTGTAATTTGTTGTGAGTGAAATTAATCTATTGCTGGTCAGAATTTCTACATAGTTCATATGCATCTCTGGATTCTATAAATACAAATGAAACTTGGTATAGTCAAAACCCTTAAAACATTCATTCATTTATCATTACAAATGCCAAGCTCAAAGCTCTGTCAAAACACCCATATGCAGAGGTAACAAGTTTAGGCTTGTTTATATAGGGCTTACCCGTGAAGGGTATGTGTCAGAAACCTAAGAGACACATGACCTATGCAATAGAATCCTTGCCACCTGCAAACAAAGGACAGAGAAATGTTAGAAATATACCAATCCTCCAAATGAGCAAAACAAGTAAACAATGATGCAAAACCAGGTGAAGAGTATACCTTCCCAGGGCATAGATGCGAGCCAGAGCTCACGTAGAGACCACAACTAGACAGCCGAATAGAGTGTAACCATTAGAGAGCCAAATGACTCGTTCATCCATGATAGACCAATCTTAACGTCCAAATCTTACCATGTAATTAAGGAAGCACTAGATGAAAGGTTCATGAAGTTTGTAGAAGTGAGGCAGTCCCAGGTGAAGGGCCCAGAAAACTTGAGGAAAAAAAAACTCATTCCTGAACCTTGTCTTCTAAGATGTAGAGGAAGATATGAACCATTAGGGATTAAAAACACCATTCCTTAGAGGGCATAAAACCCTCATCAAACCAATTCCACCCATCATATGAAGATCCCATAATACCACAAGATGGATTGTTAAAAACCCTAGAAGAGACTTTGATGAGATTACAAATGCATTAATTCAAAGGACACACTATACTTGGGATGAGCTTTATGATGTTTCATACACACCCAAGTTCCAAAAGGATATGGAAATGAAAAACACACTAAGAAATTCCAATTCTTAGGTCTGAAGGACAAACTCTTTGTAGTTTTGGTGTAGAGCATTAATATCTAAAAAAAGGACACAAATATGGATTGAGGTAAGAATGTTTGATCTCGACGCTTTTAAAAAAACAATTAAAATAGCTATAAGAGAAGCCATCTTGAAAAAATCAAGAAAACAAAATTATTCAATTCTAGTCAATTAGGTTATGCATATCAAGAGGACCAATATGGAGAGATTGGAACCCCTATTTGTTTGATTGTCCAAAAACCTAATACCTCAACCTCCAACATTTGTTGCGAATGTTGTCAACCCCAATTTAGAGGACATGCGAGTAATCCTAAAAAACATTTCATGGATGAATATCTATGCCAATCTAATTATAAATCTAACCTTAGGATGATGCACTAAAATCTACATTAAAATTAGATGAGGAATACAAACCACAATACCAATCACCCTCCATTAGAACTAAGGAAACATTAGTCTTAAACCTACATTGAAGATAATTGTTATTAATGTCCATTAAGACCAGCTTTGGTATACCAAAACATAAGAAAGGAAAGGAATTATTTGGTATGCTATATAATTTTACTTTTTTTATTGAGAATCTATAAGAGAATCCTTCTTAAATACACATAGTTTTGACGTGATAAAAGGCTATGAAGGTTAGTATTCTAACAAATATTTTTAAATTGCGATCTAATGTGGCTGTACGACAAGACATACTAAGAGAATTTTTTTTTCATATTCAATCCTCTTAGTGTGAGACATACGGCATTCTTTTGATGCATGATGTTTTAGTTGTTGTCCAATGCCATGTCTCACTATGAAGCTCATAAACATATCCACATCTTCATCTTCTTCTTCTCAAGGTTATCGTGCTTCGATTATTGTGCTTTTTCTTTATCTACTTCTTCACTTGTCACTTCATATCAAGTATTACGGTTCTTTTCTCTCGCTTTACTGTATAATGCTATCTCTTTTACAATTGACAAGTCTCTCATACATATTTCTAATTCTATTTTTTTCATTTTATGTGTTTTGAAATATTCTATTATCGAAAATACATGTTATGAAATGTTGTTCTTATATATTCTTTAATTTGTTTAATTGTTGTTGATGCCTTGCTCTGACTTTTCTTGTTTCCTTTTGCATGCATGGAATATACACAATTAGAAATTTTCAATTCATCTATCCATGATGTTCTTATGCAAGAAAAATTTCTAGAATATTTTCACAACATGATCTCTGAAATAAGTGGTCTTGAATGCCATCTCTTTGATGCTAGATTTGTCTTTCTTTTTTAAATGAAAGTTATGTTGTGCATGCTCAGACATGCATGTCATCGAGAAGCTAGCCAAACAGTAAGAAGAGAATGCTTTTCAAGAAAACTTGGATGAGAAGACATACGTGTTGATTTTAATTGGTGTTGTGTATGCGATTGATCTGGATTCATATTAGAATAATTTTTTTAAATGCGTATTCATACACGTTTTTGTATTTCTGTTGCTTTTTATGGAATGTTGATAAGACATTTATTACATTCAGTTTTACAACCGCTTGAATTTCTCTTCTTTGTATTCTTGGAAGAGTTAGGTAATTTTGATTTTTAATGCTTATATTATACTTTTTGAATAAGTGGGAAGTTACATGACCAAGCATATATGTTTACCTCTTTTTCTTCTTTCGTGCAATGATTTTAAAATATTCTTTCCATTTATTACTTATTGTACTATTGTTGATATGTTGCTTGTATTTTTTAAGTCATGCATTATAATTCACCCTTTATTTATTCTCGCAAATGTTACCTCCTTTTCACTTTGATGTCAGTTATTCCTTTTTTCCAATTCTCATTTCTACTTTAAAGCACTTTTTAACTCTTTAACCAATGCTACAATGACAAAAATTTCTCATGTGAATTGTACATACATTCAACCTATATGTAAATTTAAGCTTCCCAATAAGTTCAATTTTCGATGACACAACAAAAAAGTCCATGTCATTTTTGTGTTTAACCTATTGCAATTCATTTGATTACATCGTATGTATTTTTTCTTTTTTTCCAATTTACATTTCTACTGTAAAGCACTTTTTAACTCTTTAACCAATGCTACAATGAAAAAAAATTCACATTTAAAGTGTATGTACATCCAACCAATATGTAAATTTACACTTCCCTATAAGTTCGATTTTCGATGACGCAACATAAAAGTGTATGTTATTTCTGTGTTTAAGCTATTTCAATTCATTTCATTACATTGTATGTATTTTCCCTATAACAATGTAATCTAAATCATGACATCGTGTTTTGTTTGTTGACAGCTTCCTGCTTCCGGCTCTCTAGATTTGCAGAAACATCGAATTCAAAAAACCAAAAAAATGCGACCTCGTAGAGAAATGTCTCACCGAACATGTTGTCTCCTTCATGGATTCCACATCTTGCAGTCCACAGTCGTTTCTTTCATATACTATGTTTGTTATTTATGCATGGAATCCATAAACATAATAGATGCATGGGAATATTGGAGTTATAAACAAGATGAGAACAATGTCAATGACTGGATAGGTCGCCAACAAGTGAATTAGGTATTCAGTGATGAAATATAATGTTTGAAAAGAAAACAACTAGGGTTGGAAGAAAGGGTGACCTACATTCAAGGGCACATGAACATTGTAGCAGACCATGGAGGCATACCAAAAGCTAACAAAAATCCAGTGAATTTTAACTTCCTCCATCATTAATATACAAGTAAAAAATCCTTGATACAAGACAACACAATCATTATGGAATGCATTGTCAAACCTCAAAGTTATCGCGTCCATGAAAGTTAAATTTCCTTTCTTGGTTTATGGAGTTGAAAGATTGAAGCTTTACTCTATTTCAATAATGTTATATGTGAATGAAGTTGCAGTACTACGCTTATTTAGTACTTTGTCAACAATGTGGAAAACAAATGTAGTTGAATAAAAAAAATTTACATTTTCAACTGTGCGTTTCTACTTTTGAAAGAAAAAAATGATGCCTTTATTTTGTTTGCAATTGGCAGTACTATACTGTGGTTTATTTTTCATTTCTTTCAACATGTTAAATGGCAATTAAATGTGTTCATGTTCAATTCAGGATATCACACTACACTATTGATATTGTTATCACTCAAAACTTGTAATATTTGTTGTCAAAATTGTCAAAGTGCATATTCATATATGACATACTTTCAGCAAATATAGCGACCAATTTTTGATATAATAAATATTTATTTTTACCCTATGATTTTATAATCATAAAACGATGGAGACCAACATTTCATATACAGACAGAATTTGCATATAATAAAGAAACAGTGCGGCAAGCTTGTCATAGATCTACACACATTTCATATAGCGAGAAAGGTTTCATACGAATAATGTAACTACTCTAATTCCATTCATGAAACAATTTCAACAAACTTTTAATATTGTGACAAATGATGACTACAAATTTTTAACATACCGTCTAACTTTAAATACAGCGACAAAATGTTGATACAATCGCCAAAATTTGGAATTAACATAAAACCATACCGAGCAAATTTTCATATTGGGATGAACTTGTGAAATAACAACAACTTGTTTTAATTCATTATAAACCCATAGAATTTTGATATACCGACAAACTTGACATATATGGACAAAGTTTTGATTTTGCGAACAACTCTTTATGTAGCGACTAATTTTCACTTAATCATAAAACATGGAGACAATATTTTAATATAACATGAACCTTTTTAGGGTAGCCACAAATTAGATATAGGGACAAACTATTCAGTTAAGCAAAAAACCATTGCGACAAACATTTCATGTAGCGACAAACATTTTTTATGGCAAGAACCTTTTCATAAAGTGGTGAAACTTTTGACATGAGAAATAAACCATAGCTCCGCACTTTTAATATGCCAACAAACTTTACATATAGCGACTAAATTTATATTTACCAAGTAAGTTGTCATATACCGACAAATGTTTCATAGATCGCGACACCTTTTCGCAATACCTTCAAACTTTTGATACATTCGTAAAATGATAGCTTCAAGCCTTTTAATATAGAAACGAAGTTTTTCTGTAGCACCAAATGTTTGGTAAAATGAGACATTTACAAAGCGACAAAAAATATCTAGTCTCTTTTAATGTAGCGCCACTTGTTATATATACGGACCAACTTTTGGTATGGCAAGAAATAGCGACATATTTTTCATATAGTGCCGAACTTTTGATATAGTGACAAACTTTTCTTATAGCGACAACCTTTTGGTGTCATCATAAAACCACACAAACCACACAGACTTCTCATATACTTAGAAAATGATAGCAACTAACGTTTACTTTATCGACAAAGTTTCCATATCGCAACAATCTTTTTATACAGTGACTAACTTTTGCTATAGCGACATATTTTTTTATTTAGAGCCAAACTTTCTCTATAGTGACACACTTTTGGTAAAGCCACAAAATTTTGGTGTCATCATAAAACCATAGCGAGAAATGTTTGATACAAATAATGTTACTACTATAATTCCATTCATGAAAAACCATTTCAACAAAATTTTCATATTCCGACAAACTTTTAATATAGCCTATAACTATTAATGCACCGCCAAACTTTTCATATGATCGCCAACATTAGCAATTAATCATAAAACTATACCGAGCAACTTTTCAGTTTGGGACAAACATTTGAAATAGCGACAACATTTTTTATTTCATCATAAATCCATAGAGACACTTGTACCATATCGACAAACATTAGAGGAAATCTGAGGTCTAAAATTGGCCTCCTAAGGAAAATAATAAAATAATACTTATTAATTTTGGAGGAAGAATGAAAAAAACTACTTTTTTTGTTTGTATTTTCGACATATCTCCTTGTGGTTTTACTCAAATTCCAAGGGGGGGAGCTTGTTAGATGTAGAATTTAACTCCGCATCCAATGAGTACCCACATTCCATTCTTTTAATGGACCTCGCTACCCGAAAAATAATAAATACCTGAAAAAATGTGATGATGATGTCATCATCATGTTTTTTCAATTATTTCTTATTTTTGGGGTAGCGGGTTCCATCAAAAGTATGCAGTATGGGTACTCGTTGGATACAGAATTAAATTCCGCATCCAAGGAGCTCTCCCACTCGAAATTTGAGAAAAAACATAGGGAGATATGTCGAAAATACAAACAAAAAAAGTATTTTTATTTTATGACAAATATGTCAATTCAACCATTATGGTTGACTCATTTTATTGAAATTCTATTGGTTGCTGAATTCCAACTCACAAAATTTATTGTTCGCGCGTTTTCTTATAAGGCCAATTTTAGACCCCAAATTTCCTCTAATGCTTCTGGTATAGAGACAACCTGTTCATATAATCATAAAACCATGGTGCCAAAATTTTCCTCTAGCAACAAAATTTTTATATACAGACAAACTTCTGATATAATCATAAAACCATCGTGACAATATTCTGGCATAGCATCAAAATTTTCTTATACCGACAAATTTTACATATATCGACCAACTTTTGTCGTTGTGAACAACTCTTTATATAGAGGCAGACTTTTGACTTATTCATAAATCACGGTGATGAGATTTTAATATAGCGACAACCTTTTAATATAGCAACAAATTTGATATAGCGACAAACTTTTTATATGGCCATAACCTTTTCATAAAGTGACAACACTTTTCAACTTACCATAAAACCATAGTGACCCACTTCTTTTTTTCTAAGCTCAGAAGATGTCTATTAACGGAGAATAATAATAAAAGTAAAAATACAATTCCACGTGTTCCTATAACTCGAAATCATAAACAGGTGGAGGAAGAAGCAAAAAAGAGGATGTTCCTCCCAATTGTGGGGAAAACAGATCTTACAATAAGTTTGAAAATGTCTTAAGTTGAAAAAAACCTGGGATAAACTAAGCATAATGGTGCTGAGTAGAAGAGAATCCAAAAAACGATGCATTTGAGGCAGTAAAGAACCTAGCTTTACAACTTCTACCATGGGACCTCAGTGACTAGGAAGTAGTACTCCATACCCCATTGCAGACCATGTTCTGTATTGCTTTTGCCTTGTTTAGCTTGATCATCTGCATTGTTAGTGGAGCCATTACTGTTGCTGTCATCCGAGTTGTTCCTGTTGGTGGTGATGGGTTGCTTAGATGGCAATGGCGAAGTTTTCCTAATAGGATTCCTTTTGTTATTTACAAAATGTCGCTGAGGGGGATGCAATGGAGGGAGGGTGTAGCATTTGGAAGCAGGGGCAATGGGGAGACCGAAAGGAAGAGTGGGGGACTTGGAGCAGTGGAGGGAACCTGAACAGAGGGGAGCAGGGTGGCACAGCTTCATGGTGGTTCGAGTTGAATGGGTCAGAGGGTTGCACAACAGGGGCGACAAGGATGTTAGCTGAGCGTGTGATGAGCCTGGTTAACAAGTTTTTGAAGGTCCATTAATTTCCTTGGTGGATAGGAGTGCATTGAGCTGCTAAAAGGGAGAAAGAGAGCTCATCCTCCCAATCATCAACCATGGTTCACAGCTCGTCGAGGATCTCTTCATCAAAACAAACATTGTTATCCTACAGGATGGAGGTTGGTAGTCTAGGGTTGTTGGCCCAACCTTGTCCTGTCCCTCCCGTGGGTGGTCCTCGTCGTCATGGCAACATGAATTGGTCCTAAGTGCGAATGTCTATACGAGCTTGCACGATGGAGGACGAGCGAAGCAGGAGCGGGGGTGGAGGGTTTGAGACGTGAAGAGCGAGCAGTGCTAGAGTAGGTAAGAAAGAATGAAGGTTCCAAAGGTGGAAGACCTTGGAAGGAGTCTTGTTGTGATGAGCTTAAGAAGCATCATGGAGGACCATTAATGCCCTGAACAAATCCTGCACCAACTTAACTTTTGAAAGGACATGAGCCTCATGAGGAGCCGAGCTCGTCGTCAGTATGCATGAGGGTGACATTATACGTGGGGAGGTCATTAATGCAATAGCATGCCAGCTGGGAGGAGGTTGGGTGCCAGCTTTCATAGGGATGTGTGGTTTCCAGCTCATCTCCAGCTGGAGGATTGCTAGAATTGGTGATGTGCTGAGGTGCGTCATCTGGTCCTTGGGGAGAATATCCCTACTTGTCACCCGCATCCAAAGCATAACAACCTACTTTTTATATAGTGACAAACTTTACATATACCAACTAAATTTAGATCTACCGACAAAGTTTCATATACCAACAAACGTTTTGTAGATCGCGACAAAAAATTTCTATACCTTCAAGCCTAGTAACCATTGAAGCAGATCAACCACGACTATCATGTCAAACATTACAGACAAGGAAACTATGGTCAATAAACGCAACAATGTCAACCATGCCCAAGTATGGTCATGCCAAGTACATCAAAAAATATTGACACCTTGGTCAAACGTGCTAAGCCATGATAACCATGTCCATAATATCACAATCATGTCAACCATGACCATGGTATGGTAAGCATGTCAACCATGCCCATGGTCTAACAACCAAGTCAACCATGTCGATGGTATACAAACTAGATGAAGCAAGGTATGACATGCCCATGAGTGACCATGTAATCTGTGCTTTGCATGGCTATGTTCAAGTATTGTCATCCATGCTTATGGATGTCAACCATGGTTGATTGTGGTCAACTTGGTCAATCATGGATGGCATGATGGTAGTCTTGACTACATCATGTCAAAGATATGCTTCCCATTTCCAGGTTGACCATGTGTTCAAATATGCTCAAAATAATTAACCATGTCATCGTCAACCATGGTCCTGTTCATCGTTGCACATGGCCAACCATGGTGGAGATGACCTTGGTCAACCATAGTGTCCATCTTTAACCACGGGTATGGTCGACCATGTCAACCATACCCAAGAAATTCATTTCCACAAAAAATTATTGCGAATAAATGAAATAAATATTCAAAAAATAAAATATTATACAAAAACATATTTTCTAAAGCTATATTTTTTTAATGTTTACTTTTAAATACAATAATTTAAATATTTAAAAAAATAATAATATTTACAAAAGAAAAATACAAAAATAATTATCCATTTGTTTAATATAGAAAATAAATTTATTTTTAATTTTTTTCCCATATTATTTTATCACACTATTATACACGACTATACAAATTTAAAAAATAATATTGTTTCCCTCTTATTTTAATAATAATACTACTACCAATACTAAAAATAATAATAATAATAATAATATTATTATTATTATTATTATTATTATACTTATTTTTATTATTGTAATAAAATAATTAATACTATTAATAATACTAATTATATTTATTATTATTATTATTATCATCATCATTATTATTTTTAATAAAATATTACTACCAATAATATTACTAATTATTATTATTAGTTTTATTATTATTCTTATTATTAAAAAACAATTTAACAATTTTAAAGGTACCATAATCACATAATCATAAGTGTAATAATACTAATACAAATAATTATAATAATAATAATATTAAAAATAATAATATTTTATTATTATTATTATTATTATTATTATTATTATTATTAATGTTAATATTAGTAATAATAATTACATGATTCAATATTTAATTTCTAAATAATAATAATAATAATAATAACAATAATATTAATACTATTTTCTTCTTGCTTAAAGGCTGTCCGTTAACTAGCACAACAACATAAAATGTTGTCCGATCGGTTTCCTTTCTCATTCGTAAATGACCCCAATGAGGGTACACCAACAACATTTTATGTTGTTGTGTTAGTTTAACAAAATTTAAATACTAACATTGATGTATCAATAAAAAATCTATATAAAAGTATGATATATTTTGAAAAGTATAATATATTATAGGAAATTTTTTTAGCCTTCAAATAAAAAATTAAAAAAAATCTTTATTTTAAATTTGACAAAGCAAATTTTTTTGGAATTTCATTTGGCAAGAAATAATTTACCCTGCAATATGCTCTTAAAATCCAAGAGCCACGAGGTGGCAATGTCCCCGACATTGCATCCTTGATAGCTAGTGGTTTGCAATTGCCTATAGAAAAAATTAAAACTCAATAAAAATAGATTAAATTTTGTTATAGCCTACTTAAAACTCAATAAAAATAGAATAAATGTTGTTATAGCCTACTTAGGAATCCTTTTGAGGATGGTAAAGATTTGACTACTTAAAAGACCCTAGACTCAAGTTCTATTTCAATGGATCCAAAGTGAGGATGAGCTTTACCAGCTTTGCGACAATGACTACTACATCTCAAATAGGGCATGAAGGACATAAAGACAAGCCTAAATATTAGAGTATCTGAGTATCAGAATTCGAAACTAACTTCTCCTTCTAAAATGGTACCCACCTCTCTCTTGGAGTTGCAGATTTGGGATTGAAAAGTAAGCTATCCTCTAAAGGAAGGGTAGAAAGGCAAAAGAAAGGCAATGAAAAGGAGGGAAGTACTCCATATTTGAATAATGCTAAGCCAATATAAGAACAAGAACAAATTGAAAGAAAGCAAAACCTTCCTCATTGAAAGAAAACTCACCACCTACCCTTCAATCAAATAGAAAAGTTTTAGTAAAGTAAGACAACAATTTCCATTATTACATATATTATAATAACCACTTATGTAAGTATACACCTATCTTAAAAAAACCTATTAATAAAAATTAATAACATTTTGAAATTTTGTTTTATCATGAAAATAAGTTCCACCTAATTATTTGCCCCTTCTTTGAAATGGTTTGTGAAGATTTTCAATAGTATTTTGACGCGAGGCATATGCCCATCAAATTCAAAGCCTTCCTCAATAACTTGAGTTAAAATGAAAAATTCATTACATGAAATAGACATTACATAGATTACTTTAACACACTTATCAAATATAAAAACCATATGGACTTTATGTAACAATTCTATACATATATATTTAAAACAAAAACACATGTATAATAAAATTATGTAAATTAAAAGATATTTTACTTCTTACTCAAATATACTATGATATGACAAAAATATTATTTTTATGAAATTTCAATTTAAAAATAAATATCATTCTAATATATTTAGACATTGCAGATATTTTATCATTTCCTAAAATTTTGTTAAACATTTTACTATACCATTAAGTAATCAAAATAAACATAAAACTATAAAATTTTCAAAAAAAACCGTGGTCGTTTTTTATGTGTCATTCATGACAATTGAAGGTAGATGGCCAATATGAGAGCATAAACCGGTGAAAATGAAATCGTCATTAAAGCTAGGAGAGAAGCGACCCCATCTCACTTAACCTAATCAACTTGGAAAAAAATAAAAAAAATAAATGAAGGCTTTACAAACAATGCCAGTGTCGACCCCATCTCACTCAACCTAATCAATTTGGAAAAATTAAAAAATATATAAGTGAAGGGGTTACAAACAATGCGAGTGTCAACCCCATTTCACTCAACCTAATCAATTTGGAAAAATAAAAAAAATATAAGTGAAGGCTTTACAAGCAATGCCAATGTTACGCATGCATCACATTAAAACAAACCTGCATCACATTAAAACAAATGGCATGACAATGCCAATGTTACACATTTTTGTATGAAATCAAATTTCCGTATATTTTATAGTAAGGTAAAAAATTCCATTGTCGCAACATGTTTCTCGGTGGAACAAAGGAGGGAGAACCAAAATTATGCCAAGCAAATAAGGATATAAGAGGCCCCTTCATTCACTATACATTGATGACAAATTATATTCTTAACAAAGACCCTTATGTGCAAAAGGGTTGAAGAAGGGAGATATAGTTTTATAAGTTTATCCAAGTTAAAAGTCATTGCCTTAGAATATAAAGGGTGCACACTTTTATATGCCTTACAACAGGTAGGTCTTTTGGGTGATAAATTCCATTATTCTTAGTCAACTAAGCTAGGCCATAGTGAATTCTATAATAAGGCTAATCGCATTAAGAATTTAAAAATTAATTCTTCAAAACCTAAAATAAACTTTATCAATATAAATACCATAATACTATAAATTAACCAATACCATATGCCTATAAACCACTAAAAGATAAACTCACTAATACTAAAATCTAATTCTTTTTTTAACTATGTTTCGGTGGCCTTGATTGACGAGATAAAAAAGTGCTTAGCCGTGAATATCGCACCGACATTCGGTCGCTTCATTGACAAAGGAGACGACCATGTTTTTTCGGATAAAACAAGATTGGAAATTGGAATCCAGCTGTAATATTGTATGTACCGACAACTCCCTAATCACTTCGAGCTTGTACTCTGCCAGATTGCTAGGAATTAGGATGAATATGTTAGAAGAGATAAACACATCCATTGTTATAGGAAAACTATGGGGCTTCTCTTAGTCTGTTCAATATTTGCGTTAGAGAGTTGGGAGAAAGTTGAGTTCATATAAATTTTCTGAGGTTGGAATCGTTATATAAGTGATATGTCCATTGAGTTCTTTGAGGTGAAGGAGAAGAGGGTTTCTATGTGGACGCCTGTGGTGACATGGTGCAAAGCCAAGAGGAGAAATCGAAATGAATAGGAGATGAAAAATACAATGTACAGAGTTGTGAGTCCTCGAAGGTGGGAAAGTGGCAGTCCAAAAAATCCAATGTACAGAGTTGTGCATCACCTTACACACAATGTTTTTTTTTATGAAATCAATCAAATTTGAGTATATTTTAAAGCATGTCTTCAAGTTGAGTAATCCTCTCATGCGTGTTTAACCTTTCTCAATAAATAACTACCACTATAGACATGTTATAGTAAAATCAGAACTTAATACTAGGCATTGGGATTCAATGTCTTTATGAATAAAAAGGCTAGTCTAAACTATCTGCTGACACCATACTGTATAATTTAAAGCATGGCTTCCAATTAAGTAATCGTCAGACTCATGAGCATTTAGTCTTTGTCAATAAATACCTCTAAGCATCTTATTGTAAAATTAGAATTTAATACCAGCTATTGCAATTCACTACCTTTATGGGAAAAGAAACGCTTATAGTAGTCTAAACTATATGTGACAATGGCGTCACCATCCTTCACATTAGTGCTGCAACAAGCAAGGCTGGTCCTTTTTCAATATGATGACGTTAAGAAATTTAAATTTCTAGAAAACTTAAGGAGAAGTTACAATAACCGTGACTTTTAGAGTTACTGTGGAATTGGTAATTCTCTTGAATTAGCAATTCTCTGCATGACGCTACTTTGCGGAAATGAACCTGGATTATGCCTGGTTTCTGCCTTTAAACAAAAAATCCCTTTCCTTTCTCGTACAATGTCAATTATTTAGCCGGTGATTGGGTGGTAACTTTCCCAGGAAAACAGTTTTCCGTACAATGTCAATTATTTAGCCTGCGGTTGAGTGGTAACCAGACCTGGAATTTGACCCGCTACAAAACGTATTTTTAGTTTTAAAACTTATTTGAGTGGATAAAAAAAATTTAAAATGTTAACATCTACGTTTAATAAAAATTTCAAAACATATATTTGACAGGTATTATCTTACATGTCCTGTCATAATTTGTAATACATGTTTGCCGCTAAGTGGCCACTGCTAAAACTATTAATATAGTGGGTGAGCTATAATAAATATGGTTCCTGCTAAAACGCAATGTTGCACATATCCTTATATTTATGGTAGGATGATTGGCATTTCTGAGTTTAAAAATGGAACAGGTATAATATCCATATTTATATGATTGGCTATCTTAATCGAGAGGAGAAATCCGCTAAAATACCAAATATTGAGTAATAATAAATCCTTGTTATTACTCGTGATGTCATTGTGCTTTGAGCCCTTGAAATAAAATTTCACTAAATAAGAATGCCTCTCCTTATCAAATGAGAGCATTTTCAAGAGTATAAAAATGACAAATTGTTAGGATGTTATATATAAAAGTTAATTCAAATTTTATAACATTTTTATTTATTAAAAATATTTTTTAATTTATTTTAATAATATATTAAAAAAAATTGACACTCATTAATTTGATCTAAGCATAAACAGACTGGTATAAAAAACCCAAAACCGTCATAAAATTTTGATTTGATAGGTCATAGAAATCTGAAATTCCATGCCTGGTGGTAATTTTCCCAGGAAAACAGTTCAGTTCGTGAATTGCTCAAACAAGTTTATTAAACCCTCTTCATCCCATCCCACCCCACCTCAGGTTTTGTCGAGAATCTTCAATGCTCAGAACAAGAAAATTATAAGCTCATTACCAAGGATGAGAGAGTTGTTAAGGCTTATAACTGGTTAAAAGTGTACTCCCAACCAAAAAAGTAAAAACAAGTTCTATATTTTGTTTAACTTGAATAGCATACATACACATTCTTTAAATTTAGAGTTCAAAGATGGTTTCCAACTGAATTGGTATGAGAACAGGTTTTAACTGAGTTAAAATATATTATTTGCCTCAGAATTGTTCTATAAACAAGGACCCCATTGCCCATTATTCTTCTCTATTTTGTGCGCCCAGTTACACTTACAATTTCTCTCGACGATGCTGCAAGGCCAAACTCGACGCCTGTCAAAGTCGCCTCCTGTGGGAACCGTGCAACTTCTTCCATTGTGCCAGTAAACGAAGTGACTGACTGCTTCTGCTTCACTCACTGGCCTCCTTCCATCATCTTAGTCTATAGGTAAAGAGCAAGCAAGCAACTGGTCTTCCTCATCCTTCTAAGTCCGTAGTTGAAAAGCAAGCAACCAAACAATGAAGCTAGAGGAACAAAAGAAAAAAAATGAAGATTGTGTGCCTAAAACAAACTATCACAGTTTCGATTTAAGTGGAAATCCCAGCTCAATAATGAAGTAGCTTCATGACTCCACAGGACATGTTAGGACATGCTAAAGAACTAGCATATGTAGGATAGGTAAACATCAAAAACAGGGGAGCTGGTAATGGTCGTCCTGCTCCCTCGTAAACGGACTCGGGCATAGAATTGCTCGCCATTTCTTTTCAATGGCTGCGACATCAAACTTTACTATATTAAACACCTTAAAATGAATCTATTCTAACATAATCCTCCATTCTTCATTTCTTTACTCTCCTTTTCAACAATGCTTTATAATTTTGTTCATAATTTAATTTTATTACAAAATTTTGTATCTAAATATCGATAGTTACTAGGAAATCACTAAACCGTATAGCCCAGGCAACCACCCATTATAAGCCAACAACCAATAAGAAAATCCCTTGCTTGGGGTTTGGTAGGTGTAAAGGTAAAACTAAAGTAGCATCAATCCATCAATCGATCTTGAGGCACCCCAGGCTCGGCAGGTGTTAAATTCGAGTGAGTAGTCCTCGTCCCCCAGGCTTGGAAGATCTAATAAGTAAAGCAGCAGGAAGTACGGACACAGTTCTTGCGGGTCTCTCATGCAGATCCATTGTTCTAAGTCTGTAGTTGAAAAGCAAGCAACCAAACAATGAAGCCAGCTGAAGAGAAGAAGAAAATGAAGATTGTGTGCTCTGAAACAAAAACAGGAGAGTTGGTAATGGTCATGCCACTCCTTCATATACAAAATCAGGCATAGAATTTCTCGCCATTGCTTTTCAATGCCCACGTGGCAGTTGACATGCATGTGACTTGAAGTGTGTCGTGGGGCGTTGCTTGGGCAGGGAGGGAAAATGTGTATATGGTATACAAATCTGTTTTCCTCCACTTGTTGCACTATTTGCAGAGCACTATTTACAGAGAATTTTCACCATTCCAATTGAATGTATTTAGCATGGAACAAGATACCAACCTCACAATAAGTTTTGCAAAGATAAAAAATTGAATGTCAATTTATGGCCATTGCATTATTTGGGAAACTATAAAGATTATGAAGTGACAAGTACATTATGATTGAAACTCAATTATTTGAGTTAGGTAGGTTGAGATTGAAGTGACATCTAGGTTAGGATTGAATTATTTGGGAGGTTAGGATTGATTTATTTGGGAGGTTGTGAAGGTGCTTCATGAAAGACATTGGATTAGGATTGAAATTCATTTTATTTCTGAAGTCATAGGTAGGTCAATATTAGAATTCAATTACTTTTGAAGTGATAGGTATATCAGAATTGCAATTCAATTATTTGGTATTAGTATTTTTGGATTGAAGTGAGCTATGATGAAGGTGGTTTATGAAATAACAGTAGATCCAGATTGAAATTCAACTATTTATACCTTGAAGGTAGTTTATGAAGTGAAAATAGATGGATTGGGATTCGAAAATTTCTGAAGTGGTAGGTAAGTGAGGAGTGAAATTCAATTATTTGGGACTCATAGGATAAGATTGAAGTGACCTAAAGGTGGTTTTTATATATTAAAAAAATAACTAACACTGTAATAACACTCTGCCCACCTTATTTTCATCCACACAGGGTAGGATGTGTGGCTCAAACTCATCATTTTATGCTTATGCAAGCTTGAGGCCGGGTCTTGGGGCACAAAGTCCTAGGCCTACGTCACCTATATAAACCAATAAAAAGTAAGATAAATCAAAATTTATATAATTCCCCAAAAATAATTGATACAAACTATAGCAAAAATTATATGCTTTTGTTAAAGTTAATACAAATTACTCAAAATAATAACGTTGAGCGATTCATATATATCCCCTTGTCGAGGACATAAAAATGACTGCTTCAATTTTGATCTCTGATCCCAATCCTCTTACATTTCCTCGTCATGTAAGTATTATTATTATGATTATGATCCCAATCCTCTTACATTTCCTCGTCATGTAATTATTATTATTATGATTTTTTTTGAAGTAGAATGTTTCACTGGTAAGAAAAGCGGCCAGTGATTCGTCCCAATCCTCTTACCATGTCGCTGCTTGGCGATTCCATGTCGGCCACCTATATTTCTAGAGCATTATTTTTAGAAGATAATGCTCCTAAGAATTTCTAAATTTGTATATCTGAAAAGGAACGTGAAAGTTATAAATAAAGGCTAAATACATAAAAAGGGATTGTGATTCTTCTAAATCCTCCTACTCTGTGGAGATTCCATCTACGTCAAGTCAATTCTAGAATTAGAAAATTCTACCTTCGAAATAAAAAATTAAAAACTACTCTTTATTTGTAATTTGACAAGTAAATTTGTTTTTTGAATTTCATTTATATAGCAAAAAATAATTTACCTGGCTCTTAAAATGCCATGACTACTCCAATTTTGATCTCTGCTCCGAATCCTCTTACATTTCCTGGTCATGCAATTATTATTATTTTGTAAGTTCTTTTTAAGTAGAATGTTTCTGAGGTACGAAAAGCGGCCCGTGATTCGTCCCAATCCTCTTACCATGTCGCTGCATGGGGATTCCATGTCGCTCATATATATTTCAAGGGCATTACATAGAAGATAATGCTCCTAAGAATTTGTATAATGGTATATCTTAAAAGGAAGGTGAAGTTATAAAGAAAGGCTAAATACATAAAAAGTGAACGTGATTCTTCAAAATCCTCATACTCGGTGGAGATTCCATCTACGTCAAGTCAATTCTAGAATCATTATAGATCACCCCTAACATGTTTTCAAACTCTAATCCCAATATCTGAAGGAATGGATCAGCTGATAGACCAAACGGGAAAAATGCCAAAGACTTTGTTATTTAATAACATAACATTTTTAATCATGATGAAATATCTACATAGTCTAAAAGCTTGGGAGGAGTTGGCAGAAGCGGCAAGTTACATCCATATTTACAGTCCCAGCTACCAACAAACAAACATGGTAACCCATCTTTGCATAAATGCATATCAGCCGGACATATACTGTGTAATACCCAAGGTTTCTAATGACACGATGAGGTGGCTGTTGGCATTAGTTTTCAACACTCCCCTTAATTTCAATAGCCACATTACAAGTACAAAGCTTAAAAAAAAACATTAAAAGCATTAGCTACTCGTTTAAAAGTAACGCAACTTACATGTACTAACAAAATTATTTATTTAAAAGCCACATTACAACTACAAAGCTTACCAAAAAAATCATTAACTACTGGTCTAAACTTTCAATAACACAACTTACAAAGTCTAAGCTGTAAGGAAACTTATATGTATTAACAAAACACTTCAAAATTGTTTATTTAATAACCACATTACAACTACAAAACTTACCCAAAAAAAACATTAACTACTGGTCTAAAGTCTCAATAACACAATTTACATGTAATTATAAAACAGTTGTCACAAAACACCTTAAAATTGTTGATTTCAATAGCCACGTTACAACTACAAAGCTTATAAAAAATCATGAACTACTACTCTAAAGTGTCAGTAACACAACATACATCTAGTCACAAAACACTTCAAAATTATTGAAAACTGATTCCAACATTATGATACTGTCCTTACTTATTGAGGCCAAGTTGAGATACTGTCAGAATATCAGATTTAGTCTTCAATTGTTATGGATTGTATGACATTCTTCTTATTCACAATTATTTAATAAAACTTTTTATATCACACACTTTCTTTTCCTATTATTTATTAAAAATATTCCTTTTTCAATTTATTTTAACAACGCTGCCCAAATCAAGAAAAATACGACTGATCACCTTTTCCGTTCGGGAAGCTTTCAGTAACCAGTGCTTGAATGGGCTTCCTGATTCATATTCCAGAAAAAAGTCAACTTAAAGCAGAAATCTTAGTTAAGCAAGCACATCAACTATTCAATCGATGGGAAGTTTAATGAAAAATGTTACGCATCATCAACTATTCAATGGATGGGAAGTTCAATGAAAAATGTTACGCATCAATTTGATTGTGTTTTAAGAACAATCTGCCATAAAATACAATTCTGGGAAATTTTAAAGAATAAAACGATATGCTTGTCTCTACTTGTCACTGTCATATACGACAAAAAGGTAAGTTTGATTATTTTTTATTTGAATTCCATACTTCCATTTATCCTCTTTAGTATTATTTATAACACCTTTATTATCACAAATTTAGAAGGTATTCCTATGACTTCATAGATCAATTTGGAATTTCAATATCGGTCCCACTCTTTCGTTTCCACGATGAAAAATGAAAAATACAAGTAGAAATAATTGAAATTGATCTAATTACCAAATAGATTTATGGATATTCAGCTACATTTTATGTCGAGATTGGCACTAAAGACAATGAGCCCCTCAATAATCTAAGCACTATTATAGATAGATCTGCATCCTAATCTCTTGTTCCTTTGCATTCGCATATTCTTCGTCCTGTTGCCTATTGGTTATTGAATCTTATTCTCCATGTTTTCAATATATGTATAATATGTAATTTTCAGTCTATGTACTAATTTAATAAATTTGCTTAGTTTTCTTCATCGAAAATCTTTTAATTCTCTATCTTTCATTTGGCAGAGAAATCCCGGAAAGATATGATCTGAAGAAGACTAAAGCACTGCTAGGCTTGAAAAGGGGAACTGCATGGCCAGCACCTCTGAAGGTCGCAAACGTTAAACCTTCGTACTCTTGAATCCATCCACCTACCTATAATAACAAAAACAGATATCATCACATTCAGCATCTAATTAGCTTCTAATTTCCACTGTGATTGCATTCCTGTGAAATACTGTCATGTCTATGTTAACAATTTCTCGCCTGTTCATCATGATACCAAGGACGCCATGGACCTCTGGTGGGAAGTTTGAGAGCATTTAAACTGTATCTTGTTGATAAGACTGGAACACGACCATCTGTATCCCCGCTGTCCATAAATTGAAGACGAATTCAGGTGACACAAAAGCTTTGATTTATATGTTTAACAGTCAGAAGTTTATTGTGCATGAACGTATTAATCACATGAAAATGGAAATACCTGTACACCCATATACGAAATCCTGCCGCTATCAGTTTTTTGTAAATAGGTAGTACTGAAAAACGGGAGTCTTGCCAGTTTAGATTGATATCATTACTGCATTTCAGGAAATTATCAAAAACACGATTCGATTAAGTAAAATAGAATTATTGCCTTGTTCATTAGGAACGACCATATATTATGTTTATTATGGAAAGAACCAAATCATTAATAAAATTCAATTGAAAATGATTTACTTGCATATACTCCAATTCTTTAGCTGCGAGACTTTAGTGACGTGAAGAGCAGTCTGAACATCATATCTGTTGTAATAAACTGTAGCATGATCGTCAAGACAAGGATCATATCCTGCTAACATCTTGCTTGGCCTCTGCTCAGACATCCTCAAAAGTTGAAGATAATAATACCACATTTATAGGTTAAATTAATTAGCAAAATTAAAATTTGAAGACATTGGAATGTACCAGAGTTGTTGAATATTCGAATTTTTTCCCCAAAGACATTGTATTTGCAGGAGTACTGTTTTTGTGAACGCATGTAGGCGTGTACAGACTAAATATGTCTATCTCTTTATATTGGTTCATAATTTCCGTGAGTGTTTCGTTACAGTTTGGGTTGTTCCAAGGGTCCATGTTCCGAAAATCGCAATTCTTTTTAATTAATATACGAGTTTCGTCTGATACAATTGCATGACTCCATGCATAATCAACGAAACCTTCGGTATCATGACCATCATGTGTCTCTGGATTTCCGACCTACACAAAAATGCTTTGAATTAACATATTATGAAAATTGTATGAAGAATCCTAAAAAAGCCTAAGAAATTAGATTGGGATTGACGATAGTTACCATGAAACCTTTTAGGTTGAGATAAGTATGACTAGAGGCGTTGTTGAGATCGTATATTAGCTCTGCTAGCTCTGGGACGTATTTACCTGGTATCAATTTGATAATAATGATTACCAATTTGGAACAACCGATATGAACTGAATTTAAATGTACTTGCGAAATCAAAGATTGTCATAAAAGTCATTGCCATATTTGAAATTATAAAACACAACTCACCTGCATAGCTTTCTCCCGTAATGTAGAAATCATATGCTCTATACTGGGGAAATCTCTTGAGCCAGTTCTGAAGGAACGTGTACATATCCGCCGCTGATGAAATATTTTAGATAAGTTGGCAATAAGCAATAAGGTATATGAATTTCTGCTTGTTAATTTCTACGGTAATAGTATTTCCTCTCAACAGAATACTCGGGCACCCCATACACTTGAGGGTGTGCCATCGGATCTGATAGATGCAAGAGTACACCCTCAAGTCCTAATTTTTAGGGTCACACGAGAATTTTGTTGGGCACATAAGGTTAGCCTTGTTTACACTTACTCTATATAAGAAACGGCTCCCAGAAATTAAATTCTCACCGGTGATGTTGTCGCCAAGTATACTGTAGTCGGACGAAGTATTGGAGTAGGAAAACCCAACTCCCACGGGAGACTCAACGAATAGTAAGTTGGCTTCTGCTAATCAAACTAAGAGATTAATATTGTCATCTCAACCCAAAGGTTTTGTCAATCTATAAGGTCATTTAGTAGTAATCTTATAATTTTTTAATTTAAATAATGATGAACTTATCCTTGAAATCCGTCAAGGATGTTCAGGTCTTACAAAACCATTTAGATGCAATCTAGGCGTTGAAAAAACTGATTGGAGATGACAAGTAGGAATAAAGAAGACCTTGGTTCCACGAGTATTTGTTGAAAACAAGACCTGTTCCGTTTCCATCCACAAGGAAAGGTCCGATCTCTTGTGTAGCTCCATATCCCACAGAGGAACACCCAGGTCCTGCAAGCATATATATAGTTCTTAATATTCATCAGATTACAAAATCAATATGTATACAATCATCTACGTAGCATATCATTCATGAGATAATTCATTAGATATACCTCCATTGAGCCATAATACCAAAGGTTTTTCCTCGTTGTTCGAAGCAGCCTCGAAGAACCAGTAGAAAAGAGCCCTTCCATGTTCTTCATTTACAGTCACGTAACCGGCGTACTGGTTAAAGTCCACCTTAGGCTGACCGGGCAGATTAGTTACCAAATGCTCTCTTGCTTCATATTTCTCCTCACTTTGCCATGAATTTTGACTATAAATACACTGGAAATTCACGGTGATCATGAAAAGAGCAAGATATATCCACAAGGCCAAGTAAGCTGCCATTTTTTGTGGCTCTTTTCCCGGTGGCGATCGTTAATTTTGTGATTCTTACCCCGCACAATCATGAAATTTATAGTGTTGAAGCAACGGATGGGTAGCTTTAGCTGCGGTCCAAATTATGAATGGGATGAAAGGAAAGTACCCGAATCAGCCTGACCTGACCATATTCCCATTTTTGGAGAGTAGCTAGTGATGGTACAAGTCGATCGCAGTTGGTTCCAGAAACGTCCACCCTCGCGAGTTTTGTGGTTAATTGCACGAAAACGTGTGCCAGTGATTCCATGATACGGCCAGGCATGGCCTACAACCAATCTAAGATCAAACTATTAGTCTTCTCTCATAATTATAAATATCAGAGGAAAATTCGAAACCAAATTTTAGAAACCAAAATAGCGGAACTTATCAAACTAAGGCAGGCAAATAAATGACTGTATAATAATATCGTCTGATCCCATCTGCAAATCAATAAGTAGTTATAGAACTTTGCATATAATCTTTAGATTTGCAGGTAATTAAAAACTCCATAAAAAATTACTTGCAGATGTTCCAAAACATGAAGAGAAGTCACAGAAATGGAAAATTTGTTTAAACAAAGAGGGATGCAGGGTTCTCTCAAAGAAATGGAAAATTTCTTTAAATAAAGAGGGATGCAGGGTTATCTCACAGAAATGGAAAATTTGTTTAAATAAAGAGAGATGCAGGGTTATCATACTCAATTTGTACATGTAAAAGACGCTTTAGAAGATGAACAATTTCACCTTAAAATTGCTTTATGAAAGACTTTCCTATGACAGCAACCTTCCTGAACTGCCTTAGGGTCTGTAGACTTATGGGTACGCAGTAACTTTCTTCATGCTAATATGAGGTTTAGAGTGTATTAGAACGGCACTAAGGCGATTTAAAATATCACGTAAAGGAGATGATTATATAATAGATTCATAAACCATTCACAACATCATTCGATAATGCAATAATGTGTGTAAATTATTTATTTTTATTTTTCAAACGGTTTTTAAAAATTTGAAACTCACCATGAAGAGTAATAAAAAAAAAGATAATGGCTGTAAATTGACAACTGTTGAAATATGTACTAGACCAATATTTTAAAAATAATCAATATCCAGTATCTATTTTACTAATTTGATGAGAAATGTGAAGAATAGAATATGACTGGATTGGTACTCACAACAACTAGCTAACATGGGAATATCTATAAATACAGGTGTAATTTGAACTGATAACTTTTTTTACAACATTTCAACTTTTTTTACAACATTTCACTTCGTATCAAATCAATCGTTAATAAAATACACACAAACAAACTAAAATTAAGTGTAACTTTAATTATCAACCTATTTTCATGATCATCAAACTATTTTTATGGAAAGAATCCTTGAAACTATCTAAAGTTGATAGGTAAATATGGAATCACTAATTATTCCTGATCATGTCTTCCTTGGAAGGATCCCAACTATAAAATTTCTTCTGGTAGGGATCCAAACTATAAAATTTTAATAAAGTAAAGCATTTTCAAAAGTAATGACTAGAGACGAGTCTATTGAGAGGGAGGACGAGAGAAGATTCGATGTTCGCGGTGGTAGTGGTTAGGTGGGTCCGTTTATTCACTTTTCATAGTGGTAAATGCGTTTCATTTTAATAGAATAAATTTGAACAACAGTATTTCCATTGTTTTGACGACTCTGACTAGATTCCAACATGGATAGGACTCAGAAGTGTGAAGTAGCTGTCCACCGCAGTACACTAAATTATTAGCCAACAACTTTAATCCATGCGAGGGTGGGATTCGATACGAATCTAAAGATAAGTCACTCGCCGATACTAACAGATAGACGAGTCCATGGCAATTCGAATCTGTGTGAATTTACCCGAGAGAAATTTGACAGTGGACATCAAGCTGAAACGATGAGGCACAGATTCAATACAAAATTTGTGGTGCTCTTAGAAACTTTTTGAAAAGGCAGCTGTGTGGATTGATACTTTGCCAAATCTTATTGCCATGGCCTCCTCAGATTTTAGCAATTGTCTACGACCAGGTTGGTACCTCTCAATTTAACCTTTTTTGGGTTCATGCCATTTTTATTACGATTTGAACATCAACTAGCTCTGTCCAGTTTACAATCGTATCGTCTTCAACTATGACATGGCTGTGAAATTCCCACTAACCGGCCACAGAACATTCAATGACATGGACCGGAAAATATCACCCATTCACATAACATGTTGCAAATATATAACTGTATATTACGACTGATTAGATTCCAATACTTTTTGCAGGGGCAATCGTTAATTATTGCATTATAGCCCAGCATTTAGTGCATGCATTTTCCTACAGTTTATGTCATTGCAGGGAAGTCTGGTACCTCTGAACGATTGACAAAAGGCAAGGAATATTAACTAAATCGTTGAACATCCTGTGGACGACAGGAAGCCCTTTAAATTAGCTCTGTATGTATCATATAGATTTGGTGACCTTGACGTTGCAATATTATTGCAGTGGTCATGTGATAGCAGCTTAGCAACTATATGCAAATACAGTTGCAATTAAACTGAATTTTAATAAATATGGTAACTTTTCACTTTAACTTATTATTTCTTTATTATTTTTCAGCAATTAAAATAGATTGGAATATATGTTCAGTGTTGAAATTGATTTTCAATATTTTAACTTATTTTAAATGTAAATTAAAGAGTTGACGTTTAGAAGAAAAAGCCTGTCTTTGTTACTCTTATTAGGAATCAAAGGGCATTAATTGCACCCATACGAGAAGGGTTACATCACAAGAAAATACAGCTAATCAGGAGAAAATCACATCCAATCGCAGCCCGGAAGAATGGCATACAATAGAGTGTAGATTCCCATTAGTAATCTGTCTCATCATAAGGGGGTTCACTGTTGGATCATTTATATATTAAGACAAACCATCTTCGAACTTTATTTATATATATAAAGTTAACAATGGTTAAACCTTTTAAGTAAGAAAGTCCTCACGGGTGCATCAATTTTTATAGCTTTATGAATATTTTAATATTTTTACTTCTTTCGTTCATGATGTAAATTAAAGAGTTCATGGTTGGATCATTTAGATATTAAAGCAAACAATCTCTGAACTTTATTTATATATTAAAGTTAGCAATGATGGGACCTTTTAGGGAATAAACACTTCACGAGTGCATCAAATTTTACATAGCTTTATCTCTTTTGTATTAAATAAATTTAGACAATTCATAAAGCAAGAATATATCTACACAGAAATTTAAACAATTTCTCTTATACTCATTATATATATATTCAATATGGTTTTTCAAGACTTATATATTTATGAAGTGGTTTAAGTTGGTTTGAAAGCTACTCCATCATTATATATGTAAATATATGTTATTTTAACATGAAAATCAAGGTATGGCCATATTACATTATACATTTATTAGTTGCAAAAAAACTCAACAATATATATATATAAAATGTTTCATATATAATTTTTTAATGGATTCTATTAGTATTTGAATATTAATTTACACATAAATAGAATATCCATAGTTAAGGTCTATGGGACATGAACCAAATATTAAATATAAGTTCGGTATTTTTAGTTCTAGCTATAAAATTAGTATTATGGATAATACTTTTAAAAAAAACTATTAAGTATTTTAGAGTTTTGAGAATTGCTAGTGTAATCACAAAAGCTAAAAGAAACTCAATAAAAACAATCTTGTGGAAGGGTTGATGCACAATCATGGACTCCCTTAAAGACACTTTAGATGTCACATAATACTGTAAAAACCTATAAACTCTGACTTTACATGACAATTAGGGATACTTCCCTAATTTATTTGAAGATGAAGTAAAAAGACAAAAGATAGGTAATTGAATCAGCTTTCATAATATATAGCATTTATGCAGAGAAAATATGTGTAAATAATTATAAAATTAGTTTCCATGAAATTGGGTTTTCAAATTTTCAACACATCATAACATATATGTTTGTGCAGGTGCAACAATATATGAGGTAAATGACGTCAATTTGGGATAAAATCTTGCAGACATATAAAGGACTTATGGGAATAGTGGAACATTATTTTTTGAGAATTTTGCATGAATTATTATTTTTATTAATTATTGAAGTCAAAAAAGCTTGAAATGAAAACGTTATGTGCGGGTGCAACATTTTAGGGGCAAAATTTAATGAAATCCTTGATTTCTATATATAAGATCATAGAGATTTCTCTTGTCTAGTGCACCATATAGTTTTCTTGGGAGATGGTGATGGAAATCAAAAGTTATATAAAAAATAATCGATGTATCTATTTTCGAAAAATGACGTGTTTCATTTAGAAAAATAATAATAAAGAAATAAAACATAATTTTGAAGGAAAAAATTACATATTCAAAATCGTAAGATCGTACTCTACAATACTCTAATTTTTTATAAAAAACTATTGTGTCTGTCATAGCAAAACAAACCATCAAAACTGACCATATTGATAGAGTTCTGAAAGACAAGCAATAGCGTTGGTTTATTTGTCCTAGCCAATAGGTTCAGTAGTCCGAAGCTATTTCCGAACATAATGTCAAACCTTATTCCTGTCAATTTTTTTAATTTAAAAAAAAACGCATATGTGTTATAGCTTATTCACATCACATATGCACTATATCGCATATGTGATTCATAGTGCATATGCGATATAGCGCATATGCGATTCACATCGCATATCATATCGCATATGTGTTTTAGCTCAACTAAATTGGTACAAGAGTATAAAAAAGTAATGGCATCCTTATCCCATTATAATACCATTTAGACTCCCAATATTCCATCCAAACGGTCTATGGGGTGGCTCATGGCCCAACATTACATTGGTTAAGAGGGGGATGTAGTCAAAGGAGGGAGAGAAAGGTGTAGAGGGAATCATGGGAGGGAGGGATGGGTGGGGGACATATATGGGGGGGATGAAGGGAGGAGAAATATAAGGGTAAGGGAGGGATGGTTATGGGAGATATATAAGGAGGGGACAGGAGAGATATGAGGGTTGGACGCTTGTTCATCGATGTCTACAAATGTACGGTCCATAGAATAGAACAAATCATCTCGTACCAGGAATCTTAAAACAACTATGTGGCCATCAGTGTAACGAGTGTTTATAGGTGTATTAAATATTTCGATGGTTTTCAAGATTTAGTAATTAGTATTTATAGTAAGTGGGAGAAATATCATTACTATCATCGTCATCATCATCATAATCATCATCATAGCGATAGCCATTGTGATCATGATCATGATCATGATCATCATCATCATCATCATCATCATCATCACCATCATTGTTCATCATCATCGTCATCGCGATCATCATCATCATCATAGCCATCATCCTCATCATAATCATTGTCATCATCCTCCACATCATCATCATCATTGTTCATCATCACCATTCCATTCCAAATGCTTGAAAATAGAATCGAAGCAAAGTTTCAAATAAACCTAACATCATCATCATGATTATTCCTCATCATCACCGTCATTATAATCATCCTCATCATCATCATCATAATCATCATCATCACCATCATTTTTCATCATCGCCGTCATCATCATTATCATCATCATCATCATCATCCTCATCCTCATCGTCATTGTCATCATCACCGTCATCCTCATCATCATCATCATCACCGCCGTTGTCATCATCATCACCATCATCGTAAT
Source organism: Pseudotsuga menziesii (assembly GCA_001517045.1). Taxonomy (NCBI): domain Eukaryota; kingdom Viridiplantae; phylum Streptophyta; class Pinopsida; order Pinales; family Pinaceae; genus Pseudotsuga; species Pseudotsuga menziesii. The sequence continues at coordinate 45,439 of LPNX010627770.1, forward strand.
CATCATCCTCATCATCATCATCATCATCACCCTCATCCTCATCATCATCATCATAGTCATCATTCTCCTCCTCATCATCACCATCATTCTTCATCACCATCATCATTGTCATCAGCATCATCATCATCATCATCATCATCCTGATCATAATCATCATCATCATCACCACCCTTATCACTCTCATCATCATCATCATCATCATGGTCATCATCATCATCATCATCGTCGTCGTCATCACCCTCATCCTCATCATCATCATCATAGTCATCCTCCTCCTCCTCCTCATCATCACCATCATTGTTCGTCACCATTGTCATCGTCATCATCATCATCATCTTCATCATCATCCTCATCATAATCATCATCATCATCACCCTCATCCTCCTCATCGTCATCATCATGGTCATCATCATCATCATCATCATCATCATCACCCTCATCATCATCATCATCATCATAGTCATCATCCTCCTCCTCCTTAGCATCACCATCATTGTTCATCATCATCGTTATTGTCATCACCATCATCATCCTCATCCTCCTCATCCTCATCCTCATCATCATCATCATCACCCTCATCCTCATCATCATCATTATGGTCATCATCTTCCTCCTCGTCATCATCACCATCATTGTTCATCGTCATCGTCATCATCATCATCATCATCACCATCATCATCATCACCATCATCATCCTCATCATCATCATGGCCATCATCATCAGCATCATCATCATCACCCTCATCCTCATCATCATCATAATAGTCATCATTCTCCTCCTCCTCATCATGACCATCATTGTTCATCATCAGCATCATCGTCATCATCATCAGCAGCAGCAACATCCTCCTCCTCCTCCTCCTCATCATCATCACCTTCATCCTCATTATCATCATCATCATCATCACCCTCATCCTCATCCTCATCATCATAGTCATCATCCTCCTCGTCCTCATCATCACCATCATTGTTCATCATCATCATCATCATCATCGTCATCCTCCTCCTCCTCCTCCTCGTCATCATCATCATTACCCTCATCCTCATCATCATCATCATCATCATCATCATCATTATCATCATCACCATCCTCATCATCATCATCATCCTCATTATCATAACCATCATCATCATCATCAACCATCATTGTTCCTCATCATTGTCGTCATCATCATCATCCTAATCATCATCATCATCACCATCATTGTTCATCATCATTGTCATCGCCATCATCATCATCATCATCATCCTCATCATCCTCATCCTCATCCTCATCATCACCCTCATCCTCATCATCCTCATCTTCATCATCATCATCACCCTCATCCTCATCATCCTCATCATCCTCCTTCTCCTCATCACCATCATTCTTCATCATCATCGTCATCGTGATCATCATCAACATCATCACCCTCATCCTCCTCATCATCATCATAGTTATCATCCTCCTCCTCCTCATCCTCAGCATCATCCTCATCCTCATCATCATAGTCATCATCCTCACCATCATCATCATCATCATCATCATCATCATTATAATCAGCATCATAGTCATCATCACCCTCATAATCATCATCATCATAGTCATACTAGTCGTGATCATCATTATCATATACACTACCATGGTCTAAGGATAGGTTTGGAGGTCTTAACCATTGGTATGGGGTCGATTGTAAGGTTATAGAAGTTTAACATATTTCAGCCAAGTTTGATATGCATGTGATATTTACTATTTTAATATTTGATAAGCAAAGATCAATCAAGTTGCATATTTAGTGAGCACTAAATCACATATGCAATATATCGTATATGCGTTTTGGAGATCATGTGAAAAACTGCCCGTTATTAAAAAGCATTGTATCAATATCGCATATGCGATAAAACAGACATGCGTTATATCGCGTATGGATTATGTGTTATATAAAAAATGTTGGGTTGCATGTTGTGGGCTAGGTTTACTATACCAAAAGACATAATTCTTCTGAACCCATGCACAGAGAACTGTTCAACCTGCAATTTAATCATTACTTGCATAATTCCATAGGTTTTGTACAAGTTTGGGTGTATTTTAATGGGTAATGTACGTAATAGAGGTCGAAGGTCAGCGGGGAAGGTGCTTACACCGGAAGAAGCTGAAAATAAAAAAGATAAAAAGAGAGAAGATTCAAGAAACCGTCGACATTCATTAGATGAGCAAATAGTTCCCATTGCCCCTCAACAAATACCTGACGTAGAGGCTAAGGAAGATAATGCAACATTAAAGGAATTTGGTTATATGGAAGATGATATTATTGATCCATTAGTAAACGGACAATCTTGTGAAGAGTTCAACAATTATGTTACTCCCGATGAAAATGTGAATCAGCAACAACCATGGCCGGTGGTTCAATCTCCTAATCGAAGTTGTCATCGTGTAGTGGATGTAAACGTCACTCCAGCATTTCAAATGGCAAAAAATTTCGCATAAAAATGAAATAGAACTCCTAAACGCATACAAGTGGACGAGACTGAATTGACTTCCATGGAAGGTAAGGAGGCTAAACGCATTATCCTTCGTCATTGTTCTCAAATAATGAAACAATATTTTTATAACAAATCTGAAGCCGGTAAATTCCAATTGTTTTTAACTTTGCTTAAATCTACAAATATGGAAATTGTTCGAAGAAATTTAGGCATAAGAACAATGAAGAATATCGAATCTAGTAATCACATTGTTAAATCTCTTACTGATGCATTCACATCAATTGGTAAAAAAACTAGTTCACAGGAATGTAATGTGGCTCACCGTGTATTGGATGAATCAATTGTATGTAGATCCACAAGGCAATGTTGTTTACTTAAATTCACATCACAAATTGTACCTTTACATCCAAAGACACTTAAAAAAATTCACTAAGAAGAGACAATCTTGATGTAGAGGGACAAATGGAAACATTATTGGCATTTAGCGGTAGGTTTCCCTGCAAAGACATGAAGTTAGTTGAAGCAGTTAAGGGCCTAGTGTACACGTTTTGGCACTATAACACTAGGCATTCTTCTAACACTAAGGATGTGTTAAAGCATTGTAGGGGTTCTAGAAACGATAAATCTCATGTTAAACATTATCTTGACATGAAAAAAACTCAACTATTCGAGATGTTTAAAGTTTCCCACGTAGAGCTAAGGCTCGGGAAAAGATCTTTTGAAAAATGAAAGCCTTGGTATGTTAGAATCAATACCATCCAGAACACTTGTTGTTGTATATACCACATAGATTTTGACCTAGATTACCATAAAATTGCACATATACATCGTTTTTTGCCTCCTAACCATGTGCAGGAATGCTCAAGTACAGTACCAGCAATGTCATCCAGAGATTTCATCCATAGCATAATGTGTCCGAGGAAAGATGGCCAGACACATTACTTAAAACAATGTGTAGAAGGTTCTTGCAACAATTGTGGTGGGCTATCATTATGGTATGATTACATCCATGAAAGTGAAGATCAAGCGTCCGGGAATGCAATTTTTGAGAAACAAAACTATCAGTATGAGACATATTAGCTACATGATGGAAAAGAAAGCAGGAAGATTAAATTGGTGACTTCACAAGTAAATTGCTGAATATTGACATATTAATATTCATGTACACATCTTTTTATGTTTTTTTATAACACTGTTTATTTTTTTACACCAGGTGCAAGTATGTGATTTTATTTCAGAGTTTCATGGAAAGATCCAACAGTACATTCAACATGTCGATATGGCACGGTGGCAAGATGAGCAATTCAGAATATGCTAGGACACCTTCCCTCTCAGAAAAATACTATCAGTGGTGGACTTTGTGGAAAATTACACCCTACAACCACAAAATGAAATACAAAGTCAATACTATTAGTCAGAGCAAGTGAGCATAATGGTGCATATCACGTATCGACATGGGCCAGATAGCAATGAAGAGAAATGTGTGATACTGAAATAAATTCACTTCTACATAAGTGGTGATTGGACCTATTCCATCCATTACGTGCAACATTGCTTTAAATTATTCTATGATCATGTGATAGCTATGGATATACCATTTTATCATCATTTCATTTGGTTAGATGGTTGTGCTGGACAGTTCAAGAATCCATGTGTATTTGAATGGTTGCGTTTGTTGCACATAGAATACATGATTCCACATGTATGGAACTACTTTGAAACTAATCATGGCAAAGCAGAGCATGATGGTGCTGGTGCATGCATAAAAAATACCCTTCGAAGGGAAGAGATGAAGTTTACAGGTGCTTTCCTTCGAGACGCTGCATCTATAGTGAAATGGTGTGCATCTGCCATGGGAGAACAAGCAACAAGGAAACACCTAGTGTAGAGAATATTCTAGGAGGTGATGAATGTGGACTGATCCAAAACACATCAGGTGAACACGGCTCATGGAACTCAATAGTTTCATTCAATTAGAAGCTCAGACAACTCGGCCGTACAAATTTGGACAAGATTGAAGGCTTTATTTTGCAATTCTTGTAGGCTCATCGATGAATGGGATGATTGTGAGTATATAGATACCATTGATACATGGGATTGAGTGACACTTGGCACCAATTTCAACGGGGTTAATGATATAGAACATTTGGAAGATGATCAGACACATATTTCTACAAACTATGATCACATATCGGATCTCATACGATCAGGTACATGAGTAGTACCTAAATAAAAAAATGCATTTATGTATTGTTTACTAGACCTATGTAGAATTTAATTTATGTGGAAATTAGAAATGCAAGAGCATATTTAAAAAATGTATTGTTAACTCGACCTATTTCCTTTCACAGGTCAGATATATGCAGTGATTGCCTCGAAAAATAATGAATGGGGTTTTGCCTATTGGTTGGCACATTGCTCAGAGGGGAAACAAACCATTCTCGAACCTGTTACAGATGATGAAAATATTGAATTCCCAACTAGCTCAATGGTTATAAAAGGCGATTACTTGACACTTGCAGCACAACAAAAAAGGAAGGGTTGGTATGTATATCAGGATTATAGACCGAGAGCTATTGTATACCACTTCACCAACCTAGTAGTTGGTATAAACATCAAGCTTCTCACACTTGGTCACAAAAATAGGTCACATGTATGATACTTGCTACCTCATATAGAGCATGAAAGATTGATGGATACCATCGACACTAGAGATGATCCAGACAACCTACATATCTGAGTGCATTGTTAGGTGCGTTATTTAACCTTTAAAGTGAATGCTGAAGCACAATTTCAATTGTTTAGCCTTAGTTTATTCCCAATGTAATAAACTTGTGAATGACCGATACAATTCATAGACATAATATTATTCAGAGGATATTTGATACTATAAACATGATCATATAACCTCGGGTGAGTTATCTATAAATCATGTTTGTACATTTTCATTGGGTTCTCTTTTTTTTCTTTTGGATGTTACTAATGTCTAGCCTTTCGTGAGCCTATGATACAAACACCATCTATAGCACATTGGAGGCACCAAGAATGGTGCCTTTAGACACCAACAAATAGAAATCGGAAAATAACATGCTCTCGAGTTGTTGAAATTTACATTTTTTTATGTTTTTAGTTTAATATACATTTAATTACATTGTTGGGTCAACTCTTGCAATTATTTCATTTGGGGGAAAATGCATGAAAACCCTCGACCGTGGTTGTGTTCGTAGGGTTCCCATACACACTTTCAGGAGCCAACGACATGCAATTTTGTTGTTCCGTTTGTTTTTTCGCTCCTAGACCGGAAGCCTACCAAGTGTCTGTGAATGACATTTTCATGCAACTTCCAACTGGACATAACTTCATAACCAGAGGTTGGATCGAAGAACCGTTGACTTCGTTTTTCTGCTCGTATGCAATTACCTCTAGGTGGCCCTCTCCCTCCTCTTTTCAAGGACTAGTGACTTCATTGTGCATTGATTTCCTAAACTAGGATTTTGCTCAGTTTGCTTCAATGAAATTCTTGCATTCGTGGGTGACCTCTGCAAAAACCTTGACCATTCCTCTTACAAGTTATGAGATGGAACTAGAAACACATGTACATGTACAAATTGGAAACCAACTAGGGTTTCATGAACACCAAATTAAATGCTATCACCAGGGTTGACAAGTTATGAGTTAGAACTAGGGTTTAGTGACCTCTTTTCATGTTATGAGATGGAACTAGAAACACATGTACATGTACAAATTGGAAACCAACTAGGGTTTCATGAACACTGAACTGCATGCTATCACTAGGGTTGACAAGTTATGAGATGGAACTAAGGTATTGTAGGGTATGATGTTAGTATTATAGGGTATGGTATGGTATATTAGTATGGTACGGTATGTTAATATGGTATGATGTTAGTATGTTATGTTATGGTATGTTATTGTATATTAGTATCATAGGGTATTGTAGGGTATGTTATTGTATGTTAGTATGGTATGATATTAGTATCATAGGGTATTGTATGGCATGATGTGGTATATTACACATACATGCATGACTTAGAAGTAGAAACACATGTAAATTTAGTGTAATTTAGGTAGTGTATGGTATGATTTTAGTGTAATTTAGGTAGTGTATGACATGAAACTAGGGTTGACAAGTTATGAGATGGAACTAGGGTATTGTAGGGTATGATATTATGGTACATGTTATGTTATTATAGGGTATTGTAAAGTATGATGTTAGTATTGTAGGGTATGGTATGGCATATTAGTATGGTATGGTATGTTAATATGGTATGATGTTAGTATGTTATGTTATGGTATGTTATTATATGTTAGTATGGTATGATGTTAGTATCACAGGGTATTGTAGGGTATGATATGGTATATTACATATGCATGCATGGCTTAGAAGTAGAAACACATGTAAATTAGTGTAATTTAGGTAGTGTATGGTATGGTTATGATGTTAAAAAGTTTATGAGTCATAAATTCTTCCTTTAAGTATTGGAAATTCATACTAGCACACATGTGAACCACACATATCATTATATCACATAGGTGAACCACACATATCATGTTCCAATATCAAGTCAACCATATCAAGCTCCAAGATCAAGTCAACCATATATGTATAAATTTGAACCTTTCTTTATATTATATATGTATACAAATCATGTTACAAAAATGGGCATGCCACATGGCCATAATACAAAATAATGGATCAAACTGTACATCTGTGTGTATAAAAAAAAATGTTACATCTATGTATCCCCCTATACATTTATTCTAGTTGTCCCCCCTTTCGTTGCCATTTCCAATGTCTTCGGAGAAGTCTAGCTTTATTTTTTGACTGCTCACTAGTGATCCCCATCGCTGAACAAGAGGGATAGGTTGCATTAGTGGAGATTATAGAAAAACCAACATTTGTAAGTTAGTTTACCAACCTTCAAAACTTCTATGTACATTTGTTCAAATTCCAAACCAATATAACATTTTTACTTACTGTATGTGAGTAAGTAATGGTGGTTCGTGGTGCCTCACTAGTAGCGACCCTGATTGGGTGCTCTTTAAGCACCACTTGCTCACTATCAAGCTGCATAAAAAAATATATATTCCAATGTCAAGCACCAAATCAGAGAAAGTGATACATAAATGTACCTGCTAGCTCATCAGAAGTGGGTCACCAATTTGGTGCTCTTAAAGCACCGCTGCCTCACTAGAAGCCTGCATAAAGTAACATATGTCGATTTCAGATAATAAAAAGAATCAGAAACATATATACTACATTGACAGAAAATGATTTTTTCAAAGAAAGTGAAACATACATGTACCTGGCAGGGGGAAGAGGTGGGTCAACAAAAACCTCGCTTTGGTGCTCTTCAAGCACCACTGGCTCCATAGATTCCTGCATAAAGCAACATATGTCAAATCAATACATAAACATACAAAAACCTACAAAGAGAAAGCACCAAATAAGATAAAGAGATACATAAACATACAAAGAAAGAAATATATAAACGTACTTGCTGGCTCATCAGAGGTGGGTCGATAACAACCTTGCTTTGGTGCTCTCCAGGCACCAATGGCTCAATAGATTCCTGTATAAAGTAACATATTTCAAAGTTATACATAAATGTACAAAGAGAAAGCACCAAATCATAGAAATAGATACATAAATGTACAGATAAAGCGATACATAAACCTACCTGCTGGCTCGTCATAGGTGGGTCGACAACTACCTCACTTTGTTACTCTTCAAGCACCACTGGCTCAATAGATTCCTGCATAAAGTAACATATGTCAATTTGTCAGATAATACAAAGAAAATGAGACATATCAATGGGGGAAACAAGGAAAAAGATACTTGCATGTACAAAAAGCAATATAAGCAAGAGTTGCAATATATAAATATAACTGGGGGACATGAGGAGGTGTGTAACTAGTGGATCGATTAACTAGCAATGAGAGAAAAAGGACTTCTACTTGCATTAGCAAAGAATTTTACTTTTTGGACATATTCATCAAACTCATGTTCCTACGTACAAAAGGATAAAGATACAATTAGAGAATTTCAAAAAATTAAAAAAGTACATGTTGAATTATTAAAATCACAATTAAAAGAAAGCTATACATAAACGTACCTATTGTCTCATCAGAGGTGGTTCATCGATCTAGTGCTCTTCAAGCACCAGTGCCTCACTAAAAACCTGCATAAAATAACATATGTCAAATTTAGATAATAAAAAGAATCATAGACATATATACTACATGGACAGAAAATGATGTTTTCAAAGAAAGCAAAACATACATGTACCTAGTGGGGGGGAAGACGTGGGTCGCCAACAACCTTGATTTGGTGCTCTTCAAGCACCAATGGATCAATAGATGCCTACATAAAGTAAAATATTTCAATGTCAGATAATACAAAGAAAACGAGACATCTACAGGATGGACGAAAAATGATTTTTTCAAAGAAAGCGAAACATAATTAAAAGCATAATTAAAATCATATTTAAAATAATACCTGCGTCTAGGAATCTACCTCCACATGAGAGGGACTAGGATGGGATTCAATGTACTCATCATGATCACCTAATGGTGAAGAACCAAACCCATATGCAATATTGATAGCAGCATCAATGTTCTTAACATTAATCGACGGACTATGCGAATCTGGGGTGCCATGGGACACCAGCTATATATTTGTTAACATAATTTGTTAGATAATTAAATAGAAATAAATTGTGAAACAATTGAAATTTGTGATATAGGACAAAATATAATATTAAGATAATGAGTTTTACTTACAAATTGAAGTAACCCATCGTCCCGAAACTCTGAAGCAGGGCCATAACATATGCCTCCACACGCTGTGCAATGGTGTGGAGTAACATGATGCTCTAAACACTCTACATCTCCAGTGCAATATGTAGATGGATCCTTACTGTGCGATGGGATGGCCTTAGAAGTTCCAACCCCTTGGCCTACATTTCCTTAGACATCAATCCCATGCTGAAGCAATGTATCTTCCAGGTCAAATAAGGCCTCGTGTGCATCCTCAATCACAAGACCCATAGGAGGATATACCTAAGCGAGTTTTGGTGTGCATGGAGGGTATGGCACATGGTTAGGATACGTTCTTTCCCTTTCCCTATCCTAGGGCATCCCACAACCAACACCCTAGAAGCCTAAAATATTGAAATATTTAACACGTTTCCCTAGGATGAATTTTGCATACAACTTCCTAAGGAAAGAAAATGGGATGTCCCTATTCCCATGAGGGTCTTCATCGAAGACCATATACCAGAAATCCATCCAATTGGACTTTATATTTGGTTCCATGCACCATTCTATGGAAATGTGTGCTCGACTAGTGGGTGGAACCAATCTGGTGCTAGGCTCCCAAAATAATTAAAATAATTGGTCTTCTATAATTTTAGGTTTTTGATATCTTTATAACTTAAACCGTCGGAATAGTATTTTCTCCTGGATTCTCTGTACGAGCTAATGTTGTACAGAGATCCTTGGGCATTGGCAATTTCATTTGTAATGGTGTCCAATTCCTTGGCTAAAGATTGTCTCAGATGATCCCCCCCTCTAAAAGATGAGCTAAGGCACCTCAATGCACCCAAACACGCCAGAATGTGTGAGTTTCAGTCTTCTTTCCCCTATGATTTTGGGTTTGGTTTCATGTTTGGGTTTGGTTCATGGTTATTAGTGGGTTCATTTTCCACAGTATCTTGTTCATTTTTGTTATTTGTTAATATTTAAACAACAAAATACAAATTGTTTTAGATTATCATTATTTAATTTAATTCAATATTATTTATTAAATTTGTTTTAAACAAATATAAAAGCTATGAAATTAACAAAGAGAATAAAAAATTGAAAACAATTTGTAATTTATAATAGTAGTTACCTGCCACCTCCACAGCCACCTCCACAACCACCTCCAAATCGACCTCCAAATGCTCAAATGCAAATCGCTAGTGCAGTTTATTGCTGGTGTGGTTTATCGCTCTCCCGAAACACTCACTGTGCAAATGACAAAGTGAGGCCCGTGACCTCTTTTTTTTGTGTTTTCCATATCACATATTTGATGTTTTACTTTTAAAGAACACATATGTGATATATCGCATATGCGATACTGCCTTACTAACCTAAGGCTTGTCTTTGGGCTCTGGTTATTCCAAACGTACCATCAATAATGCATATGTGTTATCGGTTTACACTTCGGAAGTGCGTTTTCGATTTTTTAAGTGGCACTAAAAAATGGAACCAACTTCATGCGAGCGCCCATAACATATTTTTAGAATTTTTCATGATCTTTTGGTATGCTACCATGGTAAACTCCATGCTAGTAGTGCTCTGTTTATGTTGTTCAACTTCCTTTCTATTTCATTTTTATGTGCTTGAATTTTGTTGTTATGGTCTTATGATGTCCTATAATATCATGTGACAAATTCATTCCTCTCTTTATTTGTATCAAGGAGAGCCTTAGTGAATAGGGTTTTTATTTCCTAGTGAAGGGCTATGATTTTAAAGTGTTTAGCATCTCCAACCCTTCAATTTCTTGGATCTGGTACATATGCCTCCATATTCATTTTTATCTACTAGATTGGAGTACAATCATATGTTAGTTTAATCTCTTCTTCATGATATGCTATATCTCTTTGTATACAAGAGTGGGCGAGATGGAAATATGAGGTTCCATGCTCATCAATCTGCTTCTTGATTCAACTATCACTAGCAGGGATTTTCCCTTGTAGGGGTTCTCGAGAGAGGGACGCTCTAGCCATATTCAAAAGGAAGTAAAAGTTAATATTTGGATTAGGTTTAAAGGTTAGAACAACAGGTTATATGAAGGAGTAATAAATTGAATGCCAAGATAAGAGAGAATGGAGAGCTAATTTAGAGTTGTCCACATAGACGAGTTTGAAATAAATAAGGAGATTTTGTATGAAGTGAAAGGGTGCTTATTTTTTTTTCTAGAGGATTTCCTTCGAGAAGCTTCATTAATAGAGCTATCATCTAACTTAGAATGAAATTAGGAAATATTAGACTCTAATATAGAGTGCTCATGAATTGCATGGGTATAATGATGATGCATGATGTTCTATTGAATTGAATATGTTATTTCATGCTTTCCCTTCTAAAACTTCCACCTTAGTTTAATGATTGATACTGCCATGCTTTGAGTCAATGGTCCTAATAATTTTCCTTGAAACTTGAATGCTTTCACATTTAACCTCATAATGCTTGCTAGTGACTATTGCTTGGATGTCTTCAATTTGAATGGTGTGCCTAGTACCTTTTTCATTGAAATAAATCATATCTCTATTGTAATGGATGGTTGAATCATAGTTGCACCTGTCTCTTCCTTCGAAGGGTCGAGTTTGAGCCATGATATTCCCTATTAGCTATCGATAGAACTCATTGTACCCACACTTAAATTGATACTGGCATAGGGGGGGTTGTATCCTTATTGTAGGACGTAACTTGATGGCAAACAACTCTTTGTGAGAGTGGACATGTGTTTTAGCTTATGTCCTTTCATGCGAGCTTGTTTTCTTTTCATAATTTAGTGGATTATTATATAGTATATAGCCAACTCTTATTTAATATTTATTTGTATAAATTTGGTATATATATTATGAAATGATTCATAAAATATTTTTGGGACGATAAAAATGAAGGATAAGTACTTTTTTAGATATATTTTGGATAAGTGTTTTTATAGTATACATATTTAGATAATTATTTATATTAAAAAAAAATTAATAAAGTAATATTACATTAAAAAAATCTTAAATTTTAAATTTAAATAATTTTGTAATTTTTTTTATTGCATTTCATTCAATTATATATATATATATATATATGTTAGAATAATCAACCCATAGTTACCTACCTTAGACATTAATTTAATCATTTTTGTCTTATTACCTAGTTTCCTAGATTCCACTCTATGATAGTTGCCTTCTACATGTCCTAGAAGTCAACACATGCTAAAAATGAGTCATGGAGTGCTTAGGAAACATCCTGTAAACCCATTTTAGCATGTCTTATTTATTCTAGATTCCCCAAAGCGCATATCTGCTTTTTCTGTAAAGCTACCTTGTTTTATTTCTGATTTAAGGCAAAGGGAAAGCTAGACTAGTGGTAACTACCTTGTTTTTGGCCCACATCATCCTCCCTCCTTTTATCCAAATAAAATCATGTATGAGTTTTCTTTCCATCCTTATTTAGCTTTCCCTCTTGACTTATCCAATTCGTGAGCATCTACCTAGATTTGGAAACTGCTTTATGCACCTATGGGGGATTTGACTAGTTTTGGTAAGCCTACCTTTTGACTATTTTGAATCTCATCTTTATGCATTATAATATCTCATGTAATTATATATTATATAATACTATTACTTCATAACATTGGCTATTGTACACTTACTCAATACACATTAGTGTTATGATCCAATTTCAGTCTCCTTTGGTGTTAATTTTGCATGTTTGATTAGCAATTTTGTGAGTGTAATTGTTCTATCTCTTGAGTTCAATTTCCACATGGTATCAAAGCCTTTTTAGATCGATTTATCTCCTTCCATATTTCTATTACAGGTTTAACATCTTGACTGGTAGCATATTCTGCTGACTTAAGGGCACAGTTTCTGAGCTATGGACCAATCTCAGAATATCATCTTGACTCCATTCAATTTATTTGAGTGGAAAGATGAGATGGATATATTGTTGAGAAAAAAAGGTCTCTACAGGATGACTATGGAAAATTTGGCAGAGCCCAATGCAGCTATAGAGAAAATCAAATGGCACGACAAGAGGGATGAGGCCTATGGTCTTTTGAGTCTGAGCATTTCAAGAGACCTCCTCTTCCATCTTAATGGATTGAAATAACCTAATGAAGTTTGGGAGAATCTTGTAGATATCTTTGGAAATACAGATGATATGAGAGGACATCAAATCAAGAATGAGTTGATCTCCTTGAGTTCGATTATCTTTGAATCCTTGCAACTCTACTTTTCCAAGTTTAAAACCCTTGTTTTGCAGCTAAAATAGTGTGGGATCGAAGAGAAGGAAGATAAAATAGTTTTTTCCATAATATCTAAGCTTGGCCTTGACTATTCAGGGTTTTTTTTGACCTTCCATGCCACCAAGTTGACAGCTTGAGCCTGGAAGATGCCTAATCTTGTAGAGTTCCTGGAATCCCTCACACAGGAAAAAGATAAATTGGTGATGATGGGCACCATCAAACCTTCCAAAGACCAAGATTTGGTTGCTGGAGATTCAAGGGTAGATTCAAAAAGAAAGAAAAAAGCTAAAAATACACCTGAGCAAATAGAGAGAAGAACAAGTCTCAAGAGAAGCCCCAAGGTTCCAAGAAGAACTCCCAGAAGAAGAAGAACAAAGGAGAAATGAGCAAGTGTGCATACTGTAGTAAGGGATATCATCCTCAAAGCTCTTGTATGAAGAATAAAATTGACATGTTGACCCAACTCCTAAAGAAGAATAACATCTCCCTTCCTGATTGCTCAAAGAAGAGGGAAGGAGGATCCAATTTAGAGGATAGAGAGAGAGTACATGCCCTCGTTGTTGCCACATCAAGCTCACCTAGCTTCATCATAGACTCTGGAGCTTCTAGACATATGGTTTTGACAAAAGAGGAATTATCCTCTCTTGACATGTCAAAAGGTCCACCAATAATTTTGGAAGATGACTCTCTCACTAACAGTTTAGGGAAGGGAAGCATTGATCTTGACCATGGTAAGTTCAATAATGTGTTGTGTGTTCCAGGTATTGCCTCTAATATCTTGTCAGTGTATTAGATGAATCACATTGGGTCTCCAAATAAGGTCATATTCTCCCCTGATGATGTTGAAATCACTGATATTTCGAATGGTAATGTCATAGCAAAAGGTGTTGTTGATCACACTTCGAAGGTATACACGTTTTCCCATTTTCTACCCTACTAAAACCCCTCTGCTCTTTTGATTCATGCTAATGAGGCAAGCAATATTTGGCATGAAATATTTGGCCTTATTAACTACAAGTATCTTTCTAATTTGAGTGAAAAATATATGGTCATAGGGTTACCAAAGATCAAGTTTTCTAAGGGAGTCTGTCAAGGTTGTATCCTAGGAAAACACCCAGAGCACAAGTATGAGAGAGCTAGTCATGAGAGAACCTTTGCACCTCTTGAGTTGATCCATAGTGACATTGCTGGTCCATTTCCTCATATGTCCATGATTCAATCCAAATTTGCACTGAAATTCATAGATGACTTTTCCAGGTATTGTTGGGCTCACTTCCTAAAGCATAACTCTGAAGTTTTTAACCTCTCTAAAGTCTTTAAAGCCTTAGTTGAAAATGAGTTTGGGAGGAAACTCAAGATCCTTAGATATGACAATGGTGGTGAGTATGTCAAGTCTGAGTTCATTCAGTATTGAAAATATGTAGGAATTCAGATGCAGCATTTGATCCCTTACACACCACAGCAAAATGGTGTTGCTGAGAGAAAGAACAGGTCACTGAAGGAAATGGAAAATTGCATGATGTAGGATAAGACTTTGCCATCAAAGTTTTGGGCCGAGGCTATAAACTGTGCATCCTACATATAGAATAGGGTTCCTCATAAGAATATTGATTGCATGACTCCTTTCGAATCTTGGAGTGGGCACAAGCCAAATGTGACCCATTTCAGGATTTTGGGCTCAAAGGCTTGGGCTAGAATTCCAACTAAAAAGAGAAAGGATTTGCAGCCCCAGAGCCAAGAGTGCCTATTTGTTGGGTATTCTAAATATTCAAAAGGGTACAAGCTGACCAACTTGAGCACTAAAAAATCCCTTCATTTAAAGAAGTGTTCAGTTCCAAGAAGAGCCTTTAGTAGCAGTTGAAGTTGGAGAGTCTTCTTCACCACCAGATACATTGATTGTAAGTGAAGAGATTAATGAGTTTGATTACTCTGATATGTCTGATAATGATGATTTGATTGTATATCTTAACTCTCCTACAAGACCAAAATGGGCAGCAAATACCATTCATGCACCTGGGGAACTAGCTGGAAATCCTAATGACAATAGGAGGACTAGATCTCAATTTGAGAGTGACCTTTGTGTGAAAGATCCTCTATTTGTTGAGAAGTGCTATCTGATGGTTGAATCAGATCCATAGACATACGAAGATGCAGCACATGATCCAATATGGAAAACAACCATGAAATAAGAATTCAGCTCACTCCAGAAGAACAACACTTGGGATTTAGTTGATCTTCTCCCAGGGAGGAAGCTAGTTCAATGTAAGTGGGTTTTCATGAGTAAGTTTGATGCTGATGGTTCACCTTTGAAATATAAGGCAATATTGGTAGCCAAGGGCTAGTCACAAGTACATGGTATTGACTACAATGAAACCTTTGCACCAGTGGCAAAGATGGGCCCCATAAGGCTAGCTTTAGCCATTGCAGCTTCGAATTAGTGGGAGGTACATCACATGGATGTGAAGTGTGCTTTCCTAAATGGAGATCTCACTGAAGAGACTTACATGCATCAACTTGAAGGGTTTGTTTCTAATCCATATTTAGTGTGCAGGTTAAAGAAATCATTGTATGGGCTCAAGCAAGCCCCCAGGGCTTGGTATGCCAAGATTGATGGCTTTCTGCTGTCATTGAGTTTTGTTTGATGGAAGTCTAATCCTAATGTCTATTTGGATATGATTCATGGTTCTTTGATGATTATTTTCTTATGTTTGGATGACCTTCTGATTACAGGAATTTCAAAGAAATAGATTGCCTCCTTGAAGGATGCAATGAACCATGCATTTTCTATGATAGATTTGGGATTGTTGAGCCAATTCTTGGGTCTCAAAAGTGCTCAATCCCAAAATGGAATCAAAGTACATAAATCCAAGTATGCCTTATGTTTTTTGAACAATTTCAACATGAAATATTGCAAGCCAAGCAAGACTCCCTTCCTTTCGGGAGTTAAGCTTGAAGAAGTAGGGTATTCTCCTATGGTAAATAATACACTGTATAGGTAGTTGATTGGTGTTTGCTTTATATTACACACAATCAACCCGAATTATCTTATGCAGTTATTGTGGCTTCGAGATACATAGATCAGACTCATGAGATCTACTGGAGGGCAGGCAAAAGGATCCTAAACTTTGTTCAAGGAACAAGAACTCATGGGATCTTCTACAAAGAAAAATCCGATCTCAATTTGATTGGGTTTATTAAGAGTGATTGGGCAGGTGACAACACAGATCGAAAGTCTACATCAGGATATATGTTCATTCTTTTAGAAGGACCAATCATCTGGTCAAGCAAGAAGTAGAGTTCCATAGCACTATCATCTACAGAAGCAGAGTATAGAGGAGTTGTAAATGCAACAAATCAATGTTTGTGGTTGCAGGGAATACTTGGAGAATGTGGCTTCGAACCAGAGTTTTCAACTATTATCTACTATTATAATCAGAGCACCATTCAAATCTGCAATGATCCAGTTCATAGATAGTGAACCAAGTACATTGATATCCATATGCACTACATCAAACAGCATGTGCATGATGGTACCATTCATCTACTCTTCTGTGCATCTTCATAACAAGTAGTAGACATCTTCACCAAAGTTTTTTGTGAGAAGACATTCAACAATATCAAAGCACTACTGGGGATTGCTGATCATGCTATGAAGCATGATTGATGACATGATTTCAAATTTTTTTTTTCCTATCCATGTTCAAGGGAGGACTTTCCCACTAGGTTTTTGCCTCTTTCCATGGTTTGTATGAATAGGCAGTATGTAAAGGGTGACTCAGCCTTCTTTCTAGGCCCTATAGTTTTTTTATATTTACTCATAAATTCAGGCTTAAGGGGGGGTTTTAGAATAATCAACCCATAGTTACCTACCTTAGACATTAATTTAATCATTTTTTTCTTATTACCTAGTTTCCTAGATTCCACTCTATGCTAGTTGCCTTCTACATGTCCTAGAAGTCAACACATGGTAAAAATGAGTCATGGAGCACTTGAGAAACATCCTAGAAACCCATTTTAGCATGTATAATTTATTCTAGATTCTCCAAAGCATGTATCTACTTTTTCTGTAAATCTGCCTTGTTTTATTTCTGATTTAAGGCAAAGGGAAAGCTAGACTAGTGGTAACTGCCTTGTTTTTTTCCCACATCATCCTACCTCCTTTTCTCCAAATAAAATAATGTATGAGTTTTCTTTCCATCCCTATTTATCTTTCCCACTTGACTTAGCCAATTCGTGAGCATCTACCTAGATTTGGAAACTGCTTTATGC
The DNA here is from genome assembly GCA_001517045.1 of Pseudotsuga menziesii. Taxonomy (NCBI): domain Eukaryota; kingdom Viridiplantae; phylum Streptophyta; class Pinopsida; order Pinales; family Pinaceae; genus Pseudotsuga; species Pseudotsuga menziesii. Next base: position 63,206 of record LPNX010627770.1, read on the forward strand.
ACCTATGGGGGATTTGACTAGTTTTTGTACGCCTGCTTTTTGACTATTTCGAATGAAATATTTATGCATTCGAATCTCTCATGTAATTATATATTAAAGCAGCCTATTAATTCATAAGGTTGGCTATTTTACACTTACTCAATATAGATTAGTGTTATGCTCCAATTTCAGTCTCCTTTGGTGTTAATTTTGTATGTTTGATTAGCAATTTTGTGAGTGTAATTGTTCTATCTCTTGGGTTCAATTTCCATAATATATATATATATAAAATTCTTTGTTTAATGGTTTCCTTTCTTTCATATATATATATAAGAAATAAAGGAAAATAAAAAATAAACTATAAAACATATAAATATTTCATAAGATAAAATATTTTTATGAAGAGGAAATATATAGTAGATAGAACCCCTCTCTAAATTTGTTGATGGTTTATGGTAAACCAAAAATTCTATCATTTCTTAGGATCACTTTCTCACTGTTTTAGGTATAGTTTTAGAATTTTGCTAGTTTACAAGGAACATTTCAATGAAATGAAGAAGAAGGTTTAGGAATATAACACGGCCATATCTTTTTGAGTGCTATCCTCTTGGCTATTTGGGTGGTATGTTCCAACAAGAAAAAAGTGACAGTGGGATGTGGTTATAGGTAAATAATAAGCATTGTTTCCTAATGTAGATGGGTGTTGGATAGAGTTATAGCACCATAGTGAAGATATTGGCATTATGGGGTATCCTCTACTTCTCTTTTAGTAGGAAATATATGTCTCTACAAGTAGATGCCACAAATAATAGCTAACTAGAAAGAGAGAAGAACTTCACTACATGTTTCAAGTTTTGGTAGCTAGTGTGACATGATTAGGTATCTTCAGTCATTTTTCAATGATTTTGCATATATATATATATATATATATATATATATTATAGAAAACATTTTGGCAGGAAAATTATTTAGGAAGGACATTAAGGTCCCTCAAGGTATTTTCTTTTATGAAGAACTATGGGACACCACTTTAGTGGACAGAGGTACTACTAAAGCATATTAGGTTGTATTTTTAATTAGTAACTTATCTTCTTTATGTTAGGTTTTTATATGATTGATAATATATGTATTTTGGAGGAATGACTCTATAAAAGATATCTAGGATGAACTTTTTGTTGATGTATTTGTAACTTCATAATGTATTCACTTGTATATCTTATGTATTGTACCCCGATGTTTATTCTGGGAAGTATCTGTAATTCCCCGATGTTCCAATAGGGAGATTAAATAATGTAAACAAGTCATGTAAAGTCATTGAGGTTAACCCTCCATTGTAAGTTGATGCAATAGACCCCACAATTGAGATAAGGTTAACCCTCCTTTTTGATCAGAGGGCAAAGTCCCCACAACTGTGGGGCACTAGGTTATTAGACTCTCCTAGAGATGTCAGCCCTAGTAAGTAATCGTTAAGTGAGGCCGAAATGTTGGAGTGGAAATAAAGTGAAGGAAAGAATATAAATAGACAGTGAGACTCTATATTTATCACACACACACACTCACTCACTGGGGCGCATGAGTGAGAGAGGAGAAGCTCTCTCAAGTGAGAGAGAGAACAGCTATGGAGATCAGCTTTTTTGTCTTTGGGTTTTACTGCTGCCATTGGTTCTCATTCTATCTCTGAGGAATTTGAGGGGTTTTCTCCTTTATAGTTTCCCCAAGGAAAATTATTTATGCCTCTTGTCTCTTGTGATTTTTGTTGTGCATGTTATTCTCTCAGATAAGATCCTAAGATCATATTTCTTAAATGATAAAAATCTAACATGGTATCAAAGCTAACCTAAGAAGAAGACATTGTGCTTCTGTAAAATCTAGGGATTCTTACTATTTGGGTCTCTCTCCAAAATCCATCAGAAAAATAAGGCTAGGCTAACTCTCCATTGAAGGGCGCATCTTTTTGTCGAAGCAAAATTTGATTTTGGGCATTTTCAGTTTTTGCTGCGGAAAAATAGGACCTTTTACAAAAGAGAAATTTTTGAGTGACCTTAGCATAGGTTTACTATGCTCATCAAAATCTAAGCTTAGACACCTGGTTCGATATTTTTGGTTGGGTGAAACTTTGAGAAAGTCAAACTCTAGTTTGACCCCAATTCTGAAAAATCCTAAAATACTAAAACTGATAGTTTTAGTAGATTCACTATATCTCGAGATTGGAGAAGGCCCAGGTGGCAAAACATTCATAGGTCAAAGATAAATTCCTGATGTACACTGTGTCCAATTTTCAGCCATTATATTTGTTATATTTTAGGAGATATGATTCCTCTAAGTTAGGGTTTCAACCTCTCCCAGGATTCCCCCCCAAATAGGACACCTGGGGAGAATTGCTATATCTCGGGCTACGAAGGCCCAAATGAAATTTATCAAGATGTTCCAAAAAGAGAACGGACTTTAATTTCTATGATAAAAGTTTCAGATCCAAGAGACACACCAGTGACATTTGGAAGTCTGTACAACTTCGCTATGATGAACAATCTTGAAACTAGTCACCTTGGGAAAACGCTCATAAGTCCCAATTGGTGAAATCAATTCTAGTAAAATTTATGGTGTTGGAAATTGGATAGACGAGGTTACCATATTATAAAATTTCATACACATAGGAGTAGTAATTTCAAATATTCTGCGTAAACAATATCAGTCATTTCCGTAGAAGAAATTGGTACATTAGGGAGCTTCCCTCCACTGTTTTCAGAAAAGGAGTACATTGGACATCTCTCCTTGAATAGGTCTATCTTTATATCCAATAATATCTGAAATATTCCAAGTTTTGAAAATTAGGGTTTCTTTAACAAACCCTAGGTTAGCCAAATCCGGAACCAAGACAGACACCTCAAATCGGTAAGATCCAATCTGTTTCTATTTACATTTAACGTTCTCATTTCAAAATGACTAATCACACCATATTGATGACAAGATTTGTAAGGATGACAACTTCCAAGCATGGAAGTATAGGATCACACTAGTTCTTGAAGGAAATGAATTGGACACCTACACAAGTAGAGAGGTTCTAGTTCCATAGGGAGATGAGGCTAAATCCTTATAGAAGAATAACTTGGTCATGGCCAAGAAGATCATTCTTGATTCAATCAAGGAGCACCTTCTACCACAAGTGTCTTCCCTAAAGACACCTAAAGAGATGTTTGATTCCTTGACCAAGCTATTTGAAGGGAACAACACAAATCAGAAGATGGCTTTAAGAAACCAGTTTAATAATGTGAAGATCCAGAATGTAGAGACCATACAGTCATACTTTACAAGGGTCTCTCAAATAAAAGAACAACTTGAAGAAGTGGATGAAGAAGTAGAGAATGTAGAAGTTGTGATAACCACCTTGAATGACCTCCCATGATCATGGAATTCATTCATTCAAGGAATGTGTGCCAGAAGGAAGTGATTAATTTCAGTAGAATCTGGGAAGAGTGCACACAAGATGAAGCTCAGCTCATAATAAGAGAAAGAGAAGATGGGAGAAACTGAAGATCAAGCTCTCACGATCCAAAGAATATCCCTGAAGCAATGAGGAATACAAACGATTCAACTCTTGAAGAACCTCTTATCCATCTTAGCATTTGGATAAGAAATGATGAGGTCATGCATGAAGAATATGATGAAGCAGAAGGCTCAAGAAGGAGTCTACCCACAAAACAAATAAAGATAAGTATTCAATTGTCATTTCATGATATTGTTTTATATTTAGTTGATGTGTTATGCATTATAGAATGTTTACATTAATGATAGTATACTACTATTATGCATGTGATGGATAAGTATCTCACGGTGCTATACAACTCTCCATTTCTACTTATCTAGAATGAAATGTCTTTGCTAACATATTGGATTTAGTGCACAATCTCAATGTTGTCCTGGTAGAGATCAAAGGAATCTAGAAAGTTTCCATGAGATATGGATGAATGTTGTATTAGCTAAAATAGTTGCATGATCATATATTTATGCATAATAATTTTCCATTATGCCTTATGAAATGTTTCTAACAATAAAAATGCATTTGATGTGTAGGAAATATCGCGTACAATCACCCTCAAGAAAAGAAGGATGAGACTTGTTCCAAAGAACAAGTGACGACAGTTAAAGAAAGAATCCAAGATGAAAAATAATATGAAGGTACTTTCAAATAAAAGAAAGAGGCCTCATAGACACTCTATTTATGTGACATTGTTGAAATACATCTTTGATGCAGAGCCTTCCAGCTATGAAGAAGTAGCCAAGAAGAAAGGGAAGGAGAATACTAGTTCAGGAAGAATGATTTATATGATGCAGTATCAAGACCTGAAGGGATGTCTGTAATGTCTTCCATATACAAGGAAAAATTCGTAGCATGAGGCTTCTCATGGAAAGAAGGCATAGACTACAAAGAGACATTTGTAGCCACTAGAGTCTAAGACACATGACATGCAGAATCATGTGTACAAATTAAAGAAGGCCTTCTATGAGTGTAGAAGACACCCATGTGATAACACGTACATGAGGAGCTTGAAATTCACCTAGAGTGATGAAGATATTAACCTTTGATGCAAGGTTGAAGATGAAAGCCTATAGAGGATGACAAGCTCACAAATGGGTGTGAGAAGAACTTTTGAAAAGGTTCAAGATAGAAGATCTTGGTATCCAGTGACCCTAGATGGATACATAGAATATTAGTAGCAGAGGAAGCTACTTGTCACTCCGGTACAGAATGTTTCAGTGCATAGAATACGAAAGACAGAGGGAGAATGATGCTCCACTTCAGAGGGAGTGACTGCAAAAGATACTTAGGTTCGACATGGTACAACAAGATGGATATATTACTAATGACTCTAGGCTTGCCTAAGAGTAAATTGGATTCCAAGCTTTTCTTCAATATTGAAGGCAGAAGATCACTGATGCTCTTGTTATATGTTGATGACCTGTTCCTGACAGAAAACAGGAACTAATTAAAGTTGCAAGAAGGAGACTTGCTGCCAAGTTTGAGATGAAGGACTTGGATATGATGCACTACTTTATAGGCATGCCAGGTTTGGTAGAACGCACATGGAATCTCCTTGGGACAAGGGAAGTATGCAGTAGAGATCCTAAAGAGGTTCGGGATGATGGGCAGCAAGGACATGACCACACCTATGGCATCGAACCTAAAGCCATTGAGTTTTTATTCATAAGATTCAGTTGATGCCACGATGTATCATCATATGATTTGTTCCTTGATGTACCTGACGAATACGAGAGCATATATTTTCTTTCCTGTGAAAACATTGAGACATGTTCACTTGATGGTTGTAAAGCATGCAGTCAGGTACCTGAAGGGCACAGTTGAGTATGTGCTCAAGTATGATGCTAATCAGAAGATTAACCTAGAGGGTTATGTTGATTCAGATTGGGCACGTAGTGCCATCAATAGGAAGAGCACTTCAGGGTGCTTCTTCAGTATGGGATCAGGTGTGATCTCTTGGTCTAGCAAGAAACAACCTTGCGTGGTGCTGAGTATAGCCAAAAGAGGAGCAATGAAGCTCCAATATGTGATCCAGATCCAGATCTTTCAAAAGAGGGAGTTCTATCATAGTCAGTGAATACATGTTTTCTGAGCATAAAATCTTGGTGAATCTCGTAGGTGGCTCAGACATAAAACGGTCCTATAGGTTGTCCTCGGATGTAATCAGTCCTGGAAAAGATAGTAGGTTATCCTTGGATATAATCAACCCTGATGTGATTCTATGCTATAAATGGCGAGAGTGAAGTTTGAGTACTTCAGGGAGAATCTTGGTGTTCTCTAGATCAACGTTCCCTCTAAGGGGAGGTGATGAGTCCGAGAGAATTTCTGACATGGTAGGATTGTTTCCTGCCATGGTAAGATATAAGTGTAGGATCCATTCTGATGTGACTAAGGGATGTGTTCCCACATGATGAGAGGTAAGTGCAGAGCCCTTTTAACATGTATGCTGGATTGGTTCCTCCCATGGTCGGATGTAAGTGCAGAGCCCTTTCGACATGTATGTTGGATTGGTTCCTCACATGGTTGGAAGTAAGTGTAGATCCCTTTCAACATTTATGTTGGGTTGGTTCCTCGCATGGTCAGATGTAAGTGCAGAGCCCTTTCGACATGTATTCTGGATTGGTTCCTCGCATGGTTGGATGTAAGTGCAGATCTTTTTCGACATGTATAATGGATTGGTTCCTTGCATGGTCAGATGTAAGTGCAGAGCCTTTCTAACATGAATGTTGGATTGGTTCGTCTCATGGTCAGATGTGAGTGCTGGGCCTTTCTGACATGGATTCAGGATGTGTTTCTCCCATGGTTAGATGTGAGTGTTGGGTGTTAGATTTGTATCAATTAAGCTAACAATACATTAGGATCTTTAACTAAGAGAATAACAAGCACAAAAATCAAACACAGGAGACAATGAACACATTGTTTATCCTCGGGAAAACCATAAATGGTGAAAACCCCGCAACTTCCTCAGAGATAGAATCAACACCAAAAGTAAAACCCCAAAATAGTAAGATGATCTCCCAACAGCAGTAACGTATTTCTTCCTTGCCCCAGTGTCTTCTTCTTCCTATGCTATGCACTACAATTGAGTGTGAGTGAGTGAGTGTGTGATAAATAGAGAGGCTAGCTCTCTGTTTATACTAATCCTCGATTTGACTAAGCCCAACTAGGGCCAACTTCTCTAGGAGATCATAATAACCCTAGTGCACCGAAATTGCGAGGACTTTGACCCTTGACAATTAGGATGGTTACCCACAATGACTTGACATTACTTATTTACATTATAGATCCTCTCGATAGGAACATCAGGGAATGACATGAATCAAGTACATTACAAATACATCCCAGAATAAACATCGGGTTACAATACATAAGAAATATAAGTGAATACATTCTGAAGTTACAATTACATCAACACTCCCTATTAAACAAGAAGGTATTCTTTCGACACAATTTTCAGCACAAGTCTTCTTCTCTGTATCATCTAGATCATCATTGAGTCTTCGCCATATTTAATTCAACTTCATCTTTAGGTCATATTCATCTTCAAGTCATCTTCATCATCGAATCTGGATCATCACTCAATATGGATCATCATCACTGGATATGGATCATCACTCGATCTAGATCATCGCTGCTGAATCATCACGGGTGCTATCTTTTGATTCTTCTTGTAACAGGAATTTCTACAGAGCCAGCCATTTTTCATGCTGGATGTACATATACAGAGCTAGTCCTTTTTCATAATGGATGTATCATCACAAAGAGCCAGTCCTTTTTCATACTAGATGTGGCATCCCCTCAGAGCTAGTCCTTTTTCATACTAGATGAGTCTTCATAGAGCCAGTCCTTTTTCATACTGGGTGTGTCATCCACACAAAGCTAGTCCTTTTTCATACTAGATGAGTCTTCACAGAGCCAGTCATTTTTCATACTAGGTGTGGCATCCACATAGATCTAGTCCCTTTTCACACTAGATGAGTCTTCGCAGAGGCAGTCCTTTTTCATATTGGGTGTGGTATCCACACAGACCTAGTCCATTTTCATACTATATGAGTCTTCACAGAGCTATTCCTTTTTCATACTAGGTGTGGCATCCACACAGAGCTGGTCCTTTTTTCATACTAGATGTGTCTTCACAGAGCCAACCCTTTTTCATGCTTGGTGTGGCATCCACATGGAGCTAGTCCTTTTTCATACTAGATGTGTCTTCACAGAGCTAGCCCTTTTTCATGCTAGGTGTGGCATCCACACAAAGCTATTCTTTTTTCATACTAGATGTGTCTTCAAAGAGCCATCCCTTTTTCATGCTAGGTGTGGCATCCACATAGAGATAGTCCTTTTTCATACTAGATGTGTCTTAACAGAGCCAACCTTTTTTCATGCTAGATGTGGGATCATCATATACATCTTACAATGGAATGAACCAATCCTCTCACCATGTCACAGCTCTTACATCTGACCATGGAAGGAACCAATCCTCTCACCATGTCATAAGGGCATAGCACTTACATCTGACAATGGAAGGAACCAATCCTCTCACCATGTTAGAAATCCATAGCGCTTACATCTGACCATGGAAGGAACCAATCCTCCCACCATGTCAGAAAGGCACAACACTTACATCTGACCATGGAAGGAACAAATCCTCTCACCATGTCATAAGGGCACAGCATAGACACATCACTTCCTCTTGGGAGGAATCTCGATCTGGAGAACACCAAGCTTCTCCCTGAAGTATTCAAACTTCACCCTAGCAAATGGCCTAGTCAACACATCAGCTATATGTTCGTTTGTTGCAACATAATGGAGCTTTATTGCTCCTTTCTGCACCATATCCTTGATATAGTGATACTTGATCTCGATATTCTTTGACTTGTCATGGAACACTGAGTTCTCTGACAACTTCACACAACTCTGGTTGTCACAATATTTACATGTAGCATCTAACTGGAGATCAAATAAATGAAATAGTATCTTTCTCAGCCATACTGCCTCACAGCCAGCTGTACAAGATGCGACATACTCTGCTTCAGCTGTACTCAGTGCCACATAGGAATGCTTCTTGATAAACCAAGAGATCACACCTGATCCCATATTGAAGCAGCACCCTGAAGTGCTCTTCCTATCAATGGCATTGCCTGCCCAATTTGAATCAACATAACCCTCCAGGTTAATCCTTTGATCAGTCTTATACTTGAGCCCATAATCAACTGTACCCTTTAGGGACCTCAGAATATGCTTTGCAGCAATAAAGTGAACATGTTTTGGATCTATTAAGAATTGGCTCAAGGTGTTCACAGCAAAGCAAATATATGGTCTCGTGTTCATCAAGTACATCAAGGACCCAATCATCTGACAATACATCATGATATCAACTGACTTTGATGAAGCATCACTCAATAGGTTCAGGTTCGATGCAATAGGTGTGGTTAAATCCTTGTAGTCCATGATCACAAATCTCTCCAGGATCTCTACTGCATAATTCCCTTGTCCAAGGAAGATTCCATCCACATTCTGCCACACCTCCATGCCTAGGAAATAATGCATCATACCCAAGTCCTTCATTTTGAACTTGGAAGCAAGCCTCCTCTTCATATTTGTAATCAACCCATCCATGACTGTTACAAACAGATCATCTACATATAGTAGGAGCATCACTGGGTTTCCAACTTCAACCTTGTAGTAAATGTTGGAATCTACTTTACTCTTGGTAAAGCCCAAACTAGATAGGAAGCTGTCAATTATTCCGTACCATGTCTTGGTGTTTTTTTCAAGCTGTACAGGGCTTTCTTCAATCTACACACATGAGACTCCCTGTCATGTGTCTCAAAACCAAGTGGTTGCTCCACATACACTTCCTCTTCCACTACACCATTCAAGAAAGCAGTCTTGACATCCATTTGGTGTATCTTCCATTTCATCACTGCAGCCAAAGAAAGTACTGATATGATGGAAGTGTATCTTGCTACAGGTGCAAAATTTTCTTAATAATCTATTCCTTCTTTCTGGGAGAAACCACGAGCAACAAATATTTCTTTATATTTTTCGATGCTACCATCTGCAGCATGCGTGATCTTGTAGATCCATTTGGAAGTTACGATAGACTTCCCTTCTAGTCTTGGGACAACATCCCAAACATCATTCTTCATGATCGATTGATACTCTTCAATCATAGCATCCTTCCATTCTTTTCGTTCTGTTGCTTCTTCATAATTGGAAGGTTCTTTATCGATGAAATCACATAATAAGGCTACATATCCAGAGCAGGATCTGGTCCTCTTTCTTTCTTTGTGATTCTCTTCTGGAGCCCCATATCTTTTTGTACCTTGGATAGCTTCCCATACCCAAGAAGGTTTCCTCTTGTGACAATTCTTTTACTGAGGTGGATCTACGGGTTCTTGAGGTTCTTTAAATTCTCAATCTTCTTCTCGAGTTTCTTTGTTCATGGTTGTATCATGAATTCTGGGTGCTTCTGCTTCTTCAGGTTCTTCAACATGTCTCTTTCTAGATTTTTTGTAAGCTGAGTCTTCATTAAATGTTACATCCCTATTGATGTCGATCTTATTGAATCCTGGGAAGTATATTATGTAAGCCTTCGAGCTTTCAGAGTATCCCACAAATATACCCTTCTTTCAAGAAGGATCTAATTTTGTTCTCTTCTCTTTTGGAATGTGTATGTACACTAGACAGCTGAATATTCTAAGATGGATGACTTCTAGTTTCTTACTGAAAAAGACTTCTTCAGGTGTCTTTTTCTAGAGTACTCTGTGTGGAGTATGGTTCTGTATGTACACCACTGTTCTGGAAGCTTCTACCCATAGATGCATAGGAAGATCTTGATCATGAAGCATTGCTATTGCAGCTTCCATGATAGTTCTATTCTTCCTTTCTGCAATCCCATTATTTTGTGGATTATATGGAGTATACAACTCCCTCTTAATCCTTTAGTCTTTACATAACTCTTTGAATTCATTTGAGTTGAATTCTCCGCCATTATCTGATAAAAAAGTATTGATCTTCTTTTCAGTGTGGTTCTCGATCAAGGCTTTGAATTCCTTGAACTTTTCGAATACTTTATCTTTGTTCTTTATGAAGTAAATCCATGTATTCCTAGAAAAGTCATCAATAAAAGAAACATAGTATACATACCCTCTTAGTGAACTTGATGACATTGGACCACATACATCGGAGTCGATGACTTCCAAGATTCCTTTTGCTTTGCTCTCACTACTTGGAAATGTCTTCTTTGTGTTCTTTCCTTTCACACATCCTTTGCAGATCCCGTCATGTTTTTCTTGAATTTCTGGAAGACATTCAACAACTTTGCTTGCAAGTGGTAGTGCTCTCAAATGCACATGTGCAAGCCTTCTATGCCAAAGTTCATTTGGTTCTACTAAGTCATGAACCAAAGCTTGTTTTGGTTGGCCCTTTAACTTGTATAAACCTTGTTCTTGTTCCCCAATCACTATTGCATCGTCAAAAGTCTTTCCCTTTGGCCACATTAGAACTTGGCCATCTATGAAAGCAACCCTCATTCCTTTTGCATCCAATGTAGATATGGAGAGGAGGTTCTTCTTTAGTCTTGGAACAAATAATACAATTTTCATCTTCATAGACTTTCCCGAGTCTAGTTTATAGGAGGATTCATGACTACCATTTATTGGATACTGGTAGTCATCCTCGGGTTTCACCTTGTGAGGTGACTCATGTTCAGATAGTTTCACAAATGATTCTTTGAATCCCTTCATGTGCTTGGAAGCACCATTGTCTATGAGCCAATCATTGCTTCCATGTAAAATAGTTCCCGTGAGAGCAGATATCAGCACATATTCTTCATCACTTGAATAATCACTTTCTTGTCTGGTTCTCTTTGTGGAAGGTTCATCATCCTCTGCAGCATGAGCATCATGTATTCTCTTGTTTCCCTTCTTCTTCTTTGAGTTCCCTTTGTTAGGGCATAATTTTGATATGTGACCTTTCTCATCACATGTGTAACATCTAACAGTAGTCCAATATCTTCTAGAGTGATGGGAATTACCTTTGGAGTGATGATGGTCCCTTTTGGTTTTCTTGGTGTGGGATATAAGAGCTTGATGTTCACTCCCCATATTTTCTTCCCGAGATGCTATTAGAGCTTCTTCTTGAGAGCATTCTTCCCATAGTCTGCTGAACTTGAATAACTTCTTTCTGGCACAGATCCCTTGAATGAAAGAGTCCCATGATCTAGGGAGACCATTCAAGGTGGTCATCACAATCTACGCTTTTTCAAATTATTCATCTACTGCTTCCAGTTGTTCCTTGATCTGGGATGCCCTTGTAAAGTAAGACTGGATGGTCTCAACATTTCGGATCTTTACATTCTTCAATTGGATTCTCAGAGTCATCTTTCTGTTTATGTTCTTCCCTTCAAACAATTTGGTTAGGGAATCAAACATATATTTAGGTGTCCTTAGGGAGGACACATGTGGTATGAGGTGATCCTTGATTGAATCGGCAATAATCCTCTTTTCCATAACCAACTTCTTCTTATGTAAGGCCTTAGCCTCATCTCCCTTTGGAACTGGAACCTCCTCACTAATATAGGAGTCCAACTCATTTTCTTCCAGGACCAAGGAGATCCTATACTTCCAGGCTTAGAAGTTATCATCTCCCTCAATATTTTCATCAAGCTTGGTATGATGAGACATCTTAACTGAGAACCTCAAATGGAAATACAAAATATTTAGATCTTATCAGGTCAAGATGTCGGATCTGGATTTGGAGATGAAATTCTATAGTGCTGGTTCAGGAGCATATTAGGGTTTTGGTTTTTAGAGTTCTATCCAACCAAATGATTTGATATTGATCCTTAACTTCAATTTTGAGGAGGATATCAATCCACGCCTGGGCTCACTGAAAAATTCCATTTCTATGGAAAGCCCTAATTTTCGGCAGCAGTGTCAGGTCCAAAACTGAAAAACCTCAAAATTGGATTCTGCTTCGACAGAAATATGCGCCCTAGGGAGGAGAGTTATTCCAACCTTATTTTTCTGAAAATATGTGGAGAGAGATCCACAAAGTAGGAATCCCTAGTTCCCGCAGCTGCATAGTGTCTTCTTCTTAGGTTAGCTCTGATACCATGTTAGATTTTTATCATTTAAGCTAGCAATACATTAGGATCTTTAACTGAGAGAATAACAAGCACAAAAATCAAACAAAAGAGACAATGAACACAATGTTTATCCTTGGGGAACCCATAAATGGTGAAAACCCCTCAACTTCCTCAGAGATAGAATCATCACCAAAAGTGAAACCCCAAAACAGTAAGATGATCTCCTGACAACAGTAACCTCTTTCTTCCTTGTCCTAGTGTCTTGTTCTTCCTAAGCTATGCACTACAACTGAGTGTGAGTGAGAATGTGATAAATAGAGAGGCTAGCTATCTATTTATACTAATTCCTGACTTGACTAAACCCAACTAGGGTCGACTTCTCTAGGAGAGTCTAATAACCCTAGTGCCGTGGAATTGCGGGGACTTTCACCCTTGACAATTAGGAGGGTTACCCACAATGACTTGACATGACTTGTTAACATTATAGATCCTCCCGATAGGAACATCATGGAATGACATGACTCAAGTACATTACAAATACATCCCAAAATAAACATCAGGTTACAATACATAAGAAATACAAGTGAATACATTCCAAATTTACAATTACATCAATGCTGGGCATACCTTTTTGACATGTATGATGGATGTGTTCCTCGCAAGGTTAGATGTAAGTGCTGAGTGGGACATTCTGACTAATGGTCAGATATAAGTGCTGAAGAATACCTACATGGAGGCTACACCTACAAGCAGCGTGAAAAAGGGATGGCTTTGTAGAACTTCCTATGACGAGAAGAATTGAGAGATAACACTAGTTGATCGAGATACTAGTGATGATCCAGCTTTGATGATGATCTAGTGATGATCCATCTTTGATCCAGTGATGATCCAACTTTGATGATGATCCAGTGATGATCCAGTTTTGATGATGATCCAATGATGATCCAGTTTCAATGATGACCCATTTTTTATGATGATCCAGAGAAGAAGGATTGTGTTGATGTATTGTGTGAAGAGAATACCTTCCTAGTTAAGAGGGAGTGTTGTATTTGTAACTTCGAAATGTATTCACTTGTATATCTTATGTATTGTACCCTGATGTTGATTCCAGGAAGTATCTGTAATGTAATTGATTCATGTCATGCCCCGATGTTTCGATTGGGAGATTCAATAATGTAAACAAGTCATTTAAATTCATTGAGGTTAACCCTCCATTGTAAATAGGGACAATAGTCCCCACAATCGAATTAAGGTTAACCATCCTTGTTGATCGGAGGGAAAGTCCCCATAGTTATGGGGCACTATGGTTATTAGACTCTCCTAGAGATGTCTTCCCTAGTAAGTAATTGTTAAGTGAGGCTAACATGTTGGAGTGGAAATAAAGTCAACGAAAGATAATAAATAGAGAGTGAGGCTCTCTATTTATCACACACACACTCACTCACTAGGGAAAATGAGTGAGAGAGGAGAAGCTCTCTCAAGTGAGAGAGACGAAAACTGTGGAAATCATCTTTTCTATCTTTGGGTTTTACAACTGCCATTTGTGCTCATTCTATCTCTAAGGAAGTTGCGGGGTTTTCTCGTTTATGGTTTTTCCGAGGATAATTCCTTGTGTCTCTTGTCTCTTGTGATTTTTTCTATGCATGTTATTCTCGCAGATAAGATCCTAAGATCATATTGCCTAAATGATAAAAATATAACATTCTTTACAATTATGTTATTTTGAGACAGACAACATAATATTTTTTAAATTCATGGTGTTGTAAAAAGTATAAAATATATACTAAAAATATTACTTTACATGAATAATATCTTAATATTTTTTTCTTGAAAAAAAAAATTGCTAAATTTATATGTAATATTGATAATAAAAATATTTAATTGATTATTAGCTAAAATAAATAAAATTTTATATTAAAAAGTAATTATAAAATAGATCAAAATGGATGGAGATAAAATATATAATGTAATGTCCCCAAAAATTGAAAAAATAAAATAAAAAATTATTAGGCTAGTTAAAATTACCTATTCTGGACATTATTGAACTTGCAGAATGTGTCGTACTCTATTGTACTGTTGATTTGTCCTAAGATGCTCTTACATCCTACTTCCTTACTTTGAGATATGATTATTGCTATGTTTACTGTGCTTACTCATAATGTCGTAATGTTGATTACTATGCTATTCTTATGGTTAGGCATTGTTGTGTATGTTAGATACTTTGATTATGTACTTCTTTGTTATTTTAGATGTGCTTACCATTATATACTTGGTTCTAACTTAACTTTGTTTTTGGAACCAAAGTGGGTGGAGTGGAGGAACTAGTTCTCCCATGTAACTGCTTGAGAGGTAAAAGTTTCTACTTATCTAGCAGGATTACTTAACTTTGTTGAACTAATACACTCTTATCATGTTTACAAGAAGGGTACTTAGGTACGGAAAACTTGTTACGGAGTGCTGAACATTTGATTGCTAGTACTCATACTTGAAGCTAGTGACATCTACTAGTTGTTATTATTGTTGTTTACAGACTTGTGTTAGCGACAACGTCAACACCACACCTATTATTGTATGACACAAACTTGGTATTTTAATGGCACTAATTATTCATGGTGTAATTGCTATGAACTGTTAATACCCTGGCATTTTTGTAATATATGTTTAATTTTTGAAAAGCAATAACATATGCTTTCATTTTATGCTTTTATAGATTCATAAATATTTTGTTAAAAACAAAACTTGGCTTTATGCTTAAAAACATACCATGGCATATTACATATGCCCTGGTCTTAGCCTCATAGGCTAAAGAGTTCGATGAGCATAGTCCTAAGGTGTAAAACCTATCGTATGTGATGCATGTGATAAATTAAGAGTTGTATTAAACTTGTGGTGGTGAAAATAAATCATTGCACATAGGTTTTATAACTTTGCATGAACTGGAGCCACTCGATATTGTAACACATAAGAACCATAGAGAAGTGGGTTTTGGGTTCGTTAATGGACACCATGTTGGTGCCTTTAATGCATGTTGGAAAGTGTGGCATCCCAACATAGGGATTGGCTCCATGACCAGGTTTGGTCATTTGCAGTTTTGTTTCTTTCCCTTTGCCTCTGTGTAGAATGGAGAATACGACCTCCAGGATAATGAGAGGTATGGTATCATTTTGGTTTTGCAGCATGTTGTTTGTTGTATCTTATTCAACGATTTCATACTTATCATTATCATTATCATTTGATGGTTGCAGATTACAAGGAGGGGCATGGTTCTTAGTTTGAAAAGAATCGGTAGGCAAAGCCATACCTTAGGGTAATCCTGTTAAGAAGTATTCACTTGTCACCTCTTGGATTTATGGTTGAGACTAAGTTTTAAATCATTGCTGGTTGGGTTTTCTTGAGTCTGGTTCCAATAGATGCGTTTGAGTTTGGGGTTGACTGTGTCTAGAAGAACTCTGTGTTTTTTGGGCAACGACGGAGTTGGGGTTTGTTGTGGGTTTTTGATGGTAGTCAATCTTGAGCTTGATAATGTATTGGGATGTATATAAAATGGGGATTTTAGCAGCGAAGAGAACCTTGGTAATTTTGACAGGCTCTGTTTGTAATTTATAAATTGTATTTTGATTTATGTTATGTGAAATGTAAGGGTCTTACGACCTCTATGTAAAGAAATAGTTTAATGTTTACAGCTCGCATACGAAACTGTGAATAGCATGGATTTATAAAATGTAGAAAGACTCTACAGGATTCGATCCTGGGTCCTTGTTTATTATAATGAGGTTTTATAAATCAATTACTGTGTATTACATGTTGTTGGGGTTTTTAATATAATGGGTGTTGTGTTTTATGTTATGTGAAATGGCATTTGAATGTCCACAAGATTCTATCCTTGGATCTCTTGTTTAAGTATATAGCTTGTAAACTAATATTGTAGTGATACGGTGGTTATTATTACATGGTTGTCATAGGTAATATTATGACATGTGATATTTCTGTTTATGTGGATTTTACTATTATAGGTTTGGAATTGTTATTTAAACCATGACTTCGTAATGTTAATAAAGTTATTATTGTCTATGCTTCGTAGAAGTAACTAGTATAGATAGTATAAATCGTGGATCATTTGTAGGGCCTCGATTACTTGGTCTATTAATTGGTTTATGATAATGTTTAATTATAGAGACCTAGAAGGGTCTTTGTTGGTTCTTATTTTAACTCTAGTATTTAAAGTTTGATCTTTATTCTTAGATGGAAAAACAATGTTGATAGATTAGAATTATATTTCTAATTTATACCTGATACTATATATATAAATAGTATACTGATTAGTTTCTTGTTATTATACTTAGTTAATGGTAATTTAAATCTTGGTTTTACATTAAGCTTGGATCTAATCTAGTATTTTATTTAAACACGACTTTGCTGACAATATGGAATCTGTCAGTACAGTAAATTGGTAAATAAACATCTAGGGATGTAATCTGATATAATTGTTAGTTTGTAAGAAAACGATATTAAAGTAGTAGAAGACAATACAAAAGTAAAACCTAAAAATACCAAACCATTGATAATCTTGAAAACGAGAATTAAATTATAGAGGTAAGCTAAAGGAACAAAACTTTGGATAAATCTAGCATAGGAAATAAATTACAACCTAGGGTTTATAACTTAGAATGTAAACCCTTAAAATAATTTTGACAAGTTAAACAAAAAAATCTAGGGTTAGAACATATAATATAAAACCTATCATAATCTAGGAGGCACTTTAATCTAGGAGATGCAATAGGCAGTGTAGAACCTCATACCTAGAAATTGGATCTCCTTTAATGGTTGAAACATGCACACTCAATTAATCAGTATTAACAATTCATAGGAAGATATGACCTCTATATTAGATTACTGAATCACTTGGGAACTACCATGTTCCACCCAAACATGACCTGGAATGGTTTCTGGTTCAATATGGATCCTCCCTTGCTGGTTCCAACATGAAAGTAGCTTAGAGGTCCTAAGGGGAGGGTGTCCTAGTTTTGTATATCAGGTCTGGATCAATTCTCCTTCTTCCGCTTAGGGAAATTTTCTCCAAGAACTCTCTCTTGAGAAATTAGTAGGCATAATAATGACTCCCAAAAAGATAGATTAGGTCCCCAAGCCTCTCTTTCGCTTGAGACTTTATAGACATACTTTTCAGTCAAAGGGGCAGTTAAATCAAGAATCCTTTATTTCGTGATTTAAACCCTTTTTATTTAATTTGGGTATTTTTAATACTTTATCTTAGGAAATTTTAACTAGTTTCAATTTAGACTTTTGTAGGTATTATACTATTTAATTTCCTCTTAGTAGTAATAATAATAAATGGATCTTCTCCTTCTTTCTTTCATTACTAACATTATTACTAGGTTTATTTTTTATACATAACATGTATAAATCAATATAAGAATATAAAATTTGTTAACATTTGTCTTTGGGAATCATATTTTATGATCCCTAAACTTATGACACTTTCTTCATTAAGGTCATTAGGTAGATGGTTAGGTCTACTAGGCTAGGAAACTCTAAACATCCTTACATGTTGGATTCTCTCGTATAACATGGTAGTTCTTCATTACTTAATGTGAATACAAAAATTCAAAATTTCATTTAATCACTTATAAATAATTCCTATTAGATCAATATTTATCTTGAGTCGTTTTCACTCGGGAATCATTAATTCTTTTTAGTAACTCCTAGCGCTTACCGGATCCCATACTCAACACTAAAAAATAGGTAGTTACAAACTTAGTGCGATTCCAGAGCTCTTTGCTCAACAATAATGATAGGATGTACTTGTATGACACACATATGGACACAATGTAAAAGGATACAATGTTCCAGAGCTTATGCTCAACATCAACATGGAAGGCTCCAGGGCTTATGCCCAACACTTCCAACTTATCTTTTCATGTGTTCCAGAGCTTTATGCTCAACACAATTATAAATAACCAGGTGCTCCAGAGCTTCTTTCTCAATGCAACGTTAATTACTCATGCGCTCTGGAGCTCCTGTCTCAACAAAAACTATGTCATCAATCATGTGCTTCAGGGTCCATGTGCAACACAAACAATCATATATATATAATCAACTGTTGCCTTATGCCCAATATCTAAAAAAAATCATCATGTTCATATGCAGTGGGGTCTTCAACCCAATATATCAAAATAAAACAGCAAGATAACATCATAATCAATAGGCTCATGCCTATAAGTGTTAGGTCCAAAATTTAGGATATTACATCCCTCCCCACTTAGAACAACACTGTCCCTAGTGTTCTAGGTACTCAAAATGGCATCATGAAACAAGGTGGGGTAAGCCTTTCTCATGGTGGATTCATTCTCCTAAGTAGCCTCATCGGCTTTGAAGTGCTTCCATTGCACTTTCAACTAGACTATGGTGCAATTAATGAGCTACACCTCTCTCCTATCTAATATATGAATAGGTTCAAGGGAAAAACCCCCTTTAGGTTTCACCTGTAATAAGGACTAATCAACTACATGTTTACTATTGTAAACATATTTCTTTAATAATGATGCATGGAAAACATTATGGAGTCTTCTGTGTGCGGGTAATTCTAGTTCATATGCCATTGGCCCTCTTTTGGCTAGTATTTCAAAAGGTCCACAAAACCTAGGTGCTAAATTACCGCACCTCCCCAAGCTCAATGAGCTCTATTTTGATTTTACTTTCAATTAGACACGGTCGCCTATTGGATCGTCTTTATCTTTTATTTTCTGATCCGTGTAATGTTTCTGGCAGTCTTGTGCTTCTTTGAGGTTCACCTAGACCTTGGTAACCTAATGTTCCAAGTCCATTAATAAATCAGGCCCTAACATGGGCCGATCCACTGGGTTATCCCAAGTAACCGGTGTTCTATACTTCCATCCATAAAGTAACTCAAAGGGACTCATCTTGGCAGAAGTCTCATAACCGTTGTTATACACAAACTCTACAAGATGCAGGTAGTCTTTCCACTTAGTGGGGTTGTTCATGACATATATCCTAAGCATGTCCTCAACAATCTAGTTTACCCTTTCTGTCTACCCATCTGTTTGCAATACTAAATTTCAACTGTGTCTCCAATCCGAAGAATAAAGATCTCCAAAAGTTTCTAGTAAACTTTGTATCTTGATCTGATATGATTGCCTTGGGTATCCTATGCAATCTAAATATCTCCTACAAGAAGACATCGTCAATGTGTACTGCCTTGTAGGTCGATTGCACTGGAATGAAGTGTGATGCTTTTGACAATTTGTCAACTACTACAAAGATGGAACCATTTTGTTTCTTACTTTTGGTAGACCGGTGCTAAAATCTATACCAATGACATCCCACTTCCATTTTGGAATGGGTAACGACTGTAGCAATCCTAAACGATGTTGATGCTCATCTTTGACCAGATGACATTCCTAACATTTGGCAATAAACATTGCAATGTTGGCCTTTAACTTAGGCCAGAAAAAGTGTCTCTTGATGACAGATATCATCTTTTGATATCCCGGATGCCCCGAGTAGGGTGCTCGATAAAATTTTGTGAGGATGCTGGACTGAATGTCCCCTGCTTCTGGAATGTACAATCTCTCCCTAGACCAGAGCAGTCCCGATTCATCTACCTTGTACTCTTTTTGTTGTTGAAGCAACCTGACCTCTTGGAATTTCTTAAGGATTTATACATAGCAAGGGTCAACTCTGTTGGTCGTTCTAATCCTCTCTTACAAATATGCATCAGTTTGACTTAAATTGACCTCCGATATCATACAATTTCATAGGATCAAAGGATTATCAACCTTGTTCTCTTTTCCCTTAATATGATTTAACTCAAAATGGTACTTGCTAAGGAAATCCAACCACCTGGATTTCCTTGCATTCAGATCCGATTGTTTGAATAAATACTTCAGACTCATATTTTCTGTCTTCAGAAGGAATTTCGTTCCCATGAGATAGTTCCTCAACATCTTCAAAGCATGGATTATGGCTACTAACTCAAGGTCGTGTGTGGGGTAGTTCTGCTCATGCTCTCTTAATTTTTGTGATTGATAACAGATCGCATGATCGTTCTGCAAGAGGAATCCTCCAAGTCCTTCCTTGCCTACATCCATGCAAACAATGAAATCCGCATAGGGATCTGTAATTCATTGTATCGATGTGGTCATCAAAAGCTACTTAAGATTTTGAAAAATTTCCTCACACTTGGTCATCCATAAAAACTTATTTTATTTCTTTTGCAAAATAGTCATGGGACAAGCTATTCTCGAGAAGTTCTCAATGGACTTTCTGTAATATCCAGTTAATTCCAAAAAGGACCTAATGCCAGTGACACTAGTAGTGGTAGGCTAGTATTCTATGGCTCTAATATTTTCTAGGTCCATAGCTATCCCTATATCTAAGATAATGTGACCCAAGGACTGTATATGTGGTTTGTAAAAATCAAATTTACTAAACTTAGCGTAAAGCTAGTGTTCTTGTAACACTCATAGTACTATGCAAAGGTGTTCTTTGTGTTCCTCTTTACTCTTAGAGTAAATAAGGATGTTGTCTATAAATACCAATTTTTTTTTATCCAAATACTTACTGAATATATTGTTCATCATACACGTGAAGTTTATGGGTGTATTGGTCAACCGGAATGGTATAACTACAAACTCGTAGTGCCCATACTTTGTATGAAAGGTGATTTTGTGAATATCCTCGTCGCGAATCCATACCTGATGTTACCTGGATCGCGGGTCAATCTTTGAAAATATTTTGGCTCCTCCTACCTGCTCAAACAAGTCATCGATCCTAGGGAGTGGGTATCGGTTCTTGATAGTAATTTTGTTAATATGATGGTAATCAATGCACATCCACATCATACCATCCTTTTTCTTTACGAATAGTATCAGTGCTCCCCAAGGGGACACACTTGGTCGAATATACCCTTTTTCTATCAACTCTTGGAATTGCAGTTTGAGTTCCACCAACTCTGGTGTACTCGTGCAGTAAGGGGATTTTGAAGTCGGAACTAATCCTCGTGTCAGTTTGATGGAAAAGTCTAAGTCTCATTTCAGAGGTAATATTGGGATTTCCTTGGGAAAAACGTCCTAGAATTCTACAAGAATGGGAAAGTCCTCTATTCATTGTTATCTCTCAGACTCTATGTCTGGGATGTTTACTACAAACAATTTACAACCTTTCCTAATGCATTTTTTTGCTTGTAAGGTAGATATTATCCTTACAGAAACTTTCTTTGGGATGCCCAGAATATTCACTTGATTTCCTTGGTTATCTGTACATAAGATTAACTTGTGTTTACAATCGAGCATTACATGGTGTTGTTCCAACGAGTCCATTCCAATAAGTATATCATACAATCCTAAGGGCAGGATGTTCAGGTTTACTTTCATTGGAAAACCATTTAGGTTTACTTCTCAACCTTAAACTAGTTCTGAAACTTTCTGTTTTGTACCTATGGCCAACTGGACCAACCAAGATTTATCATGTTTTACTTTTCCCGATTTGCATACATCAACAATTTTAGGTGAAACATAGCTCCGGCAAGCATCGGGGTCAATAAGTATTGAAATATAAGTGTTCAAGATCTTACCTTCTATCTCAACCATGGTAGCTTGATGGGTCTACGTGTATCTCATCCAAAGCTCCATAAATCGACAAGGTCCCATCTATCCTCTATGGTTAGTTCTTCTTGTAAGTTGTGCAATATCCCATTGGTCTTGTTCTTTCAATCTCAGGCATAATGAGTCCCGCTACATTTCCAACAGTTGATCGGTATCGGGGTACCATTGGCTCCCCTAGATGCTACTGGCTTGTTAGCATTTGGATCTGGTACGTATGGTTTCATACTTGATTTGTTGAAGTTATTGTTTAGTGGAAAACTATTGTTTTGTTTCCTATACGGTGGTGGGTGAAACCTTGGTTTGCAGTTATCAGAGAATTTATTAGACCTATATTTGGTTTTGTTCATGTTCTATTTCCTTAGTTGTTCATGCTCATAGCAGATCCTAGCTTTGTGCAATGTGGTCTCCAAGGTTTTAGGCATGTCGAACTCAATTCTTTCCCGAAAGTTGGGAGGAAGACATCCTAAAAACTGCTGGATTTTTACCTTTTCCTCCTTGATGTATGCTACATAATGTAACAGTTCTAGAAATTTGTTAATAAAAGAATCCATAGTCATGGATCCCATACATATCTTGTGAAACTCTTTCACTTTTCTGTCAAAGAGCCTTTTCGACATATATTTTCCGGAAGTTACTCCAGCGTATTTCTCTTAGGTCATCTTTTTTGGTGTGTTTCAAATCTGTCCACCATCTCGTTTCTTTGTCATTTAAATTATAGATGGCAAGTCGAGCCTTCATCTCACTCGAGTAGTTATGAACTCGAAAATATTTTCTCATGCACAAAATCCATTCTTCAACTTTCTCCCTCGTTTTTACTTCACCTTGATAGGTCAGGGCTCTTATTTTTCTAAACTTTCTTTGAAGGTTGTCATCGCTTCTTTGTTTCTTTCTGCATGGAGAAAAAGAGTAATCACTAGAAGGATTGTAATGATCTCCTTCTAAAGCTTCAGGGGTACGTTACTCTTTTTCTTCTTCTCTTGGGATGCTAGCCCATTTATGGTAAGGTTCCATTTTGGACCTGTTTGTTGAATGAGTGGGTTTCCCCTGCGAGCTTCCTCCCATCATATTTCTCAATAATGCTTCATTAATGGCTTGTTGTTCCTTTCTCTCATTCATACTATCTTCTCTGAAACTTTTCAATTCTGCTTGAAGAATATGTATGGTCTTCAAAATATCAGAATTTAGTTCCACCACAAGTTCTACTTCCTAGGTGGGGGTGTTCATCTTTCCTTGTCAACTGTCATCTTCTTCAATGTTCATGATCTAAACTGTTCTGTAAAAATTCCTGTAATTGCAAAAAAATGTAATAACAGGAAAATTTCTGTTAGTTAACAATATTTAAAAACATACTTTATTTTCTTTGCAACGAATTCTTGGTACGCCTATTGGTCTCTTAGTGTTGAAACTAGGCTCTGATACCACTTGTAATGTCCCCGAAAATTTAAAAAAAAATTAAAAGATATTAGGCTAGTTAAAACTACCTATTCTGGACATTATTGAACTTGCAGAATGTGTCATACTCTATTGTACTGTTGATTTGTCATAAGTTATTCTTACGTCCTACTTCCTTACTTTTAGTTATGATTATTACTATGTTATAATGTTTAGTTATGATTACTATGCTATTATTATGGTTACGCATTGTTGTATATGTTATATACTTTGATTATGTACTTCTTTGTTATTTTACATGTGCTCACCATTGTATACATGGTTCTAACTTAACTTTGTTTTTGCAACCAAAGTGGGTGGAGTGGCGGGACTAGTTCTCCCATGTAACTACTTGAGAGGTAAAAGTTTCTACTTGTATGGAGGGCTTACTTAGATCTATTAAACTAATGCACTCTTATCATGTTCATAAGCAAGGTACTTAGCTACAGAAAACTTGTTACGGAGTGTTGAATGTTCGATCGCTAGTACTCGTACTTGAATCTACTGACATCTACTAGTTGTTATTATTGTTGTTTAGAGACTTGTGTTAGTGACAAGGTCAATACCACACCTATTATTGTATGACACAAAATTGGTATTTTAATGGAACTCATTATTCATGGTGTAATTGCTATTAACTATTAATACCCTAGCATTTTTGTAATATATCTTTAATTTTTGAAAAGAAATAACATATGCTTTCATTTTATTCTTTTACAGGTTCATAAATCTTTTGTTAAAAACAAAACTTGGCTTTATACTTAACAGCATACCATGGCATATTGCATATTACATAGTCTTAGGCTTAGAGCCTAAAGAGTTCAATGAGCATAGTCCGAAGGTGTAAAACCTATCGTATGTGATGTATGTGATAATTTAATACTTGTATTAAACTTAGGGTGGCGAAAATAAACCATTGCACATGGGATTTATAACTTTGCATGAAATGGAGGCATTTGATATTGTAACGCATAAGAACTACAAAAAAGTGGGTTTAGGGGTCATTAATGGACACCAGGTTGGCACCTTTAATGCACGCTAGAAAGTGTGGAAGCCCAACATAAGGCTTGGATCGACAACGAGGTTTGCTTATTTGCAGTTTCATTGATTTCCCTTTGCCTCTACGTAGTATGGAGAATGTGACCTCTAGGATAATGATAGGTATGGTATCATTTTGGTTTCGGAGCATGTTGTTTGTTGTAGCTTATTCAACGATTTCATACTTCTCATTATCGTTATCATGTTGTGGTTGCAAATTATAGGAATGGTGAGGAGGGGCATGGTTCTTAGTTTGAAAGCAAGACATGGGAAAATCCATACCTTTTGATAAGCATGTTCACAATTATTCACTTGTCATCTCTTGGCTTTATGGTTGAGACTGAGTTTTAACTCGTCGCTGGTTGGGGTTTTCTTGAGTCTGGTTCTAATAGATGCGTTTGATTTTGGGGTTGACTGTGTCTAGAGGAACTCTATGTTTTTTTGGGCACCGACAGACTTGGGGTTTGTTGTGGGGTTTCGATAATCTTCAGGCCTGAGCTTGATAATGTATTGGAATGTATATAAAATTTGGATTTTAGCAGCGAGGAGAACCTTGTTAATTTTGACAGTCTCTATGTGTAATTTATAAATTGTATTTTGATTTATGTTCTGTGAAATGTAAGGATACTACGACCTCTATGTAAAGAATTAGTTTAATGTTTACATCCCATATATAAAACTATGTATAACGTGGCTTTATAAAATGTAGAAAGAATCTATAGTATTTGATCGTAGGTCATTTTTATTCTAATGAGATTTTATAAATCGATTACTGTGTACTAATGCTTTTGGGATTTTTAATATAATGGGCGTTGTGTTTTATGTTATGTGAAATGGCATTTGAATGTCCATAGGATTTGATCCTGGGATATATTGTTTAAGTGTATAGCTTGTAAACTAACATTGTAGCGATAATGTGGTTATTATTACATGGTTGTCATAGGTAATATTATGACATGCGATATTTCTGTTTATGTGGATTTTACTATAATAGGTTTGGAATTGTTATTTAAACCACGACTTTGTAATGTTAATAAAGTTATTATTGTTTATGCATTGTAGAACTAACTATTATAGGTAGTATAAATCATGGACCATTTGTAGAGTCTCAATTGCTTGGTTTGTTAATTGGTTTATGATAATGTTTAATTATAGACACTTGGAAGGGTCTTTGCTAGTTCTTATCTTAACTCTAGTATTTAAACTTTGATATTTATTCTTAGATGGAAAAACAATGTTGATAGATTAGAATAATATTTCTAATTTATTATTGATACTATATATATGTAAATAGTATACTAATTAATTTCTTGTTATTATACTTAGTTAATGGTAATTTAAATCTAGGTTTTACTTTAAGCATAGATCTACACTAGTAATTTATTTAAGCATGACTCTGCTGACAATATGGAATCTATCAGTAGATTAAATAGGAAAATAAACAACTAGGGATGTAATTTGATATAATTCTTAGTTTGTAAGAAAACAATATTAAAGCAGTAGAAGACAATACAGAATTAAAACCTAAAAATACCAAACCCTTGATAATCTTGAAAACAAGAATTAAATTACAGAGGTAAGCTAAAGAAACAAAACCTTGGATAAATCTAGCATAGGAAAAAAATGACAGCCTAGGGCCTATAACTTAGAATGTAAACCCTTAATAGAATTTTTATAGGAAAAACAAAAACATCTAGGGTTAGAACATATACTATAAACCCTGGCATAATCTAGCCAACACTTTAATCTAGGAGATGAAATAGGCAGTCCAGAACCTCTTACCTGGAAATTGAAGCTCCTTTAATGGTTGAAACCTACACACTCAGTTAACAAGTATTAACAATTCATAGGCAGAACTAACCTCTGCATTAGATGATTGAATCACTTGCGAACTACCATGTTCCATGCAACCATCACCCGTAACCGTTCCTGGTTCAATTTGGATCCCCTCAAGCCGGTTCCAACATGCATGTAGCTTAGAGATCCTAAGGTGACGTTGTCTTAGTTTTGTATATCAGGTCTGGATCAGTTCTCATTCTTCCTCTTGGGGAAATGTTCTCCAAGAACTCTCTCTTGAGAAATTAGTAGGAAGAATAATGACTCCCAGAAAGATAAATTAGGTCCCCAAGCCTCTCTTTGGATTGAGAACTTATAGACATACTTTTCAGTCAAAGGTGCAGTTAAATCAAGAATCCTTGATTTCTTGATTAATTTAACCCTTTTTATTTAATTTGGGTACTTTTAATACTTTAACTTAGGAACTTTTAATTAGTTCCTATTTAGACTTTTGTACGTATTACACTATTTAATTGTCTCTTAGTATTAATAATAATAAATGGAGCTTCTCCTTCTTTCTTTCATTATTAACATTATTATTAGGTTTATTCTTTATACATAACATGTACAAATTAATATGAGAATATAAAATTTCTAAACATTTGTTTTTTGTAATCATATTTTATGATCCCTAGACTTATGACACTTTCTTCATTAATTTCATTAGGTAGATGGTTAGGTCTCCTAGGCTAGGAAAATCTAAACATCCTTGCATGTTGGATTCCCTCGTATAACATGGTAGTTCTTCAGTACTTGATTAGAATACATAAATTCAAAATTTCATTTAATCACTTATAAATAAGTCTAATGAGATCAATATTTATCTCGAGTCATTTTCACTCAGGAATCATTAATTCTTTTTAGTAACGCCTAACGCTTACCAGAGCCCATACTCAATGTTGAAAAACAGGGAGTTACAAACTCAGTGCAATTCCAGAGCACTTCGCTCAACACTAATTCTAGAATGTACTTGTATGATACACCTAGGGATACAATGGCCAAGGATCCAATGTTACAGAGCTTATGCTCAACATCGACACGGAAGGCTCCAGGGCTTACGCCCAACACTTCCAACTTATCTTTTCATGTGTTTGAGAGATTTACTCTCATCACAATTATAAAAACTCATGTGCTCTAGAAATTATTCCTCAATGCAACATTAATTACTCATGTGCTCCAGAGCTTCTTCCTCAAGGAAACATTAATTACTCATGTTCTCTAGAGCTCCTCGCTCAACACAAAACATCTCATCAATTCACTAGTACAAAATGAGGAATTAGCTACTAGGTGACTAAAAATTCTAGTCACCACAGGTTTTCCAAGTGATTTACTACTAAATATGAGCAATTTTTATTGACCCAACTATAAACGACTAAAATTAATGACTAATTTAGTCACCAGTTAACAAATATGACTAGATAATAAGTGACAGAGTTAAAAATGACTAAAATAAATGACTAATTTAGTCACGACATAAAAAATGACTAGCTAGAAGAATATGAATTAGTCATTTATGTTAGTCATTTTTAATTGTGTCATGGAAAATTGCAAATTTGGCAATGAAGTGTAATTTTTGTAAAGTTGTCTACCTTCTATTAGTAATATTAGTGCCATGCACCTCGATCTTCAGAGATCCAACAAAGCAATTGCATGAACTTTTAGCCTTATGGGGGCTTTTATGGTTCGCAAAAAAAAAATTCTCTAGCTTTCTATTTTTGGCGAATCAAAGGTCATGATAATTGATTGGGCCACAGGTCTCACCAAGTTGCAGTCACTCAGTTATATATGATTGTTGGTTGTAAAGGATTGGGCTCCTAAAGAATTGTTTTCTTTCTTTATCCTTCAGGCACCTGTACAGGGAGTTCAATTCTGATGCAGACGGCCTATCAAATCTTGCGATAGCAGACTGCCCTGGTATTCTTCACTAATTATGTAATTAGTACTCAAATAGAATCATGAACACTGAAGGTCGCTTTGTCTGCTTCTAGTTTCTCCATTATGGTTTTTCCTTGGACTGTTTTAGGTTGTATGCCTTCTTATGAAAGGAAATATTCGTTAGAATATTTTTATTGAGGGCGATTCTTACAAACCTTGGTGCCATGATCATTTTTATCTCCGAGTGCCTATTTCAAATGGGGAACTTGCCTTTATATATATTATTTATACTGGTAACTTTCTTTACCATTTTTTATTGTTCGACCTCTTTCCTTATATATTACTTTCTTTGAGAAGGAGATAACTAGTTAGTTAATATAGGTCCCATTTTGCCTTGTTTCCTGGTTTCACTTTCAAATGACATTCCTTGACGGGTAGATTCAGAAGGTAGTGCAACCAAGAGACAGTTGATTCATGGTAGAAAGGAAGTTATGCTACGAGGAATATCCAGTCTCTTTACCAAGATGGTGCTAGTAGATTGATTGCTCAGAGTGAACCATTAAACTAGAGGAATTGAGGAGTACAACTGGAGCACTACTACATTTCGATCCAAAATCCGACGGCGCGTGGATTTCTCTTTTTAAACTTACCAAAAATTACAAGGATACATTTTTTTTTTGTAAATGTGGCCACAAGCGTCGGTGAAGCAACGATTATTCTCATAACCGTCAGTTAAGCGACGACGCGTTAGTAAGCATTACTTAAGCGGCGACGCCTTTAATTGGTCAACTACTTAACATGGAAAGCACCATCGCATATCCGATGCTTAGGTTCATTTCCTACACACACTCATATAAATAGGTTCATTTCCATTGGTAAGTCAATATAATTCATGATTATATATCATGCGGTCTTTATATTGAGAGTTTTTGTAATTGTATATTGTATCATTTTTGTTTTTGTTACTTAATCGACATGACTAACATTCTTTGTTTGATGTTTTAATTGTAATTATAAATCAAGGGCCTCCTAGGGCTGTTCTCTTGTCAGACATCTCTATTTCTCATATATATCGTGAATTTAATAGAGATACAGATGCATTGTCAAAGAGGGCGGTCAATATGCAAGAAGGGGTTATACACTATTAGTTTTTCCATGATTAGGATTGCATCGAACATGGCAGTATTACAATCTATGTATTAGTTCAACTTTGGCTCTTACTCGATATATACATGAGAGGAGGAAACATGGTTGTTTCTTCCTTTGTATATACAAATGTAGACACTCCCCTTGGATGTAGCATGATGGATTGCACTGGTATACTTTTTATACATATTTTATTAGCATCTTATCATTTTTGAATTGACAGGTTTACAATGACATGCTTGCAATGGACAAAGTGGTGGCATTTATTTCAACTGTCTTATTGAAACTGCATTATCTTAGATGTTTTTTTATCTTTTTGGGGGCAACATGTACTAAGTTGGCACTTTTGTGATGCAAGAGAGATCGACCATATATTTTGCTTTATGGGATATTTTAGCTTTTACACTTTTTTGAACTTTCATTTGGGCAATCATATTTCAGTCATCTTGTTTATGGTTTGATCGAGTCATATATATTATTTTTTTTGTTATATTAACTTATAAGCTACTCCATATAAATAAAAGTCTTACATTAATTCAACATAAATTGTCTTGATATCAACTATGTATTTAGTATTTAAACCTATACTAATTAATAGTATAATTTTTCAGTTTAAAAAATCCAAAACTTAGAAGACTACTCTTAAAAAAAATAATTAAACTCAAAACGCCACTTACACGGGTGGCCATAGTTTGCGAGCTCGATGTTGTCATCTACATTTCTTTGATTGATGGGCTCTGTAAAATGGGCAAGCTTGATTTTTACATAGAAATGCAGATTCTAATGGTTGAGAAGGGGATGGCCCCAGATGTTTTTACCTACATCAATTTGATTCAGGGGCTCTCTGATGCGAGTCTGTTGGACGAGGCTCTAGGGAGTATTTCTCTTATGGAGGTTTTGTTCAGATAACAAGGTTAGTATTTTAATCATCCCGGATTTGGAAATCGAAGCAAATATGGGATCACTGGATTTGGTAATATTCATAATGTGAAAAGAGCCTGAAAGTGTATCTGTATTTTACCTTGGATTAGTATTATTGGTCTTGTGAAGAAGAAGTAATTTTTAAGAATATGGACTCAAATTTCATGGAAAATCATGGTGGTAACAATAGTAGCAGCAGCAATGATCATTGCTGGCCCTCTAAGATGCAGGAAGAAGAAGTCATTTTTAAGAATATGGACTCAAATTCCATGGCAAATCATGGTGGTAACAACAGTAGCAGCAGCCATGATCATTGCTGGCCCTCTAAGATGCAGGATTGGCATTTAAAGAGTCCTTGGGACTGGGAACGTTGCACAGGTCTTTACAGTACGACCGGGGATAGGTATGAGAGATTACCCATGGCAGAATGGGTTTGTTCAGAAGAGGGTTATAATATTGGGAGGGAGTTATTCCGTGGGACGAACATGGTTCATGAGTCCTCGCCCCTGTCTGAGCCTCTCATGGCTGCTGGTAATTTTATTGAAGTAATCAAGGACGAGAGTTTTTCAGGCAATCATAAGGCACAGTTTCCTCTGGATGTCAAGATTCATCAGAATCCTTTGGCTGAGGGTTCTATGAAAAGCGAAGGCAATGGATTATTGAAGGGTTGGCTTGTAGAAGGGGTTGCAAATGGTGGTAATTTTCTTGGGGGTTCCGAGTATAGTCATTCTGGTCAGAGAAATATGGTGGTAGTTGGCTTGGGTGGGACGTGGGAGGAATGACAATTATCAGAGTGCTAACGAAGGTCCCACGAGAGATAACATTAATGTCATCAAGGATGTCGAAGGGGATTCCTTAACGTTCCTTAAGCTTGGAAAGTAGCAGCATTTTAGAGACGCTGTGAATCAGGCTAAGGTAATTAATCCAGTCGCTGGTGATTGCGTTTATAAGAAGCTGAGGGCTTTGCCGGCTTCGACCGCGCAACCTCCCCGTTGTCAAGTGGAAGGATGCAACTTAGTGTTGGAAATTGCAAATGCAAAAGAATATCACAAGAGACATAAAGTTTGTGAAATGCATTCCAAAGCCCCCAAATTCATTGTTCTTGGTATCGAGCAATGCTTCTGTCAGCAGTGTAGCAGGTAACTAACCAGGAGACGGTTGTACCTCACTGTTTTTTTTTCCTGAGTAGGTCAACATGGATCCATACATATTAAGTATATAATTTGATAATACACATGAATAATTGGGTGTTGTGGTGCCTATCTAGATTCCATGGCATAGTAGAATTTGACGACGCAAAGAGAAGTTGCAAGAGAAGGTTGGCAAGACACAATGAACGGCTGAGGAAGAACTCATTAGATTCATTGGCTAACTCCAACAGCCAAGGTAATTTTATATAAATTTGCCTTTCCTGTTACTGTAAGGAGGAGATGTGCATGCATTCAAGCACAAGTTAATTAGTTGACAACCTATTACTTTTTGAAGACTTTAGTTTTATATTTGTCAGAGGATAATTCTCTGAATTGGCCCTGTGAAACTTTTAGATGATGACTGTGCAAAAACCTCCATTGTTTATTCTTCAGGTCTACATCTTTTTTATAGTTTATCAATTTCTCAGTAATGTCAAAACATTCAACTTTGGTTGCTTCTGCTTCCCCTATAAATTTTATTTTATGACTGAAGCTTCGGATTTTTAGCATAGGCTACCTCTTGTTTTGAATTCCTTCAACGCCATCAAGAATGGTCTCTTAAGTGAGCACGTTTGTTCGTCCTCAATCCATACTTCCAAATTTATAGCCATAGTTTGTACTATCTGGCTTGACCATCTGTCTGAGCTCCTTTTTGATTATAAACCTTAAAGCGTCTGAGCAATTGTAGACTTATTTCCCAATCAAATATATTGAACACAATGTAGGCAGGGATATACTAGACAGAGCGTACAGATAATGTTGTCTGCAAAGGTGTGCTACTGGCTGGGTTCTATTTGCTTCTAGCTGGTATCAGTCGACAAAGCAGCGTACAAATGATGTTGTCTGCGAGGGCGGGTGGTTCAATAGGGCGAGGTTTACAGCAGCTTGTTTATCTACAATTAACCCTTTTAAGATCATAGACAGGATAGATAATAATAGAAGTAGCCATAAGGTCAAAGCTATAAGGTAGGTCATCGCGAATAGCTTCAATGTAAGGAATCATTGCTCGAAGCTCTGGTCAAATAGATTGAACACAATGTAGGCAGGGATATACATTCACTTGTGCAATTTTACAAATCCCATTAAAATGACAAATCCCATTTTGCAATTTAATTTTTTGTTTTTAATTTTTGTCATCAAGTAAATGAAATGTACAATTAATTTATTACTGACATTTGAAATGTGAGGTTTTTGAAATCCCTTCATCAATGAAGGGCTGCATGAATCTATAACCTTCTATATGAAATTAAGACCAGCCCTTCAATCTTGATCCCTACACCAACCTCAAATTCAACACAAAGTGGCGAATGAAATGGAGGGAAGAAAATTGGTGGGAGTTTTGCTTTCGCCCTCAAATCCCTAATATCAGTGAAGAATTGCAGCAGAAAAACACCATTGTCATTTGATTACACTTCGTATCCTTCGCACCGGATATTATTTTCTTTGTGAATTTCATCCAAAAAACCCTTGTTC
The DNA here is from genome assembly GCA_001517045.1 of Pseudotsuga menziesii. NCBI lineage: Eukaryota > Viridiplantae > Streptophyta > Pinopsida > Pinales > Pinaceae > Pseudotsuga > Pseudotsuga menziesii. The sequence goes on from LPNX010627770.1 coordinate 96,365, forward strand.
TCTGCGGGGATTAACAAAGTAGAGAATAAAGATGTTTGGCATGCAGAGTCAGTCGAATGGAGGTTCTCTATTCTCAGGAGGTGGTTTTATGCCCTCTCAAGCCACCCAAGTTAATGAAGGTGGTTTTTCCTCTGTGAGGGTAAGTGACTTTTCCTCTCAGTTTAGGCGGTTTTAGGGTTTTCAACCTCTGCATGTTTTGGCAGTTTAAGGAGCCCAACATTCAATCAAGCATGGATTGTTTTGCAGAAAAGCGGTACCAGCACTGGGCTTCTTCCATTGACGGTAAAACAGATAAGCCAGGCAACCCAGAAGCTCTTTGATGAGAATTCGAATTTTACAATAGATGGCGTTGACGTCAACAATGTAAGAACCGTTCTTAATTTTTACTGAACATTCAAGGTGTTTATGTATTATGGAATAAATCGCCTTACTATGTATGTCTTTTGGGTGTGCAAGTAACCCTTGTTGGGATGGTCTTGAAACAACGCATAGACCTCCTCGGCATAGATGCTGTAATTGAGATTGGTTTGGGTCAAGATTTCAGAATGGTATGCAGCTGGGTGTTCCCCTTGCTTAAGAATAGTGCCAATTGCATTTTGAGTGGCATCAATCTCTGTTTCAAATGATTGTTGCAGATCAGGAAATGCAAACATAGGTTCCAAACAAAGAGCATTCTTCAGCTTCTAGAATGTTCTATCTACTTTTAGAATCCATTGAGTCTTGATTGGAGGGGCGAGCTATATGGGAATAATGGCAGACGATTTTCCTATAGAAATTCATGTCTCCTGGAAAACCTGAGATTCAAAATGGTACTAGGAGTAGGCCACTCATTTAGAACCCTAACTTCTTCGAGATTTGTATGAACTCTTGCTGCATCAATAACAAAACCCATGTATTAGCCAGAAGTCTTCCCAAAGAAAGACTTCATCATCTTGGCATGTAGCTTGTGTTGGTGAAGAAGATCCAGGAGTCAGGACTATGTGGATGTGCTTGCTCCAAATATGCTGCCCAGATTTTATTATGTATCAGGATATCATTAAAGTAGAACACAAACAAATTCTCCAACATGAGAGCAAAAAATGTCATTGATGATCCACATAAAAGTGGTAAAGGCAAAAGTGAGGCCAAAAGGCATGACCGACCACTTGTAGAGACCCAAGTTAAGTCTTGAAAGCTGTCTTCCATGCATTTTTAGGCTCCATGTGGAATTCGTGACAGCCAAAAGCTAAATCAATCTTGGTCAGGTACCGCACTCACTTGACTTGGTGAAGAAGCTCATCAATCCTTGAAAGTGGATAATGATTTTTAGGGGGTAGCTTATGGCCCTGTAATCTGTGCAAATTCTTCACGCTTGTTGTTATTTTTTAGGGTTGATGAATGCTGGAGATCCACAGGGTGAGGTGCTAGGTCTGATTTTGTTATCTTCCAACAGCTGCTTTATTTGTCATTCAATCTCTGTTCTTTCCACAAGTGTGGTTTGGTAGGAAAGGTAATTAGGCAGGGAAGAACTTCAGGCCAGGTAAGTAGAATGCTAGTGACTCTAAAGGGAGGGAGCCCTTTGAATTCTTAAAAACATTGGTGTATGAATCCATGAGCACCTGAAGATCAGGGGGAGGGATCTTTCTTTGGTTGTCCTCCTTGATGTGGCAGACCACATGGAGGGTTATACATTTTCTGAGGTTAATGTGTTTAATAATTTGCCATCTAGTAAGTAGAGAATTACCTAAAAAAAGAGAAGTTTGTAGGTCTTACCATCTTTTTCAAGCCTGAAGGTGTTGTAAATTGTAATAGCCACCATAAACTGTTCTTCTATCAAACTTGTAGGGTTTGCCAACAATCATATTGTGGCAGTCTAGTTGAGTAACATGACAGTCCACCGTCTCTTGGAAATATCTGATAGGTAAGGTAACATAACACCTTCAGCTGATCAGGGTGGGTAATTTGACAATGGACATCCTTTACCCTCCAAGCTGGTATGGCTTGGGGTGAGTTGAGGTTGGTAGTTTGAGCTCCTCTACCAATTGATGGGATACAAGGTTCTTTTGACTGCCATTATCCAATATAATGTAGGCCAATTTATTTTTGATCTATCAGTTCTGCATGGATATAGTGTCCTTGTTGTTGAATAGTCCCTGGTCATCAAGATGAGTTGAGGATCAGTGTAGGTAAGTTTGCTGACAGAAACCTCTGAAATCCCCAGTTTCCAGTTGCTGTTTAGCAGGTAGTCCTTTGGTTTTCTTTGCTTCTTTTGCAGGCTTCTTGTGATACTAATAATTGTAATATTTCTTTTTATTGTGGCCAATAAAGGAGGTGGAACTGGTGGCTCCCTTATTCTGTCAACTGCAGTTAGCTTGAGCCTTAGGCTAAGGACTGAGGAAGGAGACTGGTTTACTTTCGAGTGAACTGACTAACTATTTTTTATTTTCATTTTAATAAATAGATAAAGGTGCTTACTCAAAATCTGGTGCAGTATATTTCCTTTTTTCAGAAAACCATAGATTAAAATTTTAATGTCTAGTATAATTTTAGATATTAGTACTTTATTGGTGATTGACTGGAAAAACTGTTTTATATGATCCCTTGTGAAATATAGTTAGGTTAAACTATGGCACGAATCACAATCATGGATTGTATGGGATCCCCTAGTTCTCCACTCTAACTGTTGATGCTGCACTTTGCATCACAATCCAAATGAGAGGTGATCTGAAAGTGATTTGATTTGGTATCTTCTGCTGCAGTCTAGCAAACAAGATGTTACGATTATTAATTTCAATAATGAAATCTACAGATGCAACTAGATTTTTCTGTCTTTTGCCCTCGTTCCAAGGATGATGGTATGCAGGATAAAGCTCTAGATTCTTCAGGGCACAAGGCTAGGTCAACAATTAATGAATAGATCATATATATAGTTCATCAACAATCGGTTTAGTAAGAATAAATATATCAGACTAGGATTTGAACCTGGGTGGGGAGGGTAACAACTTTTTCGTAGACCTACTCAAGTTACACCCAGTTGACAGATGTGTTTAGATTCTATGTGATTATGAGTTGAATTGAAAGACAGGGAGACCTCCTCCAATTAGAACTAATTTCTTCATTTGTAAGTGTTGAGCATAAAAATGGGGCTGTGGGTTTTTAATAGAGCCAACACAACCCAAAAAACCTAAAAGGGAATGGCGCAACCTTAACAACAACATATTGGCAACCTGGTAAAACTAGGTGTGGATGAGGCCAGGTGCAAGGCCTGGGTGATTTTGATGGCATAGAAACACCAACCGTTCATAGCCCAAGAGACAGCTATAAGAAGTATCCTACCACCAACAAAAAATAAGGAACCACACATACAAAGCCATAACAGTATGCTATACGAAACATTACATGAACATGATGCAGCATTATATTCCCAGAACGGAAACACAGCTATCGTGTCACAAACAGAACATAAACATAACATTAACAGAACGAACATGAAATAATTACAGCACGAAAACAGAGTACAGTAAAATGTGACCAAACATGAACAGTATTTATATTATTAACGGTAAAATTCAGATTGCCTACATGTATGAATGTGCCATGAGATATGAGCTGTACCTAGAAATGCCCGGTGGCAACATTATTGCAGCTTTATGGTTGTAACTTCAAGGAACACCGCTAGATAGAACTTCTTGAGGCCTTTAATACCCTTCCATCCCAGCAGTTCATAAACTTAATGTTCTTCCAACTGTTACAAAGTCAGCTGCACAGCCTTCTATGGATG
>LPNX010627770.1:106477-184404 GCA_001517045.1 Pseudotsuga menziesii
AGATAACATCATAATTAATAGGCTCATGCCTATAAGTGTTAGATCCAAAATTCAGGATCTTACATATAAAATAAAAAATGTAAATGTGATTATTTTGAAAGCTTTTCGAAACAAAATTTCAATAACACTATTTTATATTTAAATTTAAATTATAAAACTATACTAAGTATAACCTTTTTAAATTTAAATAAAAGTATTAATCATGGGATAAAATGTAATTTTAAAGTATTTTTAGTACTTTAAACTAGGCTTCATCTTGCATAAAAGGATTAATAGCCTTCAAAGTTCGTTGTTTTATTAGACCCTGATCTCTAGCTCCAGGGAATCTATGAATTGTCTTGTCATTGATTCTACTAATCTGCACATAAATTTATGCAACTATTTCCCTAAGTTTGATTCAATTATTTATAACACCATTCTTTCAACTAATCATTCAATGGCATCTTACAACATGACTTTTTCCACCATTCTCTCAACCAATTATGGCTTTGTCCATCGTTCTCTCAACCAATTAGCAAATTGGACCTCTTATTTTTCCTCTTCTCGAGGCGGGCATGTTTTTCAACATCATGATATCCTAAGTTTCACGTATGATCTTGGTAAAAAATGAGTGACATGCGTTAATGCAACTACTCCCTTAGCATTAGTTTGACAGTAGTTGTTAACATTATATTTTTGTTTGATGCAGAAAAATGAACAAAGGAAATTTTCTCTCTAGAAGTAATGACTTTAGCTTTAAAAATATTCCACATGGATTCCTTTGCTTGTGGACATTGCTACAATTTCCACGGATTTGTTAAAATTCCATTTGTCATGGCCATATTTTTCACAGCCTCCTCTAAACCTGATAGGACACTGCCATTGTTTTTCACTCTTATATGCCTTTCTCTTTAACTCTACTACACAAACTGCTACTATTAGTAGCACAAGCGAAAGTGGTCTAAGGGAGGGATGTTGAATGTAGAAGTTGTTTTCCAGCTTCAAGAAAAATCTGCACAGGGCATCTTTTGATAAGGTGTAATGCGTCTTCTTGTATGGAGTACCTAGTTGGCTATCATGTAATTCCTGCAACATTAACACCACATCTATATAATATTGATTTTCGGATAGACATTTTCTATGGACTAAAATTCTCCCTTATTAATATTTATCTTTGAACAGTTGTCATCCAGGTCTACCCTCTCCTTTCTGAGAACTGACATACAAGTAGAAATATACGATTAGTTCAAAATTACTGACACTAATATTTCTAGATAAATCTATTCCAAATATTCTTGTGCCAAATCATAAATAATGAATACTCTAAGGCTACCTTGAATTTTTTTTTATAAAACACTTATTTTGGTAATGGTAATAAAAATTATGACATTCAACTTTTTTCACCTACTTTCAACTACCTTGATTTTATGATATTTATCTATTACTAATTTTGTCCCACAAATACCCATCACTAATTTAAGTTCAATTGGAACCAAAGTGTAGCTTTGGGATCATTGATGGTATTTCTGTATCTATCCTCAAAATAATAAATATTATCAAAATAGAATGATTTCGTGTGATCGAGTATAGAGCGAGGGTCGGTGATCCCAACATCTACTAAAAAAATTGAAAAGGATTTGTAAATATTTTGCAGAAAATGATAACATTTTCAATACTTACAATATTAGAATATGATGCATGTCCCAACACACTAACTCCGATTTATCCAATTATCCAACTTTCATTATTGAATCAACACATCATTTGCTTTTTTGTTTCTGTTTATTAACATTCTATAGCTAACATCTCTAGTATGATTGCTAATGAATTTTGAGAATTATCTGATGAGTGATTGTTGCAATATTCACAGAATGTTCGTTGTCCTTGCCCAACAACAACTATGGCAAGCAACAGTGCACCTTCTCTATAGCCACCATTCAAGGTATTGATAAAATTTCCTCTAGAGAGTCCTTGCAGGTCGCGGTATTTTATTGCTCTTCTAAACAAGTTGCTCCCTCCGAGCTCACATTATGCTTCCATTGTCGATATTTGAAAGTCTTGCAAAATTATGCAAGTGGTCTTATATATTTAGTGTTAGAGTGTATGTTGTGTAACAAGTAACCCAACACATTTGAATATAAACAAACGCAATGCATTTGAAAATGAACAAATGATAATGAATGATAGTTGCAATGGATATACAAACTGTTACATCTAGACGTATAGAAGGCATGCAATTGCAAAGATTGGACGGTGGCCTCATGTTCTCTGCAAATAGTGAAGACACAAATCACAAAGAGAAATTTAAACTAGGTGAATGAAGAACTTATGCTATATGTTCAAAATTCTATGCAGCCACTGAAAGTGGTGACAAGTCAAAAATGATATCATGTTTATATATTTAAATTTAAAACATATAGAAAGTACTCCTTTTCCATTTTCTTGAGTTTCCTATAAATGGCCTTTTAACATATTGATTATTGCAGGTATTTCTAGTACAAATGCTATTGAATTCTATGACTGTCTCACAAGTTCACAAAAATCCCCATTATTTCTATTACAATTTATGGGATTGTTACATAGTGTATTAGTTAAAATCCCATTTTGATATTCAAAATCAAGGGAAGCACCTGAGCAAAGCAATTCATTTACATGTAGTTCAACTTGGCAAAGACAATGTCATTTTGATAGTGAGCTTAAGGTTTTTTGGTCAGTGGGACAAAAAAACAGACAAATTCACAAGCTTATGAATAAGTTCTCTGTTTTAACGTTATAGATGTTGGATGAGAGCTAGGCATACGAATTTTCTTGGCTCTATTCAAAGCCAAATGAAGCTTGCTCTATGACCCAGATTAGCTTGCAATGCAGGATGAAAACAAAATAAATATTTATATTCCAACTCCACCGCATTATCCGGCGAGGTAGCTGAGGACATATCCATTTCCTTTACTTTGTTCTCCCCACAAGTTATAGTTACTCGATACTCATTCTAAGACTTAGAATAATCCTCTCAGATCTATCTGTGATTTTTGAGTGAGTTGCAGGAAAGTAAGGAGCCAAAAATTTCTGAAATTCCATCTTCAATTATTTGAATGCACTACAATATGTGAAGCATTAGCACATCATGCATCTAGCTAGTGCTCGACATAAGTGTTTGGAGCCCAAATTACATTTGTCACTATGCCAGGTTCCAATAGGTGGGTCAAACAAGAAAGTGGCAAAAATAGCCATTGTGTTCAATGATTACTTTTGGCGATGGCTTATAAATTGATGTTATTGAATTTTGGGATTTTAATTACATAGTGTGTGTCTCAAGAACAACAACTAATTCGATGTTTAGTAGGTTCAACAAGCAATTGTTATTGACATTAGCGATCAGTTGGTGATCTGACATCCATATGCAATTATATCATTACAGTTAGAAAGGGGCAAGTTAGTAAAGCTTGCATTCTCAACCCTACTATTCCTTTAAGCTCAACTTAAAGCTTTCCTTCTGCATCTCATAATATACTTTTCATATGTTTTTTTTCCTTCTCTATATTTTTGATGACTCGCTCTTTTTTTTTTTTTTAGCTCTAACACGTCTTTTATGTTTTCCCGCGCTAGTTGTTTAGCTACCACCGGACCCTTATTGTACTTGTTTATGTTTGCATGTGCTGGTTTTTTTACTACCAACGAACCGTTATTGTACTTGTTGTTATAATGTTCCTTATGGCCTTAGGGTAGCGATCGAGGCTTTGATGCGGCAACGAAGATTGCAATTCAGTTTTTCCATGCTTAGTTGGGATGCTCGCTCAAATCATCTGTACCCAACATGAACTTATCGGGAATTCTATTGTCTATATCATGACCTCTAAAACACTTGAAGTTGTTTGGCCTCCTTTTTCATAATATTAGAATACATTTTTAAAATTTTGGATATCAGGATGACCTTAGCATATTTGTGTATAATTAATGTAATATTTTTATGTCGAATTGCATTTTTATTTGATGAACTATTGTCTATGCTTTTATTTGATCAACTATGGTTTATGCTTTTCTGAGGATGAGAAAATTGTATTTTAGATCTTGATTATATGGAATCCTTGTTACATTTTAACACTTCCTTTTACTTCTCCAACGAATGCCAAAGGTGAAGTGGATGACTAGTCAAAATGAAAACTCGTTTTTCTCCCAAAGTTTAAATACAAAATGATGAACAATAATAGGTACATGGGACCAATCCATCGAGTCCCCTGGAAAACCATTATCCGATGTTGAAGGCATGTGGGAAATAATTTTAAAATGAGTTGTTCTCTAGATGTATGAAAGTATATAATTCTTTCTTATTCATAACTGCTCTTGCCCCTCCTTATATGGTTATTATAGAGTCACTTGCATGGAGAAAATGCTTGCTGATAAAAGTACTGGGATTTCTTCTACCACAAAGAATAGAAGGACAGTTTTATGCTGGTCTTGCTTACAAAACACAATTACAAATGACTATTCTATAAATCTTCGATTTCTAAAGGCATATCGCTATTCAATAGATTTTCATTTCTAAAAAAAGGACTTACTTCTTTTAGCATCTCCCCTTGTTATCATATTCACCGTAATGAAAGAGTACTCTCTCGATGTATTAATGTTTTAATTACATAGAATAATGCAACTACATGTTAGATCTTTATTGTATCGATAAAGACTAGAAAGATAAGGTAAACTTGAATATTGGGAAAAACTATTTTTTAATTTAAAATAAAAGTAAAAGTATAATTCATTTATTCATGTAAAGAAGATATCTACTCACTTTTAATTTTCAAACAATCAAACTAATTTTACCCTAATTTTCATATTCTATGAATGAGCAATTATCATGTTTTTAATTGACATTGGTTTGAGAGTTTTCATTTTAATCTTTAGTTAAATATATTTGTAGAAAAACTATCCATTGATGAAAGTGTTAAGGTGGTGCTCTTTACCCTCAAATATGATGAACAAATATAACTCATCAAATTTAATTAAAATAAATAAATTATGTAAATTTATTTATTGATATTGTCCAAAGTTTCGGTATGGCGATTGAATTACTTATATAAGTATTATAAAAGATTTTTTTATTTGTTATAGAATTTATATCTTATTTCATAAGATTAGCCGTATTTATTTTTTATAATTTCATTTAATATATTTAAGTTGATAAGTGTTATTTTTAGAATTTGGGGTGAAATATAGCTTCTACTTTTATAAGATTGCAGGTGTATGAGACAAGTATATTATCAAGATTGATTATGTAACGCTTGTTTGAAATTTGAAATAAACAATTTTAAAAAAATGAATATAAAAAATAACTAGTAGTTGATAATGCATGAAAAACTGGTAGGTGATGAATGGATAACCAAGAGTTCATGGCACATCATTATAAAAATGTGAGAGATAAAAAATATCTAAAAAGTAACCAATGGTTAATAAATGTATAATCTTAAATGAATGCATAAATAACTTATAATTTAACTTTCTCTCTACTCATGTTCACCAACCACAAATTAAATAGCTGTGCTAGTTTTATCATCAACATAGATTTATCTTAACTCTCTATAAATCTATAAAGTTTATACTCTAAAAATAATATCCATTTAAACATATTAATCACAATTTTAAACATTTACACTAATTTCAATTAATTAATGTGCCTACATCTCATTAAATTTAAGACTTTTTTTATTCATACGAATGCTTGGGTCGCCTTACTTATATTTTTCGTTTTAAGACCTCGACTTGATTTAGTCTAATGGTGAAAATAGGAGATCGTGATTTGTGACTCCATTGCCAAGTTTACCATAATTTGTGGAGTTCGCATCTCTTTGTTGTCCAAACAACCTAATGCCATTTTCATAATTGATATTTTGTGGTCACTCTCTAACATCTTTCACTATATAAATTTGGTTTTTTTATTTCATTGGTTTTTTTTATGGGTTGAGTACGTAGGGGATGATTCTTAGATTTTACATAATGGGTGTGTTTGGTGTGATGCATATGGATGTTTGTTGTTTATTATGCATATTATTTTATATTTTTGAGCAGTGGATTGTGTATTACTTGTAAAGATAGTTTTATAGATAATCTTATAATGTTATTAAGTAGATGTCTTTATAATGTGACCATCTTTGTCTCCATAATGTGACAATCTTTGTTTTTAGTTACTTTGATATAGTGACATTAAAGTTTTTCTTAAATAGGTCATTGTATGTCATTGTCATTTTTAGGTTGTAACTCTAATCATCTTGTCCATCTAATTTTTTGACATTTTTAAGAGGGGGGAAGGGTTATGTATTACTCCCTTAGGTGGTATTTTCACCATTTTGTTCAAGATCATCATTTTTTAAAGTGAGCCTCGTATGTAACATTGGTTCCTAATTTCACTTGGTATTTGTTGTAGTTTGCAACCCATACACTCCACCAAGATGGCTTGTTGTCAATAGTGGCATTTTATAGTGTTTTTCTCATTTCTACATAAGCTCATAATCATCCTTTTTGTGTTTGGACTTATTTAATATGATCAACTTATATTTTGGGGATGACATTCATTCTATTCTTAGCTCTTAAGTGTCCTCAGAGTCCTTTGTTGGTATTTTTATATTAGTTTCAAATGTCTTTTTCAACATTGTTGTTTGTCTCTTTTGGAGAGTTTTTCTTAGGAAAAATTTAAAAGATCCATAATTTCCTTAAAGTTTAGAAACATTGACGAATCTTAGTAATTATCAAATTACAACAACGAAATGTTTGGCATTTTTTTTTAATTTTTAATTTGTAAGCATTTTATATAGCTTTTGAACAAATTTTGGCCGTTTTAGATTAAAAATTTTAATACTATAAATTTAGGTAAACCATACTATAAAAAAATTTCAAATTTCAAATTTTTGAAAAAATATATTAAAAATTAGGCAATGGGCTAAATTTCACCCCTAAAATTTTTCTTTAATTTTCTCCTACAAGTTTATGTTGTTTTTCCTTTTATGATACTTTTATATTTAGGTCCCAAAAAAGCCTTATTCACCAAACCCAATTTTTCCTTAATTTTACTCCCTGCATCTAGTATAAGGAGAATGTTAATGTACATGACTCCTATTAAGCTTACAAAGTCTAATAGTTATTTAGAAAGACAATATGTTAATCACCCAAGCCACTACTTCCAAAAGTGCTTTCTACATCAAATCATAACGGTGATCTATAATTTCATTGTCGTATAAGGAGAATGTTAATGTACATGACTCCTATTAAGCTTACAAAGTCTAATAGTTATTTAGAAAGAAAATATGTTAATCACCCAAGCCACTACTTCCAAAAGTGCTTTCTATATCAAATCATAACGGTGATCTATAATTTCATTGTCAATGTGGAATTAGACATACCACTTCACTAAAATAATATTAAAATATTAAATAAACAGAAATTTTACAATCTCATACCTAACGTGAACTTCAAAGGCATCCAATTAGTTAAAACTAAAATAAATAATTATAATATATAAGTAGGACTATGTTATTTGTTAATTAAGTGTTTTGTAGACGAGACGTAAGACATAGATCGATTTATCTTAAAGGGTTAATTTCCACTTCGAGGGAGGCATTATAAATCAAGAAGTAACGTGAATTTATGGTGGCATGTACCAAATTGGCATATCAACTAATTAAGACTAAACTCGCAATTTGAACCTTCACACACATATATGTAGCAAATTTTTCATTGTTTTATTATCAGGTGGAGCCTTATCGGCTTATCTTTGATCCATGTTGATTAGGATTTCTACAAAAATTCTTCTTTGGTTGGCCAATCTATATAATTTCTACAAAATACGTAATTTCATCTTGTTCTATCTAATTTTATAAATCAATTGAAAACTTATTTAATTTTAATTTATTGGGTCTTTCAACATGATGACAACACTATTGGAATAGACATCAGCACCTGCACTCTTAAAGATCAATTTCTTCATATCATACACATCCAAAATTTAACTATTTGTGGGATAAATATACAGGCGAAATGCGTAAGTTAGTACCAAATAAAGCTGAAAGAAAATAATGAAATTGCGAGTGGATGAGGCACTGAAGCTTTTGGTCTGCCCATGATGACATAACAAATCTTATTTACAGTGCAACAAGCACTAGCGTGAATAGTGAGTGCGCTATCGATCTGGAGCGTGCAACAACCACTACCGTGAATAGTGGGTGCGCTACCGATCTGGTCCATAATATGTATCATAGTGATTTAGGAATTGATGACAGACGTCCTCATCTTTTTAATGGATGAATGGCATGCCAAATGTACTAAAAATGAAAAGAGGTGAGGTTACACTGAACCACTCTGACCTTTTTAATGGATGGATGGAGTGCCAAATGGACTTGAAAACGAAAGAGATAAAAAACTCAACATTTTTTTGGCGTGATGTAAGTTAAATGTAGTGAAGTTACCGGTTCAATCCTCACAGGAGCGTCTCATTACTTTCTACTCTGTCTTCTTGTGAGCTGGGTTCCATGCCTTCACAACGATTCCAACAGAACAACCAAATTTCCAAGCTTCTACGTCCTTGTGGCTACTACGGACCTCTTGTTGGTTCTACTACTATGGTAAGAATTTTTATTTTCTTTACTTTTGGATCCGTGACACATTCCTTTTGGGAAACTCCACCTTTTACTTCGATGGGTAACTTCGACCAAAATACTTGCGACATGATGTCACTGTGACTAACTATTAATACGATAGACTACACTGCAACATGACTCAAATTTTCACTTTTGGTCGACAAACTTTGTGGGAAATATTAATTAATCGCATATATGTATCAGATCTCAGCCGACTCTGTCAGAGTCCGTACAAGATTGAAGAGTCCACGATTCTGTAATGTAAACCAGTTGAATTAAATTTCTGAACTTATGTTTCTAGGTGGATAGTTATTACAGTTTTTAATGTTAAGTAAGTAGATTCACGGAGAAGCAAATTTTAGTTTTCCTATAAATAGAAGAAGATTGTAAACCAAAAAGAGAATTATGAGCAAATAGTGAAGAGAATGGTGTCGAAGTTCAAGCTTCTGTGTGTTTTAAAATGTCGAGATCCAAAGCTTTGTAAAAGGTAAAATATCTCTGTAAATCTTCAAGTTTGCATTTATGGCATATAGTTCTTTGTAATGTCCCGACAAGTTATATAAATCAAATAGTATATGGTTGAATACATGTTGTTTCGACTCAAGTCCTCTTGAATGTTTGGTTATATGATTTTGTAATTTTTTTGAATTGTTGTTGTGTCGAGTTTTATTTCATGTTAGTGGTGGGTGAAAATAATTATTCATTTCTTAAGTCTTTGGACTAAGAAATATCATTTATGAAATTTAATTAAAAGTGGTTAAGTCGAAGTAAAACCACCGAAGTAAACATGTCGAGTAGGTTGGTCGAAGTAGAACCGGTGAAAGTAAAACATGTCGAAGTAAAATCTATTGAAGTCGAGGAAGTCATACCAACCAACAAGTAAGAACTTGTTGAGGTAAAAAGAGTCGGGTTGAAAAGTCCAACTAAATTTAGTTTTTTAAATACTTTGGCCAAGTTTAAATTTTGAATTGTCTAGTTGAAGTTAGACAAGGTTTTACCCAACCCGAAAAAGAGGTCGAAGTCCTGACATGAAAATTTTATAACTAAGCGATAACTCAAGTTTATCCAACGGAGTTCTATTAACTCGTATCAGAGCGGGTTTAGGAAATAAATCTTGTCTTAAAAATGAAAAAATAATTTTCTAAGGAAAATAAAAAAAATAAAAAATGGCTTCCACTTCTTGTTCAAACATGTCGAGTTTACAAACTCCAATTTTTACAGGAAAGAATTATGAATATTGGTATTTAACACTGAAATCTTTATTCAGAGGTCAAGATGATTAGGAAACTGTCTAGTATGGTTATGCAGAACCAACAAATCAAACAACATTTAACAATCTCACACAAACTCAAAAAGATGCCCTGAGGGAACATAGGAAGAAAGGCGGGAAATTGTTGTTCTATATACACCAAGCCATGCATGAAAGCATACTCCCAAGAGTAGCAACAACAACTACCACTAAGCAGGCATGGGACTCATTAGAAACATCCTATCAAGGTTTGGACAAGGTAAAGACTTCCAAGTTGTAGATTCTTAGAAAATATTTTGAATCTCTGTTAATGAAAGATACAAAGTCAGTAGGCTCATTCTACACCATATTTGTTAGTCTAATTAATCAATTGAAATCTCATGGAGAAAATATAGAAGACCAAAGGGTTGTTGAAAAAATTCTCAGAAATCTTCCCTCGAGATTTGAATCCTTAGATGTGACCTTGGAAGAAAACAAAGACATGATGTTTTTTACCATTGACGAGTTGCAAGCTTCACTTATCAATCATGAACACATAATACATAGATCAAATAGATCATTGGAAGGTGCATTTGCAACACAGTCATCCATAATCCATGGTATAGGCAGGGGGATAAACAAATCTAGAGGCATAGGAAGAAGTTCTTCCAGAGGAGGACGCAATAGCAGTCCTACGAATGTCATTGGTAGAGGATAGAATCAGAACCCAAGTCAGCCAAGTGGTCACAAGTTTGATAAATAAAAAAGTGAATGTCATTATTGTAAGAAATTTGGTCATTATGCATAAGAATGTAGGAAGAAACAATATGACCAAGGAAGGCAAAGCCCAAATCAGTTGACCAACACCATCACTCCATCAAGAACAATGTTAATGGCATATACATCTCCAATTAAATGTAATACTATCCAGGAAAGTACACATGACATATGGTACTTAGATTAAGGCTAGAGAAATCATATGACTAGTAATTTAAATTTGTTTTCCAATCTAGATAATTCAATTCAAATTGATGTTACACTTGGAAATAATGTCCAAGTCATTGTTTTGGGAAAATGTAATGTTGGTATTCTAACCAAATAGGGGGAGAGTAAGTTTATTCTTGATGTCTATCATGTCGAAGGTATGAAACATAATTTTTTGAGTGTTGGACAAATGATAAAAAAAATTTACAGAGTTTACATAGAAGATAATCACCGTGTGATTAAAGACAAGTGTCCAAGCAACTAGCTAATAGAAAAAGTTCAAATGACAAGAAATCGCGTGTTTCCATTGAGGATAATTCCAGGCATGAAAGGAAAGATAAATGCAGGAGCTGCATTCAAGGCACAAAGCAAGGAAGTAGACAAAAACTCTGACAAGAAAGAAAATTACAGCATTGATTTTTAGGAAGCATTTCAAATAGAAGTTCAAGATGAGTCCTAGCTGTGGCATTTCAGATTTGGACATTTGAATTTTTGTGGGCTGAAGCTACTACACACAAATAATATGGTGAAAGGATTTCTATTGATCAACAAACCAGAAAAGGTTTCTGAAGGATGAATTTTTATAAAGCAACATACAGAGACTTTTCCAGTCTGAAAGTGATATAGAGCATGCACACCACTTGAAATTGTGCACTCTGGTATTTGTGGTCCATTGCAGACATCATCCATTGGTCGATGCAGTTATTTTCTTACTTTTATTCATGACTACTCAAGAAAAACTTGGGTATATTTTATGAAACATAAATCTGATACATTTAATTATTTTCAGTAGTTCAAGGGGCTTGTGGAGAACTAGAGTGGACACCGCATCAAAATATTAAAGGAATGATTGAGGAGGTGAATATGTTTCGAATGGATTCTTATATTTTTGCAAGACCCATGGGATACAAAAGAAATTCATTGCACGATATACACCTTAGTAGAACAGTGTTGCCTAAACAAAGAATAGAACCATTATGGA
Source organism: Pseudotsuga menziesii (assembly GCA_001517045.1). Classification (NCBI taxonomy): domain Eukaryota; kingdom Viridiplantae; phylum Streptophyta; class Pinopsida; order Pinales; family Pinaceae; genus Pseudotsuga; species Pseudotsuga menziesii. The sequence continues at coordinate 118,272 of LPNX010627770.1, forward strand.
GATGACATGGCAAGCATTTGTCAAATGAATATTGTGCTAAATCAGTCGCAACTGTTGTATATACCATGAACCAGTGTCCAACAAAGAGTGTGAAGAACAAAGTTCCTCAAGAAGCATGGATAGGTATAAATCACGGTGTTTCTCATTTAGGAGTTTTTGGTTGTGTTGCATATGCTCATGTTCTAGATGAGCTAAGAAAGAAATTAGACAAGAAGGGAAAGAAATGTATTTTGTTGGATATTTTGAATACACAAAAGCATACAAGTTGTATGATCTTGTCTCAAGGAAATTGATCATCAGTCGAGATGTTTAAAATGTCGAGAATGAATCATGGGATGGAACTATCGACATAAATGTCAATATTGTGTCGAATGTCGACAATGATGTCATGGAGGAGGAAGTAGTTGAAACACACATGTAAGTCAACTAGTCGAATCACCATTGACTCCCATGACATGACTAGATGGTTTAGCACAAGGAACATTGACACAAGTTACAACTCAAGCTATGCCGACAAGTACACTAAGAGGAAAATAGACTCCATCAAGAATTTCTTTGAGGTTAACATCGACAGAACCAATGAACACAAGAGTTTTGAGTGAAATATATGAAGCCAATACACAAAATTCATTCTCTCTCTTTTCATTATTTTCTGCAATATATGATCCACTAAATTTTGAGGAAGTTGTTGAAGAAGAAGTATGGGCAGAAGCACTGGATGAAGAAATATAATGCGTTGAGAAGAGTCAAACATGGGAGTTGGAAGATGTACCAAAAGATAAGGATGTAATCAACGTCAAACAGATTTACAAACAAAGCAAGATGTTGATTGGAATTTGCAGAAGAACAAAGCAACAATGGTCTCAAGAGGGTTCACACAACATCCTATCATAGACTTCAATGAAAATTATGCACCTGTCGCACACATGGATAGATTCAAAACACTCTTGGCCATTGTTGCACACAAGAAATGGTCTTTTATTAAATGGATGTTAAGTCATAATTTTTTAATTGCTATCTAGAAGAGGAAGTATATGTGGAACAAACAAAAGGCTATGAAGTTCTAGTTCAAGAGCATAAAGTGTACATGATGAAAAAGGAACTCTATGGTTTGAAGAAAGATCCTAAAGCTTGGTACAGTCGGATTGATTCCTATCTCATCGAAAATAGATTTCACAGAAGTGAAAGTGAACCGATGTTGTACACCAAAGTTAATGAGAAAGGTAACTTATGTTAATTTTATGCTTGTATGTAGATTATTTAATATTTACTGATGACTTCCGCATAGAATATTTTAAAGAAGTCATGGAAAGTAAATTTGAAATGACTGATCTAGGGATTATGAAAATTTTCTTGGGCATTGAAGTCCAGTGGTCTAAAAGTTGTATATTTATATCACTGTCTAAGTATGTAACTACAATTTTAAAAATATTTAATATCTTTATGTTGAAATTGAACCCACTAATAGAACAATTACACTCACAAAATTTCTAATCAAACATGTAAAATTACCATCAAAGGAGATTGAAATTGGAGCATAACACTAATCTGTATTGAATAAGTGTACATTAGCAAACCTTGTGAAGTCATAGGCTACTGCAATATATAATTACATGAGAGATTCAAATGCATAAGGATGCCATTTGAAATAGTCAAAAAGTAGTCTTACGAAATCTAGTCAAATCCCCCATAGGTGCATAAAGCAGTTTCCAAATCCACTTAGAGGCTCACGAATTAGAAAATTCAAGTAGGAAAGATAATAAGGGATGGAAAGATAAATCATACATGCTTTTATTAGGAGAAAATGATGGAGGATGATGTGGGAGACAAACAAGTCAACTACACCTAGTCTTGCTTTCCCTTTTGCCTTAATTCTCAATAAAACAAGCAGCTTTGCAGAAAAAATAGATATGCATTTTGGAGGATCTGGAATAAAGAAGACATGATAAATATGGTTTCCAAGAGGTTTCCCAAGCACTCCATGACTCAATTTTATCAAGTGTTGACTTCTATGACATGTAGAAGGAAATTAGCATAGAGTGGAATATAGGAGACTAGGTAAATAAGACAAAAATGATTTAATTAATGTCTAAGGTAGGTAACTATGGGTTGATTATTCTAACACCCCCCCTTAAGCCTGACTTTATGAGTAAATATCAGAAAACAATAGGGCCTGGCAACAAGGCTTAGTCACCCTTTACATACTGTATGTCCATTTAACCAAGGAAAGAGGCAAAAACCCAATGGAAAAATCCTCCCTTAATCATGGACAATAAAACAAAATTTGAAAATCTTGTCATCAATCATGCTTCACAGCATGATCAGCAATCCCTAGCAGTGATTTGAGATTGTTGAATGTCTTCTCACAAAAAAATTTGGTGAAGGTGTTTGCTACTTGTTCTGAAGATGCACACAAGAGTAGGTGAATGGTGCCATCATGCACAAGCTGTCTGATGTAGTGCATATGGATCTCAATGTGTTTGGTTCTCTGTCTCTTAATTGGATCATTGCAGATTCGAATGGTACTCTGATTATCACAATAGATAATAGTTGAAAACTCTGATTCAAAGCCACACTCACCAAGAATTCCCTGCAACCACAAACATTGAGTTGCTACATTTACAACTCTTATGTACTATGCTTCTGTAGATGAGAGTGCTATGGCACTCTGCTTCTTGCTTGACCGGCTGATTGGTCCTTCTGCAAGCATGAACACATAACCTGATGTTGAATTTTGATCCATGTTGTCACCTACCCAATCACTGTCAGTAAACCCAATCAAATCAAGATCAGATTTAGCTTTGTAGAAGATCCCATGAGTTCTTGTTTCTTGAACAAAGTTAAGGATTCTTTTGGCTTCTCTCCAATGGATCTCATGAGGCTGATCCATGTATCTTGAAGCCACACTAACTACATAAGATATATCAAGTTGAGTGTGTGTAAGATAAAGCAAACACCCAATCAACTGCCTATACAGTGTATTATTTACCATAGGAGAAGAACCTTCTTCTTCAAGCTTAACCCGAGTCTTGCTTGGCTTGCAATCTTTCATGTTGAACTTGTTCAGAAAATCTAAGGCATACTTGGACTGATGTACTTTGATTCCATGTTGGGATTGAGCAATTTCGAGACCCAAGAATTGGCTAAACAACCCCAAATTAGTAATAGAAAAAGCATGGTTCATTGCATCTTTCAAGGAGGCAATCTCTTTCTTTGAACTTCCTGTAATCAGAAGGTCATCCACATACAAGACAATAATCATCAAAGAACCATGAATCAGCTTCAAATAAACATTAGGATCATACTTGCATAGAACAAAACTCAATGACAGCAGAAATCCATCAATCTTGGCATACCAATTCCTGGGGGCTTGCTTGAGCCAATACAATGATTTCTTTAACCTGCACACAAAATATGGATTAGAAACAAACCCTTGAGGTTGCTTCATTTAAATCTCTTCGGTGAGATCTCCATTTAGGAAAGCACACTTCACATCCATGTGATGTACCTCCCACTGCTTTGAAGCTGCAAAGGTTAAAGCTAGCCTTATGGAGTCCATCTTCTGCCACTAGTGCAAAGGTTTCATTATAGTCAATAACATGTACTTGTGAGTAGCCCTTGGATATTAATCTTGCCTTATATTTCAAAGTTGAACCATCAGCAGAAAACCTAGTCTTGAAAAACCACTTACATTGAACTAGCTTCCTCCCTGGGTGAAGATCAACTAGTTCCCAAGTGTTGTTCTTCTAGAGTGAGATGAATTCTTTTTTCATGGTTGTTTTCCATATTGGATCATGTGCTGCATATTCATATGTCTGTGGGTATGATTCAACCATAATATAGCACTTCTCTACAAATAAAGGGTCTTTCATACACAGTGCACTCTCAAACTGATATCTATTCCTCCTAGGGTCACTAGGATTTCTAGCTAGTTCCCTAGCTGCATGAATGGTCTTTGATGCCCATTTTGGTCTTGTAGGAATGTCAAGATATGCAATTAAATCATCATTATCAGACATATCAGAATAAACAAACTCATTTGTCTCTCCACTTACATTCAATGGATCTGGTGGTGAAGAAGACTCTCCAACTTCAACTGCTACTAAATGATCTTCTTGGAACTGAACACTTCTTTCAATGAAGGATTTTTTAATGCTCAAGTTGATCAGCTTGTACCCTTTTGAATCTTTAGAATACCCATCAAATAGGCACTCTTGGCTTTGGGGCTGCAAAGCCTTTCTCTTTTCAGTTGGAATTCTAGCCCAAACCTTTGAGCCAAAAATCCTGAAATGGATCACATCTGGCTTGTGCCCACTCCAAGATTTGAAAGGAGTCAAACCATAAAGTTGTTTATGAGGCACCCTATTCTAGATGTAGGATGCATAGTTTATATCCTCGGCCCAAAACTTTTGTGGCAAAGGCTTAGCCTCCATCATGGAGATTGCCATTTCCTTCAGTGATCTGTTCTTTCTCTCACTGAACACCATTTTTCTCTGGTGTGTAAGGGATTGAGTGCTTCATCTAAATACCTGCAGCTTTACAATATTGAATGAACTTAGAATTGACATACTCACCACCATTGTCATATCTGAGGAGCTCGAGTCTCCTCCAAGACTGGTTTTCAACCAAGGCATTAAAGAATTTAAAGAGGTCAAAAACTTCATACTTATGCTTTAGGAAGTAAACCCAGTAATACCTGGAAAAGTCATCTATGAAGGTCAGTGCATATTTGGATTGACTCATGGACATATGAGGAAATGGACCAGAAACATCACCGTGGATCAACTCAAGAGGTGCAGAGGTTCTCTCATGACTAGCTCTCTCAAATTTGTCCTCTGGGTGTTTTCCTAGGATACAACCTGGACAAACTCCCTTGGAAAACTTAATATTTGGTAAGCCTATGACCATCTCTTTTTCACTCAAATCAGAAAGATACTTATAGTTAATATGGCCAAATATTTTATGCCAAATCTTGCTTGCCTCATTAGCATGAATCAGAAGAGCAGAGGGGTTTGAGTAGGGTAGAAAATGGGAAAACATGTATACCTTCGAAGTGTGATCAACAACACATTTTTCTATGACTTTACCATTTGAAATCTTTGTGATTTAAACATAATTAGGGGATAAGATGACCTTCTTTGGAGACCCACTGTGAATCACCTAATACACCAACAAGAGATTAGAGGCAAGACCTAGAACATACAACACATTATTGAACTTACCATGCTTAAGATCAATCCTTCCTTTCCCCAAACTATCAGTGAGAGAGTCGCCTCTTAAAACTATTGGTAGACCTTTCGACATGTCAAGAGACAAGAATGCCTCCTTTGTTGAAACCATATGTCTAGAACCTCCAGAGTCTATGATGAAGCTAGATGAGCTTGATGTGATAGCAACCAAAGCATGTACTCTCTTTGTCCTCTGAATTTGATCATCCTTCCCTCTTCTTTGAGAAATCAGGAAGGGAGACATTATTCTTCTATAGGAGTTGGGTCAACATGTCAATTTGCTTCTTCATACAGGAGCTCTCAGGATGATATCCCTTACTACAGTATGCACAATTGCTCATTTCTCCTTTGTTCTTCTTCTTCTGGAAGTTCTTCTTGGAGCCTTGGGGCTCCTCTTGAGACTTGTTCTTGTCTCTCTTTTGCTCATGTGACTTCTTAGCTTTCTTCTTTCCTTTTGAGTCCACCCTTAAATATCCAACAACCAAATATTTGTCTTTGGAATATTTGATGGTGCCCATCATCACCAATTTATCTTGTTCATGTGTGAGGGATTACATGAACTCTACAAGCTTAGGAATCTTCCAGGCTTGAGGTGTCAACTTGGTGGCATGGAAGGTCGAAACAAACACTGAATAGTCAGGGACAATCTTCAATATTATGGACAAAACTAGTTCCTCTTCCTTCTTTTCAATTCCACACTGTTTTAGTTGCAAAACAAGGGCTTTAAACTTGGAAAAGTAGAGTTGCAAGGATTCAAAGCCGCTGGGACTCAAGGAGATCAATTCATTCTCGATTTGATGTACTCTCATCTCATATGTCTTAACAAAAATATCTACAAGCTTCTCCCACACTTCATTAGGTCATGTCAATCCATGAATATGGAAGAGGAGGTCTCTTGAAATGCTCAGACCCAAAAGACCATAGGCCTCATCCCTCTTATTGTGCCATTTTATTTTCTCTGCAGCTGCATTGGGCGCTGGTTCAGTTTCTATATTCACCCTATAGAGACCTTTGTCTCTCAACAATATATCCATATAAGCTTTCCATTCAAAGAAATTAAATGGAGTCAAGATGATCTTCTGAGATTGGTCCATAGCTCAGAAACTGTGCCCTTCAGTCAGCAGAATATGCTCCCAGTCAAGATGTCGAACCTTCAATACCAGTATGGAAGGAGATAAATCGATCTACAAAGGCTCTAATACCATGTGGAAATTGAACCCATGTGATAGAAAAATTACACTCACAAAATTGCTAATCAAACATGCAAAATTACCATCAAAGGAGACTGAAATTGGAGCATAACACTAATCTTTATTGAATAAGTGTACAATAGCCAACCTTGTGAAGTCATAGGCTGCTGTAATATATAATTACATGAGATATTTGAATGCATAAGGATTCTATGCTAAATAGTCAAAAAGTAGGCTTACTAAATCTAGTCAAATCCCCCATAGGTGCATAAAGCAGTTTCCGAATCCACTTAGAGGCTCACAAATTAGCAAAGTCAAGTATGCAAGATAAGAAGGGATGGAAAGACAACTCATACATGCTTTTATTAGGAGAAAAGGATGGAGGATGATGTGGGAAAAAAACATGTCAACTACACCTAGTCTTGCTTTCCCTTTTTCCTTAATTCTCAATAAAACAGACAACTTTGTAGAAAAAGCAGATATGCACTTTGGAGGGTCTGGAGTAAAGAAGACATGCTAAATATGGTTTCTAGGAGGTTTTCCAAGCGCTCCATGACTCAGTTTTAGCAAGTGTTGACTTCTATGACATGTAGAAGGAAACTAGCATAGAGTGGAATATAGGAGACTAGGTAAATAAGACAAAAATGATTTAATTAATCTCTAAGGTAGGTAACTATGGGTTGATTATTCTAACACTTTAATTATAAGACATCCCCAACACCAGTAATAACATTTTTAAAATTGAGCAAGGATTATGATGGATCGATTGTATATCCTACGTTGTTTAAAAGGTTGGCTAGAAGCCTTATGTATTTAACAGCGACAATACCAGACATCATGTATGGATTAATTCTGATCTCAAGATTCATGGAGTCACTAAAAGACTCTCATTGGAAAGCAGGTAAAATAATTCCGAGCTATGTAAGTGGAACAAAAGAACTTGGCATTATGTATTCTACCTCAGAAATTTTAAACTCATTGGATACATTATCCGTTACAATGGAGGCTGCATATATGACATGAAGAACATATCTGGGTACACATTTAATTTTGGTATAGGTGTTGTTTTGTGGGCTTCAAAGAAACCGCCCACAGTAACTCTGTCTATAGTAGAATTAGAGTATGTCGCGGCTACAAGCACTGCATGTCAAGTCATTTGGATGTAGAGAATTTTGAAATATTTGTCACAGAACCAGAAAGAACCAACAACCATTTTATGCGAAAACAATTTAGCCATTGCATTATCTAAGAACCACATGTTCCAAAAGAGAACCAAGCACATCGACACAAGATTTCATTTCATACGAGTGTTGGTGAACAACAAGGAAATTTATTTAGAATTTTACAGGTATGAAGATCAACTTGTAGACATCTTTACAAAACCATTGGAAAGGGATACATTTCACTATCTACATAGTTATATTGGAATGACAAGTTCTTCACAGTGAACTCGGTCGTGAATAAAGTAAGTCTAAGATATGAAAGATTTTGTAAAATATTAATTAATCGTAGATCCATATAAGATCTCAACTGATTCTGTCATAATTTTTATCAGTTCAGTTTCTATTGGAGAGTGTGACAATATTGAAGACACCATGATTCTGTAATGTAAACTAGTGAAATTAAATTGCTGAATTTAAGTTTCTAGGTGGATAGTTATTACAGTGTTTAATATTAAGTCAGTAGATTCACGAAGAATAAAATTTTAGTTTTCCTATAAATAGAAGAAAAAGATTGTAAATCAAAGAGAGAATTATGAGCAAAGAGTGGAGAGAAGAGTGTCGAAGCTCAAGCTTTTGTTTGTTTGAAAAAGTCGAGATCCGAAGCTCTGTAAAAAGTAAAATATCTCTGTAAATTTCCAAGTTTACATTTATGACATATAGTTCTCTGGAATATACTCACAAGTTATATAAATCAAATAGTATATGGTGGAATACATGTTTGTTTAGCCACACATTCTGTCCAAAATTACTTGAGTAAATGTTGTTTACATTTACATTTTGAGTGAAAGATCAATGAATCAATAAACATGTCATGTATTAAAAGTTCGATCTTTTATAACACAATGGTCGGCTCAAGTCCTCCTAAATGTTTGGTTATATGATTTTGTAATTATCTCAAATTTTTGTTGTGTCGATTTTTACTTCATGTTACCGGTTAGTGAAAATGATTGTTGATTTCTTAAGTCTTTAGACTAATAATTATCCTTTATGAAATTCGAATAAAAGTGGTTAAGTTGAAGTAAGACGGTCGAAGTAAACCTGTCGACTAAGTCGGTTGAAGTAGAACCGGTTGAAGTAAACCCTATCGAGGTCGAACCTATTGAAGTTGATTAATTTGGTAAAACCAACAAGTAATAACTTGTTGAGGTAAAAATATTTAGGTTGAAAAGTACGACCAAATTTAATATTTTAAATACTTTGGTCAGGTTTAAATTTTGACTTGTCTAGTCGAAGTTAGACAAGTTTTTACCCAACGAGAAAAAGAGGTCAAAGTGCCGCCGTGAAAACTTTATAACTGGGTGGTTACTCAAGTTTAGTTGACTCAGTTCTGTTAACACACTTTTACCTCGACAGACACCCACTTGACTTCGAAGAGATTTTACCACGACACACTTTTGGCTGCGACCAACTTCCACTTCGACATGACCACTTTTAAGGGAACTTTATAAAACGAGATGTGTTTGTCTATTGACTTATAATATTAAAAACACTTTTCACCAACCCATAATTTGAGATAAACCTTGACACAACTACATTACAACAAGATCACAATATCATATAACAAAAATATATAAGACTTGTGTCGAGCACTTTGCGGTTAAAACTCAAACTTTTACACAATGAAATATTTGAGGATTACTTGTCTTTTACAAATGGTTAACGTAAAAAATATTCACATGAGTAATTTCAGAGAAGATGTGTTGCATAAATAAGACATGCATTCAATAATAAACCAATGAAATATATATTACCATGAAAAAACAAATAAAGTACAACCACAATTACAAACTTGGAAATTTACAAGGATGTTCCACCTTTTACACAGCTTGGGCTCTCAACACATTCTCGAACTCGTGAGCCTCATCTCTCGAACTCTTATCAGATTTTTTCCTCTTCTCATTTTCTTCTTATTTTTTTCTTCTCCCTCTTGACTACACTCCAGACTTTCTCTTTTCTCTATGTTTTTTCTTTTTCTTCTTCTACATATACAAAGATTAAAATTTCTTCACTTGGAAGCTACCAACTATCATTCAAGACGTAAATTCATTTCTACCTAAGAACTTAAGTTCAGAAATACAGTTTGGTTTCTTAAATATGGTGAAGTGTAAACTCCTCAACCTAACAAACTGACTGACAAAAATGTTCTTCTACGGACCCTGAGTGAGTTGGCTCAGACATGATGTGGATTTGCAAGAAATTAATATTTCCAACTTTCCCCCTTAATTATGAGCAGATGATGATCATAAAACAAAATTTTACAAAATGTTTCAGATCTGAAACTTGCTATGTTCATGAAATAATTCATTGAATGTAACTTGTCATTCCTAAATAACTTCACATATGGGTGAGTGCAAGCTAATGACGGTCACTTTTTGCATGTTAGATGTAATAGAAAATTGAAAAATCAGACATCCCTCAACTTAATTGTATTTTTTGAGATACTTACACAAGCTATCTTGCTTTGAGTAAATACGATTAAATGTATGAAATTGAATCACTTTTCCAAATATACAAGGTTTGTGTATTGAAATATTTTATAACTATGTCAAGTTTCATTTTTTCTAAGAATCACTTTTTATTTTTTAGGTAAATGATAAGGTATATGTTTTTGTGGGTGCAGCCTTTGAGGGCCTAAATAATGCTTTCGAGATACAAAAATTTGCAAGCATGTAGAGAACATATAGCGCTAGTGTAGCACTATTTTTCGAAAATAAAATTAGTAATTTTTTTTTTTTATAATTATCTAAGTGATCATTCCTAGAAAATGGTACGTTTTTTGTGAGTGCAACCTTTGAAGGTCTTAATGAAATAATCATGAAATGGGTTTTTTATAGAATGTAGAGGTCAGTTTCTTCTAGTGCACAATATAATTTATTTTTAAAACGATTAAGAATTGTAAAAGTTTTGGAAAAACCACTAATAACATGTTTTTCGAGTTAAAGAGTTAGGACATAATAGAAATTAAAAAAAAAAGCAAAAATAATATTTTTAAATAAAAATTACATATTTAGAATCTACAAAAAAAATTCTATTTATGTTTAAGATTTCGTAAAAAATTATTGCGTGTAGCATACTGTAACGAGTGCGTAAACAACCAATTATTCATAAAATGGAATAAATGCCCAATTAGCTATGGTTTATCATATACCATAGCACAGGTTTGGTATTACCGAAGCAAATTTCAAAACATACACATATGACTATTTGTGACATGCAAGCAAGTGAATTGGCATGTTTAAATTCAAATTACATCTCCCGCCCTTGTAGAATTGGAAAACGCGTGTGCATTATAGAAATACAAAACAAGTGCACATTATAGAACGTCAAAACGTGTGTGTGTTATAGAACTACAAAACGCTAGCACATTATGTAGTTCTATAATGCGCACACATTTTGTAGAGATAAAAATATAGCACTATATGTAATATATCAAATGTATGGATAATATTTTAGAGGGGGTGTGGAAGGGTCAAGGCCCTAAGAGGATGTTGGAATTTTAGGTGGGGGTTGTTAATAGTTGAGAAGGGGTGGGAAAGGGTCAATGGCCTAGGAAGATGTTGGAAGTTCAAATGGGGATGGTTAATAGTTCAGAGGGCATGGCGAAGGGTTAAGGTCCTAGGAGGATGTTGCAAATTCAAATGGAGAAAGATGAACAAATTGGGAACATTATGGGTTACAAGGGTGAAGAGGACTGGGGACTGAGAGAAATATTAGGAGGAGAAGAAGTGTTGAATATGTATAGCATTAGAAGCAGTACACAATACTTGATTGCGAAAAGGGGGATAAGGTGGGGGGAGGAAGTTAGTGATGGTTTGATGAGAGAGGATTTGTGAATGGAAAGGTTGATATGAAGTATTACAGGAGGAATACGATATGTCGGACGAGAGAGGTGAAGGAGGGGTAAATTGAAGAGATGGGAATGAGATGCAACAAAATAGAGAATAGGGGTCATAATGAGGTAGGGGGTTGAGGAGAAGGGATAAGTTGAAAACATAGAAGAAGAAGAAGAAGAAGAGAGAGAGAGAGAGAGAGAGAGAGAGAGAATGAGAGAATGATGTTGAGAGAGTGTGAGAGAGAATAGGATATAGAGCGAGGGGGGGGTGAGGGAGGGATGGAGATAGAGTGAAGTAAAGATATATTTAGGGAGTGATGGATGGTGTGTGTGTGTGAGGGGTGATGAGGGGATAGACATAAAGAGATAAATGGGCAGGTTCACACATGAGAGAGAAAGAGAGAAATGGTGTTAAAGACAAAAGATCAAGGGTTGAGAGATGGAGAGAGAGGGAGTTTGTGAAAGAGATAAACATGAAGAGGGAGGGTGAAAAGAGATAGGGAGGGAGAGATACAATTTGAGAGAGAGAGAGATGGGGGGGGATAATGGCACATAGGGATGGTAATTAAAAGAGAAGGGAGGGGGGTATTAATAGAGGGAGGTAAATAGAAGATGGAGAGAGAGGAAGAGATAGAGGGATTTTGTGAGAGAAGGAGGGACACACACACACACAAACACACACAAATATTATGTGGGAGAGAGGGGGATGGGTGAGCGACAGAGAGAGAGGGAGAGGGATGAGAAATAGAGAGAGAGTGATGGAGGGAAGGATAGCAAGGGAGGTATAGAGAAGGTGGAGAGAGATTATGAGATATGGGAAGTGACAGAGTGATACACACACATAGAAAGAGATTATGTGGGAGAGAGAGAGGCAGGGGTGAGAGACAAAGAGGGAGGGGGGGTGAATGATATAGAGAGTGATATGGAGGGAGGGATAGTGAGGGAGGTATATCGCAGGTCGAGATAGATTATGAGAGAGGGGGGCTGAGGGAGTGACACACACACACACACACAGATATATAAAGAGAGAAGAGGTGGAGGGGACACACACACAAAGAGAGAGTGAGAGAGAGGGGGGGAAGGGGAAATTTATAGTGAGAGATTGGTAGATGGAGGGATGGTGAGGGAGCTATAGTGAAGGTGGAGAGAGGTTATGAAAGAGGGGGAATGAGGGAGGGAAACAAACACACACACACACATAGAGAGAGAGAGAGACCAATATTTTCTGGGAGAGAGAGGGGGAGGTGTCAGAAACAATGAGAGGGGGGAGAAATAGGGAGCGAGTGATGTAGGGCGGGATTCTGAGGGAGGTATAATTAAGTCGAAGAGAGGTTTTCAGTTATGGGCAGTGAGGGAGGGACACACACACACACACACAGAGATAGAGAGAGAGGAAGGGAGGTTGTGTGATAGAGAAGGGGGAAATACACACACACATACACATAAAGATAGTGAGAGATGGAAATACAAAGTAAGGGAGGGACAATGAGTAAGGCATAGAGTGATAGTGAGTAAGGAACATGTGTATCCATAGATGCCAAAAATACTATTTAAGGATCGAGTCTTCGATTTCCTCCCTTGACCATGTTGAGGCCCTAATACCCATATCTAATGCGCAAAAACTCTTAAGGGCATGTGCATATTTTCATGGAGACAAATAATACATTGAGTAGGTCATCCTTGGTGCTTTAAGGAATTGTTCATTAACATACGTGCCTCAAATATTCCATTATGGCCTAAGGAACGAGTATATTCCCTCAATCATGTCTTAGAGATCCCATTCCTACTTCTCAAAACCACTTAATTCTACTAACATCCATATTCATAGTCCAAATATATCTATGAGATGCCATGTGTGATTTTTTAAGGAATCCTTCCTATATGTAGATGCCTACAAGATTTAGTTAGGCCCTAAGGCTATATTTTCCTCCCCTGACCATGTCCATGTCCTTGAGATGCATAACTATTGCTCAACAAATGATGATGGCATGCATATCCCAATTAATATTCAAATGATTCACTTTCAATGTCATGTGTGGTGGTTGAAGGCATCAATTTTGGCCCTAAATTGTTAAAAAAATCCTTTAAGGCCTAAGAACCAAGTGTTTCCTCGTACCCATGTGAAGGGACCTAATCTTTGTACTTAGTGCTAATTTTTTTCTAATGGAACTAGTATCCCGATTTCAAGGTAAGTGAAACTATGGAAGGATCTATTAAGGTTGTTCAACACATAATTATTGGCTCTAGATGGATAGAATAATCTTCTAGGGAATAAGTCCTATGTTTTCTCCCTTATTATTTCTAATGTCCCAAGACACATAAATAGTACTTAGAAACCACTGATGGTTCTCATATCCCCATTCAAAACAAAACTATTAACATGAGAGGTCATCTATGGTGATTCAAGGTGTCCTTCATGGACATTGAGCCCTAAAAGTTGGCTTATAACCTACAATTAAAGATTTATTTACCAACCCTGATTAACACCTTTAAAGGTTGAGGATACCCTTAAGAGATCTTGTGTGTTTGTTCAGCATGTTGTTCTTGGCCCTATATGTCTATAGGATTTCTTTAAGGCCTAAGCACTAGTTTTTCTCCCTCAACCATGTCTATGGATATGTTTCTAGTGCTAAGAGAATTCTAATGCACTACATATTCTCTCTTAGATGCAGAATATCACATACGGAGGTCCTATGTGCATGTTCTATGCCTTGTTCATGGACCTCAAGCCTTAAAAGCCACATTTAGGACACAATTCTTGAGTTTCTTCCATCGATAATGCTCAAGGGACTATGACCCATACTTAGTTCTTAAAACATCATTATGGTGTCCATATTACAACACAAAGAAAAATTATGTTCTTGGAAGGTTAGGCATGATTGTTTGAGATGTTGTTCTTGATGATGCTAAAATATTACTATAGGTCCTAAGTCTTGATGATAAAAACTATTGTTTTTATTCATTTCCCTAGCCATGCACTAAGACCATTTTTTTGTGGTTCTCCATAATGCGTGCATGTTTTGCTTCTCTAAAATGCATGCATGTTTTGCTTCTCCAAAATGCGTGCTTTTTTTGCTTCTCCATAACGCGTACGCATTTTTATTCTCCATAAAGCATACGCGTTTTGTAACTATAAAACACATGCATATTTTGTAACTATAGAACGTGTGCATGTTTTTCCTATCCTAACCTGTGTGTCATATGACATGCTAGGCTTGATATTATCCAAACCAAGCATTACATAACGTGAGCGCGTTGTGTTTTTATGTATCACAAGCATGTTTCCAAAAAGTACGATTGCATCTAAAAAGTCCCTCAACTTCTTGCACACAACCATATACTGGAACATATCCCTTTCCAATGGTTTCGTAAAGATAAATTTCAGCGGATATTCAAACGTGAAAAATTCTAAATAAATCTCTTTGTTGTTCACTAATTCTCTTATGATATGACACCTTGTATCTATGTGCATGGTTATCTTGTGGAACACACGAGTCTTCAATAATGAAATGGATGAAATGTGGTCACATTAAATGATTATTGGTTCACGTTGGTTCTATGATGGGTCTCTTAATATTCTCCACATCCAAATAGATTTACATGAAACACTTGTAGCTGCAACATACCCTGCTTTTGTTGAAGAGAGAGTAACAGTGGGTTGTTTCGTCAAAGCCCACGACACAAAACCTATAGCAAATTGAAATGTCTAGCCAATGTGATTTTCCTATCATATGTCATGCCTCCATTGTCTTTGTCAATGTATCCAATGAGGTTGAATACATAATGCCAAGATTGTTTGTGCAATTTACATACCTCATAATTATCTTACTTTATTGATAATGAGATTATTTTGGTGGCTCCATCAATATTGAGATCAGAATTACTCCATACATGATCTCTGGTATTTTTGGAGTTAAATACATAAGGCTACCAACCAACATTTTAAACAATGTAGGATCTATAGGTGATCCATCGTCATCCTTCCTCAATTTTAAACATGTTATTACTAGTGTTTTGGCTACCTTACAATTAGAAATATTGAATCTTTTTAAAATTGCACTTGCATATTTCGACTGTGATATAAATATACCACTTTCATACTTATGGACTTGAATGCTAAAAAAACTTCACAAGCCCCAAATCAGTCATTTACAATTCTCTTTACATGATTTTTCTAAAATACTTAATGCCAAAATTACCAGTAAATATAAAATCATCTACATACAGGAAGACAATTAACATATTACCTTTCTCATTAACTTTGGTGTACAATGTCGGCTTACTTTCACTTCTATCAAATCCATTTTTGTTGAGGTAGGAATCAATGTGACTATACTAAACTCTACGAGCTTGCTTCAAACCATAGAGTGCATTTTTCAGCATGTATACTTTATGGTATTTTCCTAGAAATTTATATCCTTTTGGTTTTTCCACATACACTTCCTCATACAGTTAGAAATTTAAAAATGTCGATTTAATATCCATTTGATAAACATGTCATATTTTTGTGCAACAATGGACAAAACTATTCTAACTGTATTGATGCATGTGATAGGTGCACAAGTTTCATTGAATTATACGTCTATCTCATGTGTGAACCCTATTGCATCCATTCTTGTAATTTCCCTTTTTAATAATTTTAATAAAATGACCAATTTTTCACTTTTTCTCCTATTTCGAGCTTTGACTAGTTTTGATGTCCAGGTATCCAAATTGGTCCAAATTATCTCAAATATTCACAGAAGGTATATGAATGATATGAATTTTTGGATATGATTTTTAGGGAATCTTTATGGCCCTCTAAAGGCTTTTTCAAACTTGTTTACGATTTTGGTCGAGCTAGGAGTTTTGACTAGTAATTTGTGGTTCTAATTCCCCCACAATGATTACTGAAAATTGCTTCCCAAATGCACTCAAGACAACTTGAATTTATGAATGGAAGAAGGGGAAATGTAAAGGAAATCAATATAAACTCATATGAATCACCATTCAATTCTTAATGTCTTCTATAACTCCGTTAAATCATATGCAAAGAAACTAGTTTCAACCTTGGGGGAAATGATAGAAAACTTCTCCAAATGCTTATGTAATGAAAAATTTTAAACTCATACAATCCATCAATAAAATTCCATTCATCCATAAACCACCAGTATTTTACTTATCCATTAGAATCTATCAACATTATATTGGTTCACAACAAGGTAGTGGGGAAATTGCACTATTTCTTCATTGTTTAACATTTACACATGAAATATTTTGGGTATTTCAACTTGAGATTCTTATGAAATTTTAAATTCATAAATAAAATTCAATTCATCCATAAACCATGAGTATTTTACTTATCCATTCCAATTCATAAACATTACATTGGTTCACAACAAGATAATGGGGAAATGACACTATTTCTTCATTGATTGACATTTTTACATGAAATATTTCAGTATTTCGACTTGAGAGTCTTATAAAATTGAAATACACATAATTTAAATCAGAACATAAAACAATGGGGCATTATAAGCCTCCCCAAATATATCAATAGCTCACCCAAAACGCAATCTCTCCATGAGCAACTATTGCAATAGAAAACAAACTAGAAATGGTTAAGAGAAACTATTGCAATAGAAGAAACCAAAAGATTCCATATAGATTACACTTGCAAATAAATATCCATTAAATATCCATGAAATAACTTATTGGCCTATCCAAACACCAACTTGGATGGGAATCTTTTACCCTTGAAATTGGCTTAGGCAAGAAAACGAGTCATCCACTGCCTCTCACAATTCACAAATGACAATTTCTCATATGAAAAAAAGCTATTCTATTGGTTGATTCATTTATTTAATAAACATCCTTAGCATTATAATATTACCAATCCATCCACAAACTCAATCCAATTCAAATTTCGTTGTGGGCTCAAGATTTTCCATGTGTCCTCCCTTTTCCAGCCTTCCATCTTCCCCCAATTTGAGTAGGAACCCACTGAGCTTAACCAAATGATATGAACGCCCTCTTGGATGCTCTATTTCAACTTTACATGTAATTTATGTCATATTTCAGCCTTCATATCTTATTTTTTTCATAGGTGTCATAGGATCTTCATCATTGTTGTCATAGAGCTAGGGAATCTAGTCCAAGTGTCTCACTAGACCTAAAATGACTCTTCCTCTCCCATGTAAGTTACATTTCCTTCAAAAATAAACCTATGATGCATATTTCCAATTGTATTAGCCTTATAACTCATCCAAGAACATTTATACTTTCCATGGATTTGAAATTGCAAGAGGAGGTTGCCAAGTGGCACATAAATTCTAGCATGGGTGGGCCCCATAGTCTCCATGTGTCTCCATGTTCCATTGCTACTTAAATTTTATATTGTATTTATTTAATAATATCCTTTATTAAATATTTATTCCATTCTAATGTCTAAACATCATTTATTTTCCCCCTTATTCCAAATCCCAAAGCTTCCACCCCCAACCTCAGAAACTAGTAATTTTCCTTCTTGGCAATTATATGACCCTTAGCATCAATTTGACAAAAAATCATGAATATGGAAAATGTGATTATACAATTTTGACCCAATGCAAAATTTGGGACATGGAAAATCATCCCTTACCAATATTTCTTTTCCTTAAGCAATTTTAAACATGGGTGTTGAAGAACTTGCTTTCTGTATGATTCTTTGAAGTTTACAACCGAGTTTCCCAACTTTGAGTCTTTGAGATTCCATGAAAATTTTAGAAAGAAAAAACCATGCTTGCTTCTTCATTACTTTGATTAAAATCACATTCTTAAGTGGGGAATACATCTCCCATACTGCTTGTTTCCCCAAAAAATTGAAATCAATGGGACTAAAAACTATCCCAGGGTCCCACTGCTTGTATTGTACCCCAACAATTAAGAGTGCTCTCCAACCCATAGCATTAGGAAAGAGAATTATGGGATCCCATTTTCCTGTATACAGTCTTCCAAACATCATGAGTACATAATATATATCATCAAAGTACATAACAACATAATAAAAATGTAGATCAAGGAGGGGCCTCATCAAAAACTCATGAAAGTGCTTATACCTCCAAGTAAGTAGACAACCATTTGCCATGTTCATACAAGCTTCAAGTGACCAATCAAATATTCTCCAATGTCATAGATGAGGATCCCATGCCCTATAATTCTTCTCCAAAAGGATGTGATATGCATCAAAATATGCAGCCATGTATTCTTTCATCCAAGAAGTGAATGAAGAATCTCCACTAAATGTTAGGATTATTAATCGTCCCTTGTCCAATTTGGTCATATGTCTAAATTAGGAGTCATGTCTAAATCGGGAGTCCGTCTAGTCTATTTTTAGTCACTAGCACCATTGGGTCCACTTGGCCTAATTAGGGCACATGTTCTAGTTACTAAAGTGTGGGGAACACTAATTGAGGTCTACTGCCACTGATTGCACTTGCATACATTATTTTAGGAGCCTCCTATACCAATCCCTACAATTTAGGAGCCACTATGAGTGTTGATACCAACCTTCATCAGTTGAGTTCAGTTAGTGACTACTCAAGCTGAGTTAGGAGTCAGTTACATTCAGTTCTAGTCCTCTACATTCTGTTAGCGCTAGGTTTGCATGGATGCATGTAGGAGAGATGCATTTCTCACCTACCATAGTCAGTTTGCCTCAGTAAACACTGAAGTAGACACTTGAGTTGTGTTTTATAACTCTGTTGAACTCCAGTAATGGTTTAGACAAGGTTAGTTAACTATTGAGTCCTTCGACAATGATTTATACAAGGTCTTAGTTACCTACAGTCAAGTAGAGACTAATCAATTTGAATTTCCTCATGTGGATTCGAATTGCATGTGGCTATTTAATCCATTATACTTCATTGTAATTACTACCTAATTATTTTTTTATTAATGAAAGCATTCACAGTTGCAAGCCATTTTTGTACTGTTTCATTCTTCAATTGTTGAGTAAATTGTGTGATCTATATTGTGAGTTGTGTGTTTGTACACATATCTATGTGCTCAATTTAATATGGTATGAGATTCCCTATGGACAAGGCACTTCTCCTCCTCATATTTTCTACTGGATCATTTTTGAGTAAAATTGCTCCTTTCAGCTCTACACCAGAAGCAGAAGGTTTACCGTTTAATACCCCAAGTTAAGGAATTGTTGATCAATCTAGATGAGCTATGCTTGGTGTCATGAAAAATTGAAATGTGCAAGATGTTCGACCTTACAGTGCCCTTTTTTGTTTTTTAGGTACAACTTTGAAATGAATTCATCAGTTCCTCTTCTCACCCAATCCTCAGACTATTTTGAATGGAAGGTGAACATGTTTGTATTTTTGAATAGACAAGATCTCTATTGGGTGTCTGATGGATTCGATAGAGAGTCTTTTGAGAGTGATAATGAATAGCTAAATGCATGTGATGTAGCTTTTGGAATAATGAAACTAGCTCTTTCTCCTAGCTTGTGCTACCTCAGTAGATCTATTAAATATCCACAGGAACTATGGACAAGATTGGATAGAACCTTTGGAATGATCGATGAGAATCATAATAGAAATTTGGAGAGCACATCTAATACTATAACCATCCTTTATCCAAAAATATCATCCTCCACTCTCTCTGATGAATTTGTTCAAGATGAAGAAGAAGCATAAGCTCCTACACAGTCAATTCGAGTTGAAGACAGTCTCCATGCAGTGACTCCTTCTCCTAATGCTACAGAATTTTATGATATCTATGATATCTCATATCCTCATAAGGATGAAATAGAATAAGTAATTCTAATCTTTGATATTGAAGAAAAATACTGCTGCACTTCCATGCAAACATTCACCGGTGATTTTCCTTTGAATTCTGTGCAAAATTTGTCAGTAATTGGTTCCGAAAGTGAACAGAAATTTGATTTTTCTCCCTCTAATGTTGCTTCTGGTGTACAAATATGTAATACCTTGGATATTTTGGAAGAAATATCAAATTACTAGAGTGATCCATTCGCTCCCCGTGATCTAGATCTTCCAACAAATTCCTGTAGGATTGCATGCACCAAAATTCAGAATTTTGAAGAAGAAGAAAGCTGTCCATCCACCGAATTGGTTGACCATTTATTTGAATCTGATATGAAACTTATTGGATATGATATGATCTGATATTTATTCATTTAATATTTCAATTTCATAAGATTTCAGTACTGCTTGTAGCTGTTCTCATTAATTTTGTGTAGAAACAAGTATCACAAGTCTTCTACAAAACTGTTGTTGGGGATTTGATTTAATTTCATACTTTTGGATATATTGTGAACATATTTAGATCCAATTTAATTTCTTATCTGATATTATTTGTTTCAAATTTTAAAATCCAAGAGCTGTTAGTCATTCTTGTAGCTGCTATCACCAATTCCGGTGTGAAAAATAAAGTACCGCAATTTCTCTTCAAAACTGTTGCTGGGGATATGGTGTCAGTTTCCTCTTATGAAGTTTCTCATATTTTATTTTGTGAATAATTATATATTATTAAATATATATCATACTATGGAGCTCAAGAATTCTCTCTCCACAGTCCCAGTGCTTTTCTACCATTGATCACATGCTCATCTCCTCACGAAACTAGTAAAGAGGAAGACATTCTGCATCCGCCTGAACAATTGCTCCTAACACTTGGGGATGATTTTTCCACTCATAGTTTTCTATTCATGGCTGCAACATATCATTTTCTTGAGTGTTCCTCACATGTTTCGAATCCTCAAGAACCTTTTCTCACTTATCAGTTGATTTCAGTTTCTCTACATGGGTCCAGTCTTCATCTGGTAGCTGTCTATATTTCTAATTTAGTTGAGCATATCATTCTTATTTGAAAGAGGAATATTCCTCTAGACATAATTATGGAGAGGTTCACATGCCAGGCCCCAGGATACCTATGCACAGAAGAACCAGATTGATCCTGATTCTACCTACTCAATTATAGGGGGGGATTTTTTCCCATGTGGTTTTTTCCCCGGCTCCTTGCATTGAGAAGTTACTTTACTTTACTTGATGTAATGGGTGACCTATGGTATTAGTTACCATGGCCCATAGATTGTCCAATTTAACATTCATAGGGGTGTTAGGATTATTAATCCTCCCTTGTCCAATTTGGTCATATGTCTAAATCAGGAGTCATGTCTAAATCGGGAGTTCGTCCAGTCTATTTTTAGTCACTAGCACCATTGGGTCCACTTGGCCTAATTAGGGCACATGTTCCAGTTACTAAAGTGTGGGGAACACTAATTAAGGTATGTTTCCACTGATTTCACTTGCATGCATTAGTTTAGGATCCTCCTAGACCAATCCCTACAATTTAGGAGCCACTGGGAGTGCCAATACCAACCTTCATCAGTTGAGTTCAGTGAGTGACTAGTCAAGATGAGCTAGGAGTCAGTTACATTTATTTCTAGTCCTCTACATTCAATTAGCGCTAGGTTTTCATGGCTGCATGTAGGAGAGGCACATTTCTCACCTACCACAATTAGTTAGCCTCAGTCAACACTGAGGTAGACACTTGAGTTGTCTTTTAGAACTCTATTGAACTTCGGTAATGGTTTAGACAAGGTCGATTAACTATTGAGTCCTCCCATAGTGATTTATACAAGGTCTTAGTTACCTACAGTCAAGTAGAGTCTAATTAATTCGAATTTCCTCATGTAGATTCAAATTTCATGTGGCTATTTAAGCCATCGTACTTCATTGTAATTACTACCTAATTAATTTTTGACTAATGAAAGCATTCACAATTACAAGCCATTTTTGCACTGTTTCATTCTTCAATTGCTGAGTAAATTGTGTGATCTATCTTGTGAGTTTTGTTTTGTCCACAGATCTATGTGCTCAATTTACTAACTAAAATATGAACCAAATAATGAGCAAAAAAAGAAGGAGACTTCAAATGACTCAAAGAAGTCTCACCCATACATCCATGAATGAGAGAATCATAAGGATATAACAAAGTATGTGGCTAGAAAAAAAAAATGTTCTCCAATCATAAATCTATTCACCCTAGTGTTGGATGAAGTTCCTCCAACATCAAATGAACCAAGTGTTGAGCAAGAAAAACCATGAGTCTTCAAGTGACTCAAATGCATATCATAGGTGCATCCATGTAGATGTGCATCATCATAAATTAACAAAGTATGCTGCTGAAAATGTGAATAATATTGTGCTCCAACCATGTCATCATAAAAATTAAATCTAGGATTTCCATACTCCTCATGTGGCACCATCAAAAAGAACCCTTTCACCTAGAATTCATTGAGACTAATGCTGCAAAACATGGAATTGTAGGATGTAGGAGAATGAACTAACTCACCCAAATGATCAAAAGATGAAGAAGTTTCATCATGGGAAGGATCCATATGGGTATTATCATGCAACTCCTTCAAAAGTGTGAAACCTTTGTCATATATTGGTTATAATTTAGAGGAATCATGCTCTGCTTTAAAAATTGCATAACCTTAATCAAGAGACAGTTCAAGTTCCTCTTCCACCACATCAAGTGTTTGGATCTCTTCAAGTTAATATTCAAATACATCAAGTACATTCAAATTTCCACATTTCTCATGATCCACCATGTCATGAGAATCCTCCAAACAATCTACCATATGACAATCTAAAACATTGAAGGAAAAACAAATAGCTTGCAAATTTTCAAGAAGTTGCTCATTTTGAATTGTGAGCTTATAATTATCCTCATTATTATTCAACTATACATCATGTAGCAAGTCATTAATCTCAAACAAATGGTTTCTATAAAAAATAAAAGACATGAAATTACATTTAATGTGGCACATTGCTCTTGAATCTTCTCCATGTCTTCAAGGAAGGATTTTTTCTCCAATGAAGTAGCTATCCAACAAGAATTTGACACTAATGCTTGAGTTTCATGGAGTATGCTAAGGGAATATTTGATCTTATTTTCATTCATATTTAAGGACCCTTCAAGAAAATGAGGCTCTTGTAAATGAACCTCCTCTTCTTCTTCCCTCTTTCTTGGACCAACTTCATGAACCTCAAGTGGTGATGGGGAAGTTGATGTTCTTTCTCCCAATCAACTGCTACAAGGTATTAATTTTCATGTTTAGCAGAAATTTGTCTTGTAGAAACATTTTAAAATATGATATCTATGTCACCAACATAGATTTGTGATCACCCATTTGTAGGTACCCCTTCATAGTTCAAACATCCATCAGTAGATGCTCTTTGTTTCATTTCAAAGGTAGAATGTGTCTCGAAATGATGTTCAGTATTTACAATAGAAACTTATTCATACTCATGTTATGTCTCTTCATATTTTTCAGAGTCACTTAAGAGTTAATTTTGATCCTCTTCATGTACTACTTCTTCTACTTCACCTATTTCGGAACTAGGTGGTTCATGGGTCTCCTCCTTTTGCTCATTCAAGCAAGCTGATGAATTTTCCCCCTGGTTTTATTAAGAACAATATATTTTATCCAACCTTGGATAGACAACAATTTGAATACTTTAATAATATTATTGGTCATGTATTCAAAGATAGTTTCCATGATTTTTGTATGCTCGTCACCATCATATGAGGTTCCCTTTTCATCCATAGTCATAGTTTACTCTACAACAAAAGCACTTTTTGGTTTCAATATCTAATTTTGGTCCATGAATTATTGTCATAATAAATATAATACTATATAAGGTTCAAATATCATGCTCTGATACCACTTTAATGTCCCTTTTTAATAATTTTATTAAAGTGACCAATTTTTCACTTTTTCCCCTATTTCGACCTTTGACTAGTTTTGATATCTAGATCTCCAAATTGGTCCAAATGCTCCCAAATATTGACAAAATATATATGAATGATATTAATGGTTTTATATTATGTTCAAGGAATATTTATGACCCTCTAAATTCTTCTCCAAACTTGTTTACTATTCTGGTCAAGGTAGGGGTTTTAAGTAGTAATTTGGGGTTCAAATTCCCCCACAATGAATACTGAAAATGGCTTCCCAAATGCACTCAAGCCAACTAGAATTGATAAATGGAAGAAGGTTATATTTAAATTATATCAATATGAACTCATATTCATCACCATTCAACTTTTAATGTATGCTATAATTTCCTTAAATCAAATGCAAAAAAACTAGTTTCAACATTGGGGAAAATGATAGGAAAACTTCTCCAAATGCTATGAAACTCAACAGAATAACTCCAAATTATTATGTAATGAAAATTAAACTCATATAATCCATAAATAATAGTAAATTCATCCATAAACCACCATTATTTTACTTATACATTCGAATATATCAACATTATATTGGTTCACAACAAGGTAGCGGGGAAACGACATTGTTTCTTCTATGTTTAACATTTACACATGAAATATTTTGGGTATTTGAAACTGAGAGTATTATGAGATTTTAAATTCATAAATAACAGTACATTAATCCATAAACTATCATTATTTTACTTATCCATTTGAATCCATCAACAGTACATTGGTTCACAACAAGATAGTGGAGAAATGACACTATTTCTATGATTGAATAACATTTTTACTTGAAATATTTCAGTATTTCGACCTGAGAGTATTCTGAAATTAAAATATAGAGAATTTAAATAAGAAAATAAAATAATGGGGCATTATAATCTTCCCAAAATATATCAATATCTTACCCAAAGCGCAATCCCTCCATGAGCAAGAATATGCAATAAAAGCTTGAAATGGTTGAGAGAAACTGTTGCAATAGAAGAAACCACGATCTTACATGTAGCTTACACCTAAAAATAAATATGCATTAAAAATAAATGAAATACCTGAGTGCCCTTTCCAAAAACCAAATTGTATGGGAATATTTAACCCTCAAAATTGGATAAAGAAAGAATACTAGTCATCCATTAGCTCTCACAATTCACAAATGACAATTTCTCAAATGAACAAAAGTGATTCTCTTGGTTTATTCATATATTTAATAAACATACCTAGCCTTATAATATTTTAACAATCCATCCAAAAACTCAATCCAATTCAAATTTGGGTGTGGACTCAATATTTTCCATGTGTCCCCCCTCTCCTAGCCTTCCATCTTCCCCCAGTTTGAGTAGGAACCCATTGAGATTCCCCAACTCACATGAGCTCCCTATTACATTCTCTATTTTGATCTGACATATCATATATTTCAGATGTCAGCCTTCATATCTTATTTGTGTCATATGTGTCATAGCATCTTCATCATTGTTGTCATAGAGCTAGGGAATCTAGTCCAAGTGTCTCACTAGCTCCAAAAGGACTCTTCCTCTTCCATGTAAGTTACATTTCCTTTCAAATTAGACCTATGATGCATATGACCAAGTGTGTTATCCTTATAAATCATCCGAGAACATTTATGCTTCCCATATATTCGAAATTGCAAGAGGAGGATGCCATGTGGGACATAAATTCTAACTTCTGTGGGCCCCATAGTCTCCATGTGTCTCCATGCTGCATTTCCACTTCAATTTTCTCTTGTATTTATTTAATAAGATCCATTATTAAATATTTATTCCATTATAATGTATGAAAATCATTTATTGTCCCCCTTATTCCAAATCCCAAAGCTTCCACCCCCAACCTACGAAACTAGCAATTTTCCTCCTTAGCAATTATTTGACCCTTGTTGTAATCTCACAGATCATAGAGGGTTACCAATAATACACATTAAAGCATACAGACATAACAGAGACAAGAGACAAGAACATAAATGTAGAACACCATATTATATTATATTATGAGTGTCCATACAAACACAGAACTGAACCAAGTTCTCATTTGGCTCACCAGCCTAATATATATTATTTACAAACAGTTACATATAACTACCTGTCAGTTCGGTCAACTGACACAACCTTATGCGGCCGACGTAATATCTAATTATTTGGCTAATCGACTTAGTTGGCTTACCAACTAGCTCCTCCAACATCTCCCCTAAGAAAATTATTTCTTCGTCCCGAAGAAAAATGGGAGGTACTCAAAATATTTTACTGTCTAAGATAGTTATTTTCTTGTTTGTCTTTCATGGGCTATGAAGTCGAATGGTTGGTCGCTTCTGTATACATACTTCGACAATTGCTTCTATTGTAACAACTAGTTGATGTTGGAATTCTATCCAAATTTGAAGTACTTTATGGATGTCGATGGTTAGTGTTGTAATGCTTTATAATGTCGACATCTTCTCCTAAATGGAAAGGTCTGCTATTATTTCCATGTCGGGTCCCATGAACTGGTCTTTTTCTTCTGTTGTTTCCAGCAGTCTTTTCATTTATGAGTAGATGGTGTCTAATTTATCAAAGCTCGAGAGTGCCTACTTCACCCACTGGTGTGCTTGTCTCTCGTGTCTCTGCCATTTGGCTGTCTCTAGCACAATTTGATCTTGTATTGTGCTTCTCAGTGCTTCCTCGTTGCTCTTTCTCTTTTCCAATGCTTGAATTTGGTGTCAAGTCTGTCAAGTCTGCTGAAAGATTTTCCCATAATAAGTAGGCCAGTCCTGGAGTACCCCTTCTATAATGATAGACTCTTCCATGTGGTC
This sequence comes from Pseudotsuga menziesii, assembly GCA_001517045.1. NCBI lineage: Eukaryota > Viridiplantae > Streptophyta > Pinopsida > Pinales > Pinaceae > Pseudotsuga > Pseudotsuga menziesii. The sequence goes on from LPNX010627770.1 coordinate 145,322, forward strand.
TTGTAGCACTTTGTAAGCTTCTGAGAAGGCTGTGTACTGTTGCATCAGTAATCTAGATGTCTCTTCTTTTTGTTCTTCCATTGTATTTTGCGTCTATACACCAGACTCTCAAATAGTTGATATGCCTTTTCAATCGGCTTGTCAGTGTCGGCTTCCATCATTCCTGGTATTACATATTGTGCTAGGTTTTTCCATTTTAACAGGAATTCGACTTGTTCCTTCTCAGTGTCATCGAGATCCTTGCATCTGGTCTGGTTTCTTGTTTTTGCTTCAATGGCCAGAGTTTCTAAGAGTTGTACCAACTCTCCGTCATTCAACTTTGTTGCATTGACTGCAGTGGTCGACCCAAGTTGTCTAATGTGGACCATTGTCGATTGGGACTATTTTTGGTGGTCTTTCTTCTTTCTGTCTCTCTTCCTCTTATTTTCATGATGTTATGCTTGTGCATCTGCAAGGGTTAGACTCCACTGTGGTTGATTTTCTTGTTTTGGGTTTTTTGGTTGCTGATCTGCAATGGTCGGTGTAACTTCTGGCTGGATATCATGGGTTAGCTCTATAGTTGGATGTGTATCTAGGGGACTTTGGGTAGAGGGTTCGGGTACAGATGTTTCAGGTACGGTTGGTTCAGGTAAAGGTGGTTCAAGTGTAGGTGGTTCAGGTGCGGAGGGCTCAGGTGCAGAGGGCTCAGGTGCAGAATCTGGATTGGGAAGTGGTGGTAGATATGGTGAATGGTCAGGTGTAATTGGTGTGGTATGGATATGCTCACTTGGTGCCGGGTCCTCGACTTGTGGTGGTGAATCCTCTGGTTCGTTAGAGAATAAGTTGTCGATTACCTAGTTGATTTCTTCCAGGATTTCTTCTTCTACATCTCTTGCATTAGAGTAAATTTCAACTCAAAATTGGCCTTTTAACTTTAACTCAAATTCCATGTCATCATGTGTTAACCAATGAAATTTATTTAAATTTGAAATATTGTATAGGTCTTAAACACTTTTTTAATATAAATTTGGGGATAGGTATCATAAAAAAAACTACTTTTTTTGTTTGTATTTTCAACATATCTCCCCGTGTTTTTACTCAAATTTCGATTGGTAGAGCTCGTTGGTTGCATAATCAAATTCCACATCCAACGAGTACGCACTCGGCATACTTTTGACGGATCTCGCTACCACAAAAACAAGAAATACCTGAAAAAATGTGATGAAGACATCATCATCATGTTTTTTTCAAGTATTTCTTGTTTTTGGGGTAGGGGGGTCTGTTTCATCATCACATTCTTTTAGGTATTTCTTGTTTTTAGGGTAGTGGGGTCCATCAAAAGTATGCTGAGTGGGTACTCGTTGGATGTGAAATTTGATTCCGCATCGATTGAGCTCTCCCGATCGAAATTTGAGTAAAAACACGGGGAGATATGTCGAACATATAAACAAAAAAGTAGTTTTTTTCTTTTCTTCCTCCAAAATTAATAAATATTATTTTATTATTTTAACTATTTTTTTATTAATGTTTTTTAGGAGGCCCATTTTGAGTTGAAATTTTATCTAATGTCTGGTTCATTGGCTAATGGAGGGGGTGGGATGTCGTCAGGGATAAAGGATGAGGTTCAAATTGTGACAACTTGAGCTGTTTTGTAGGGGTTCCTCACAAATGTTGATTTTATAATTCCCACAGACCTTGGATTCTAGGGTATTTTTCCAAGGTGTAAAAGAATGAGCTTCCTTGATCCACTAGCTTCAATCAGAGGGAATCTGGTGGTGATCTTCTAGATAGAGGTGAGTAGTTCAGGTAGTTTCTCAACATATGCGTACAAATCACTGTCCTAGTTGAACCTTTCTTTCAAGGTTTCTGGCATAGCATTTTTGCATATGTCGACTGGGCTTATAGTGGGTAGCTATGGAATTCCTTCCTGTCTGATTTGGGTTGAAGATGGGGGTGGATATGTAGAAACTAAATCGACAACATTTTCAATCGTTGAAGTGTTTGTGCTTTCTACCTTTTTTGGCCGACCGTGCTGTGCTCCCGACTCGACAAAGCATTTGAACTGTGTTTCGACCGAAACTTTGTTCGCTACAGTGTCTTCTATGATGTTGACGATGGTAGCTTCTAGTTTCTCTTCATTTTTTGATTCTGAAAGGATCAGCTCATGCTTCCCTTTCCCTTTTATTTTCAATTGCTTTTTTCTTACAGTTGTTATTTCTTTTGCTATATTTTTAATTGTTTCTTTGGTTATGGCATATTCAGGATTATCGGGCTCAATGTGTTCCTCTAGTTCTTCCCCTCCCTCCTACTATTTAACTGGGTTGATACTTTCTTCAGCTAGTTTGGTTACCTGTTGCTCTATCGGTATAATTCCCCTTTGGGCCGTTGGTTGTATGATTGTTATTTGCAATATATTGGTGTTATCTATTGGTGTTTCTTTCAACACAAAGGTGTTGATGTGTAGTCGGAGTTCATAGTCTTCTTCCTTCTCTTGCTTTTCCAGTCGTTCTTCAATTGCTAGGTTGCCTTCCTTGGCTTTTACTGGTATCGACATCTTTGTGCCGGATTGTCGAGCTAGCTCATGGAATATCTCTTCGACTATTGGGTAATAGTAGAGAGGCTTTTCTTTTGATTTTTCACCCTGCATATACCAAACCTTAGTGTGGTCAATCTCTAGCTGGATGTGTGCAGTTTTCGGTAGACTTCGTCGGATGTTCTGAGGCACCCTCCATCTGGTCGTCTGGATTTTCAGGTGTTGGAGCCAGTTTTCTAATAGCACCTTTCCATTTTCTAGTTATTTTAGTGTTACATTCTATGCAAATGGTTTTAACCTCCACATGTGGAAATTTTTCATCTCTTGGAATTGCTTGTCCTCAACTGAGCACAAGTTGTATATCACTATCTAGATCATTAGGGACAAGAACCTTATAATCCCACCTGACTACTGGAATTTATCACAGATAGTTTTGAGCATGTCGACGACATACTAAGCCCATCTGTATATTTTTCATGTTTCCACTATTGTGTCTACTGCCTCTAGCATATCTAGCTTCAGGTCGCTCCATCGACCTGTAGGTGTGAGCCCTGTTGCTATAATTTGGCCACGATTTGTAGCATCCGGGCTTGTATCTGGTTAATCATTAGCCCTTTTCAATTCTTCCCAGACGACTTTCCAATTAAACAGTCTACTAGTCCTTCTTTTATGCCGACAAGGACTGGGTCTCCTTGGTTGGAGAGACTAGTCAGTTTGTAGATGACTTCTCCAGAGATTTCATCTAGTGTGTCGAAGTAAAATTTCCCATTTTGGTACCGGCTGATAATGAATTTTACTGTTGTTTCCTTGGTTCCTCCAAAACTCACCATGAACAGTGTGTTCATGTAGTTCATAATGGAGCTATGGTTTATCTTTTCTACTGCTTGTGTCGGTTTCTTGTCGACATAAGACCATTCCTTGATTTCAGCCCACGTTTTCACCCATGAAGTTTCTTGTACCTTGGCATTTTTTATGTTTCTTAAGCTTCTCATCAATGGGGTTTCAACAGATTGTAGTTCATTTGTCTTTGCAGCTACAACTCTGGCTTGTTTCGGTGCCATCTTATCAGTTCCTTAGTTGAATTTTCTTATAGGTTCTCGATTCTCAACTTTCTAATTGCTGAATTGCTCTATCTCTTCAAAATAATGTAAATGATCCTTTTCTGGTCTGGTATTTATAGGTGGGCTGTTTGATGTTTCTTTCAATGGGTGTATTAATGGCATAAGTGATGTTCCAGCACAGTCTATGGGTTTTGCGTTAATGGTGATTTTCTTTTTGTGCTCCTTCTGATCGTAGTCATGAAGACGTGATTTGACTTTCGGGGTCGTTGGTCGATGTCGATCATGTGAGCAGTCAATGGTGGTATGTCTATGGGTTTGATGTCGGTTGTCAAAGCATTGGTTTCTTGTCATCCTGGGTCATGGGTGTTGGTTTTGTTTTGTTGTTTTTAATCTTTTTAGCTTTTTATAGTTTTTGGCTGACAATTAGGGTCATTATGTTTTTTGTTTTTTGTTTTTTTAAAACTTGTTTTAATTTTTGTATCATTTTCGTCAGGCACCATTAACAAGTTTCTGAAATACTATGGCTTGTAACGTCCTTAGTCAGATTGATCCATTGGCATGAATCTCTTTGACAACGTAGGGTCACATCCATTCTATATGTAACATTTTGGGTTTTCCTTTTACTTGACTCTTGTATAGTAAGGCGATATCCCCTACCAACAGATTCTTGTTTTTTATATTGCAATAGTGCCAAGTCTTCTGCTATTGTTTTTGGATTTCTTGGTGTTGTGGAGAAATTAGTCGGTGTTCTTCTATCTTTCTTAATTGCATCAGTCAGTCCTTCCTACCTTTTTCGACATAGACATGTAAAATATGTGCTATGATAGGTGTTTGCTATCGAAAATGTAGTGGAACAACTGCTTCTTGTCCATAGACTAGTCAAAACAATTTTTGGTCTGTTGAATGCTTGTATGCTATTATGTAAGCCCATAGTACTGCACATATCTTTTCATCCCAATCATCCTTGTCAGTATTACATATTTTAGTTACACCCTTTGTTAATGTTTTTTTTAAATGCCTCGATTGCTCCATTCAACTGGGGGTGATAAGCTGTACTACGTAGGTGGTCAATTTTGAACCAATATGTTAGTGCTTTGATGGTTTTATTAATAAAGTGTGAACCTTGGTCACTGATTAGGGTTATTGGGCATCCAAATCTGGTAATTATATTTTCTTAGATAAATTTAGCAGCTATCTCATTGGAACATGTGTTGACTGGTTCTTCTTCTTCCCACTTGGTTACATATTCTTCTACAGTTATTATGTACCTTGCACATGTTATTTTTGATGGTATGGGGAATGGTCCTATGAATTCTATGGCCCAAATTTCAAATTTCAAACTTGGGTTTACTGATATCAATGGCATTTCTGTACTAGGCAGAGGCCAACCCAGTCGTTGACATCTGCCGCATTGGCTTATAAATTTCTTCCAATCTTTGTATAGTGTCAACCACCATAGTCCTGACTGTTGGATTTTCTTAACAGTTGTGTCTGATTGAAAAATGTCCTCCCGCTGATCCATAGTGTGCTTCATACATGATATTATTTCTTTCATGTTCTAATACGCATCTTCTGAGGATGTAGTCCAGGCACATTTTATATAAAAATCCATTTATGCGGCTATACGGTGCAGCTTTCATGGATAAGATTTGTTTCTTTTTCATGCTCATGCCCTCTAGTGCTTGTCCATTTTCTAAGAATTGATCTATTTCCTCTAATTCTGCTGGGACTGCTTCTATTCGAAATAAATCTGCATCCAGCAGGTCATCTTCGATTCCTATCTGTTCCTCTCCTATGTCGATGGGTGACAAGTGATCGGGCCTGACATTTAATTTTCTTGGTCTAACAATGACTTCAAATTTGAATTCTTGGAATAGAAGTATCCATAGACAAATTCTCCCATGGTGTAAGGGTTTATTTACAAGGTATTTTAATTCTTGGTGGTCGATATAAAAGATGAAAGGGTTGGCTAGTAGGTAATGTCGATACTTTTGTAGTGCAAATACCATTCCCAATGCTTCTCTCTCTGTTGTCGAATAGTTTCTTTCTGCTTTATTTAATTTTTTGCTACTGTAAACTATGGGTTAGTCCATTTCATCATCCCCTGGTTGTGTTAGGATTTCTCCTATTGCTAGGCATGATGCGTCAATGTGTACATGAAATTTGGTCATCCAAGTCAGGAACCTTAGAATGGGTGCTTCGACTAGCTTCCTTTTTAGTGTTTCAAATGATATGTTGCATTCCTTTGTCCAGTCAAACTCCTAATCTTCTCTTAATTGTTCTTCCAATGGATAGGTCATATCGGAATAGTATCTTATGAATTTTCTGTAGTGTCTTGTATGACCAAGTAGTACCCTGACTTGTTTTGGGTTCATTGGTGGTTTTAAGTCAGGATAATTTTTATTTTTGCAAATTCGACCTTGATGCCTTCTTTGTAGAAAATGTGTCATAATAGTATCCCTATAGGGGCTAGAAATATGCATTTCCTTATACTTACATTGTCGGGTACTGCCATTGTTTTGTAAATATATTCTTGAAATGTTTTAACCACAATTCTTGAAAATACTACAGGTGCATTTTTTAAACCAAAAGGCATAACTCTGTAAGTAAATGAGCCAAATTCACATACGAATGTTGTCTTTTTTTGGTCTTCTTTATCTATTTGTACTTGGTTATAACCTGAGAATCCGTCTGTGAACGAGTAGCATTCATGTCCCATGAATTCATTTAGGATTTCATATGCATAGGGTGTTGGAAATGGGTATGTTAAGGTGACTTTGTTTAATTCTATGAAGTCGACACAGATCCTTAGCTTTGTCAGGTCATGTTTCTTTGGTTGAATGACCATTGGACTTGCCCATTTTGATTGGTCAATAGGGTGGATAATTCCTGCTGTAAGCTATTATCAATCTCTTTCTTGACTATCTCTTTGTATTTATGAGCTAATTTATATGGACTCTTCTTTATAGGTCGGACATCAGGTTTGATTTTGATCTTAATTTCACCCACTTCATGGACTAGACCTTTGAGATCTTTGTAGTCTCTAGCGAATACATCCTGGAATTCTTTTACTAATTTTACTATTTCTATTGTTTGTTCTTCACTCCAGTAATCGCCAATTTTTGCCATTTTTGGTCGATCATCATTTGAGATGTCGAAATATTTAATTTTCACTTTAACATCCAACCATTCTGGTGCTTTGGCTTCATTGATTAGTCGAATCCCTTCTTTAAACTATGAAAATGTAGCAGGAAAGTCTGCTGCATTCATTTGGTCGGTATCTTCTTTGTCAGCTGTCTCGACTTTGAGTACTTGCGAATTGGTTTTGTTGTTTCTGCATGGTATGATTTCCATTGAAAGATTTTCCCTTCCAAATTTTCATTTTACATTTGTAGTCTTGTTCACGGTGGTGTTGTCTTGGTTTGTATATTATTACATGTTATTGTCAGTCAGTCATAATTTTTTGTTAGGGGTTTGTTCCCTCTCGGTTCTATAAACGCCTTGATTTGTTTTGCAATTTTGACTAACTTTTCATTTTGTGGTATAAAGATGAAGTCTTTGATAGAGTTCTCTCTAATTTCATGCCATAGGAATTTTTCACCCCATGCTTCTTCTATTTTGTACCATTTGTTTGGTAAGTTGGATAGCGTTGATGGAAACATGTGTGGCCATGTACATCCATCCTTATACCCAAGTCTTTTCCACTATTTTTCGCATGTTCTTATGTATTCTTCTGTGTCCTACCCTTGGATGAACATAGGTATTTGGGCTTGATTGGTTATCCTTTTTCCTCTGAATCTTTCTATAAAGTAAGTTGAAGTTGTTTTCAATGTCTGCAATCTTGATTGATGGGTATCCCACCATCTAGTAGCTTGTCCTGTGAAGGTTTCTACTAAGCTTTGTAGTCGGCTATGTTCACCAATGTTTTTGCATACTTGTTATATATGCATAACTGGTGATTCTCTTTCTTCGTATCTTGGGATTTGTTTGATAATTACATTTTTTGGTTTTAGGGTAGGGTATTCCCTTCTTTTCTTTTCAAATATTTTTGGAATGATGGAAACCAAGAAACATTGTTGGACTGGTTTGTTTTGGACTATTTGAATGGTCCAACAACCTCTTTCTTGTGTTTCATATTTTTTGACATCCCAATCATATAATTTTGTATCTGAGTTGTATCCTACTGAATCTTAATTTCCTAAGTGAAGTTCTCCATAGACATTGGGTTCTATGTAGTATTCATTATTTTGTATTTGATATAATTGTTGGATGCCGACTTCTTCATCAATAGGTTCTATCCAAGGTTCTCTTTGGAATAGATGGATAGGTACTATGAATTTTTGTCCATTCCCTTTTAGTTTGATCCTTTCTTTGTCTAAAGATATCGATGCTTTCATTTTTCTTCCCCAAGGTCGGCCTACTAATGTTGGGAAGGAACTGGATCCTTCCTTAGGGTCAATAATTTCAAAGTTGACTTTGGTCGATATTATTTTTATTATCATATCGACATTTCTCCAAACTCTAATAGGTTCAATCAGACCTTGGTCGGATAATTTTAGGTATATTCCTGACTCGTATAGTCGAGGTCTACCCAATTGTTCCCAAGTGTCGCGAGTCATAATGTTTACTTGTGAGCCGAAGTTGAGTACAACTTGTCAGACATGGTATCCTTCAATTTCTAGGTCGACAAGTGGGTCAGCATCAATTTTTTCCTTTTGGTTTAGAATGCAGATGTTTTTTGTTTGTTTTTCTATATTATTGCTGTGTTTCATATGATACAATAATTCAATAAATTGAGATACCACTTTATCCTCTTGTACTAAACATATTAATTATTTAACTGTGCTTCGTCGACTACCATCAGCTTCTTCTTGTCGAGCAAATTATTTAAATATATTCGTTGCATTTTTATACAATTGCTTTTGTTTAACTAGGTTAGGATAATCATTATTTTATTTTATTTTACTTATGCATGGATTATCACACCCAAATTTTGTGCCTTGTCGGGTTACTAGATGCAGATTCTTTAAATTGATTACATCATGTTTTTGAATGCATGACAAGACATTAACATTTTTATTTTTATTGATTTTATCAAGCATAGTAGGGTAATCCTCTAATGAGTGATCCTTGACTCCATAGCTAGTACAAAATTTTAAATCGGTTATGTCCTTGTATGGGCAGTCTGCATATCAGTGACCTTATTTATAGCATGTGAAACACTGGATGGGTCAAAGTGGTCGGTTGTCGCGATTCCCAGAGAATCGACCTCGACCTCCATATCCTCGTCGATGGTTTTCGAGCAGGAGCTCATATCAACGAACTTCGTATCTTTGGTTATTCTATTCGTTTTGAGCATGGCTTCGCTAATTGTTATCGTTTTTATGCGAAACTGTGTTTGTCTAGTAGACTGCTTGGTAGTTTTGTCGATTTTTTAAGTTTAGGTGGAAATCGACCATGGTGTGGCTTTTGACTTCACAGATCGCACACCAAGATGCTTTGTCATTTTTCATGTTATACGGTAAATCCTTCATTGTGTGTTCTACATGTTCTTGGCAGATGTCGCAGAAGCACTTTGTCTGAAGAAATCGAACGTTGTGTCGGCTGATGTCTTGTCGACAGTTATATTTTGTGTGTCTGGCCATTGAGGATCTTGTGCATAAGACATCTTTATTCTTAAGGTTCATCTCTTTCAATGATTTCTACATTATTTCTATTTGTTCTTCTAGTCTAGTATCCATGGGATATGCTGGGAAATATTTGTCCATCTCCACTTGAAGAGATTTAGTAAGCACATATTTGTATGTTTTAAACGAATCTAGGCTTATGTGCCACTGAATTATATATGATAGACCTCCAAGGAACCACTAAATTAATAGTTTTTCATCAATTACATAATCCAGTTGGCTGAGGAGGTCTTTCCAACATTTGTCGTACTCTCGGAAAGACTCTCCTGGCTTTTGCGATGTTGTTTTCAACTTTTTAGCTACTAGATGTTTTGCATCTGGGGTTTTAAAGAATGACAAGAATTGTGATTTAATTTCTATTTTAGATGCTTGAGGGGTTCTATCAGTAAAGGTCATGTACCACGTTAGTGCTCTTTTCCTCAAGGAACTGGCAAACTGTGCCATCTGTCGATCTTCAGTTGTAACCTGATTTGCCTCCCATGTTGACTCATAGACGAACCAATGTCATCTAGGATCTTTGTCACCCTCATATAGAGGGATATGCATTGATCTGTGACCCATGTCGAACTCCCTGTCACTATCTCCTCCAGGACGTGGCGATGGTGGGGGTGGTGGTAGTGGGGGTAGTGGGATGTTTTGCTTGTCTCTTTGTGTAGAGTTGTTGTCGACTGAACTTTCATTTGTGTTGATTTTTTTGTTTGTCATTTCTTCTCAGACAAGCAGTAATTTCGGGTCAAACTCTCCTCTCGATGTCCAACTGCAATTATTTGTCTACAAGTCTGACTATTCTGTATTCTCCAAAGCTGTATTTTGCAGGGGGGTTGCTCCTTCATGTGTCAGGTAAAGTGAGTGGATACTTTGATTGGAAGGGTATGCCTGAAGCATGACCCAGTTTCCTTCCTCCGGTCGATGGATCACTAGATGATTATCATCATTTACCTCATCGTCTAGTCGGCTCCATATACCAAAGTCACCAGCTCTTAGTTTTAGGTCTTCTTCGACAATGGCTTGTATCCTAGTACTTGGATTCATTGGAGACAGAGGTCTTATCTCCTAGGGAACTTCTATTTGGAGAGCTTCGCACTGCTCTATCCACAAGTCTTCATCCATGGGGGATGCCTCTTCATCCATGCCTTCTTCCTGTTGGTCATGACCCGACTTTGGTGTATTTATTTATTGGTTTGTCACCATAATACTCATTCCTCTTTGCACTTCTATATCCCTTTCTCTTATTTCTTCCCTTCTTTTTAGCCTCTTCTCTCTTTCTATTCTCTGTAAATCTGTCATACCTTTGTGTGTCACTATCCATTCGATTTTCTTTTTAGGTTGACTTTTCATTGCTGGTGATGGTATCTCCTTTTAGTCGACTACAATCCTCTTTTCCTTACCCTGACATACGACCAGCTACCCCCCCATAGCCTACCCGATGCTTTAGAAATATCGGATAGTTCTTTTTACTTGCTTAGGAAATATTCCCACTCCCTTTCGACAATAAATTTCTCCCACTTTTTTTGTTTCTTTGCCCAACTAGAATTTGGTGGCGGTTCATTCAATGATGGATGAGGTTCGACAATATGACCCACTCCTTTTTCTATCAGGAACTTGAACAGTAGGGTCGGTAGGGAGCACAAGAACTGCTCGGTAAGCTCTGTATAGGATTTCTTCTGAATGGTTTCCACCGAAGTTCTTTCTTCTATAGCTTGCTCCTCTCAGAATTCATCGGTGATCTTTTCAAACCACTCCGACAGATTTGTTCTTCCCCCTTGAATTAGTTTCTCTAGAAGCTCTTGGTCATTAGTTGCTTCCATCTTTTTCATCCAGAAGTTTAAAAAAAAATTGGGGTACCGACTCTATGAACTTCTCATGAGTTTCAGTGAAGAATCTCTCCTTCTCTTAAGTAGTCTTCAATCTGTTTCTCCTCACATAATTATTCAAATAATTTGCTATCTTACGCTCCCACCAGTTCTTAATCTCATGTTTTGATATCATCTCCTTATAGTCATCTCAGATATGTACTACCAGCAATAGAACCAATGTTTTAATCTCATGGATCACAGAGGGTTACCAATAATACACATTAAATGATACAGACATAACAGAGACATGAGACAAGAACATAAATGTAGAACAATGGATTATATTATATTATGAGGGTCCATACAAACACAGAACTAAACCAAGTTCTCATCTGGCTCAACAACCTAATATATATGATTTAAAAATATTTACATATAACTACCTGTCGGTTCAGTCAACTGACACGACCTTATGCGACTGACCTAATCTATAATTAGTCAACTAATCAACTTAATCATATTACTGAATAGCTCCTCCAACAACCCTTAGCATCATCTTGACAAAATCTCATGAATATGGAAAATGTGATTATGCCATTGTGACCCGATGCAAATTTTGGGACATGAAAATTATTTCATTGTCCTTCTGCACATTCCCATCAGCATCTTTCTCGGTATTTTCAATCCATTCGACACTAATTGCATCCTTATCTTTTGGTACTTCTACCAGCTCCAATGTTTGGTTCTTCAAAATGCATTCTATTTTTTCATCCATGGCTAGTATCCATACTTCTTCTTCAACAGTTTCCTCATATGTTAGAGGATCATAATTTTGAGAAAATAATGCAAAAAGAGAGACTGAATTTGATGTACCAGTTTCATGTATCTCATCTAGACTTCTTGAATTTATTGGATCTGTTAATGTTGACCTCGACGAACTGGTTGATGGTGTTTGTTGATCTCTTGGTGCATTTGTCTATGTATCTTTGGTTGTGACTTGTGTCGATGTTCCTTGTGCTGAAACATGTCGCTGTCACGTAATGGTCAATGGTGCTGGGTAATTTTGACTTGCATGTGGTGTTTGAACCACTTCCTCTATCATGTCATCATGTTAGATAGTCGACACAATCTTGAATTCCTTCTCGATGACTCCATCCCATGATTCATTCTTGAAAAATCGAACATCATGATTGATGATTTCTTTCCTTGTGATAGGATCATATAAGTTTTATGCTTTTTTGTCACTCTAGTAGACAACAAAATTACATTTTTGTCCCTTATTGTATAGTTTCCTTCACGGCTCATCTGGAACATGAGCATATGCGACAGAGCCAAAAAAAATTTAAATCAGAAACACTATGATTCATACATGTCCATGCTTCTTGAGGGACTTTGTTCTTCACACTCTTTGTTGGACACCAGCTCATAATATATACAACAGTTGCAACTGCTTCAACCCAATATTCATTTGACAAATTTTTGGCTTCCATCATGCTGCGTGCCATATCCAATGGTTATGTTCTTTCTATTTGTGACATCATTCTACTGACGTGTATACCACGCGGTGCATTTCTTGTGTATGCCATGGGTCTTGCAAACATTTAGGAATTCATTCAATTCATATTCAAGGCCTATGTCCGTGTTTAATATTTTGATGTTCTATCCAAATGTGTTCTACATGACTGACTTAAACTGCTAAAAACATCCAAATGCATTAGATTTATGTTTTAGAAAATATACCGATGTTTTTCTAGATATGTCATCAATAAAAGAAAGAAAATAATGGCATCCTACAATGGATGGTGTGTGCATTGGGCCAAAAATATCAGAGTGTACAATCTCAAGTGGTATGCATGCTCTGTATGACTTTTCGACTAGAAAAGTCTCTCTATGTTGCTTGCCAAAAATGCATCCTTTACAAACTCTCTATGGTTTGTCTATCAATGGCACTTCTTTCACCATATTTTTTGTGTGTAGTAGCTTTATCACACTAAAATTTAGATGTCCAAATCTAAAATTCCATAGCCAGGACTCATCATGAACCTTTGATTGAAATGTTGTTTTAATTTTAATGTTGTTCTTTTCTTCCTTGTGAGAGTGCTTGTTTTCTTCTTTGGTTTATGCCTTGAATGTAGCTCCTGTATTTTTCATTCATTTCATGTCAGGCATTATCCTCAAAGGAAACAAGCAATTGCTTGTCATTGATACTTTTTCTATCATTTGGTTCCTTGGATGCTTGTCTTTAATCAGACAATGATTGTCTTCCATGTAGACTCTGTAACCTTTTTGTATCATCTATCCAATTCTCAACACATTTTGTTTCAAACCTTTGACATAATAAACATTAAGAATAATATTTCATTTCCCCTATTTGGTTAATATACCAACAATACCTATAACCAAAATAGTGACTTCGATGTTATTTCCAAGTGTGACATGAGTTTGAATTGAATTATCTAGACTGGAAAATAAATTTAAATTACTAGTCATATGATTGCTACAACCTAAATCTAAATATCGTATGTCACATGGAATTTCTTAGAAAACATTGCATTCAATTGAGGATGCATGTGCCATTAACATTACACTCAACGAAGTGTTGGTGTTGCTTGATTTGTTTTGGCCTTGATTTCCTTGGTCATATTGCTTATTCCTACTTTCATATACATAATGACCAAATTTATTGCAGTAATGACACTGTATTTTTTATTTGTCAAACATGTGACCACTTGTCTTACTATGATTCTGATTTTGTCCTCTACCAACGACATTCGTAGGACTACTACTGCGTCCTCCTCTAGAAAAACTTCTTTCTCTTCCTCTAGAATTATGCCACCCTTTCCTCTTCCACGACTTATACATGATTGTGTTGCAAATGAACCTTCTAATGATGTATTTGATCTACTAATTCTATGTTCCTGATTGATGAGTGAGGCTTGTAACTCATAAATTGTAAACTGAGACATGTCTTTGTTTTCTTCCAAGGTCACGAACGGGGATTAAAATCTTGGGGGAAGACTTCTAAGAAAATTTTCAACAATCCTTTTCTATTCTATATTTTCTCCATGATATTTTAGTTGATTTATCATACCAATAAATCTAGTGTAAAATAATTCAACTCACTATGTATCTTTCATTGACAAAGATTCAAACTCTCTTCTAAGAATCTACAATCTAGAATTATTTATCTTGTCCAAGCCTTGATATTATGTTTCCAATGTATCCCATGCCTACTTACCTATCTTTGTTGTTGCTTCCCTTGGGACTATGCTTTCATGCATTCCTTGGTGTATGCATAACAAAGCCTTTCCATCTGTCTTTCTCTATTCCGTCAGGGAATCCTTATGTATAGGTATTTTGGACTATCTCCCATACATATTGACCTCTTAACAAATCCTTCATTGTTAGAGGCCAATACTCATAATTATTTCCTTAGAAAATTGGAGTTTGTAAACTTGACATGTGTGTACCAGAAGTGGAAGTCATATATTTAAAAACAAGGTTTCTTTCCTAAACCTGCTATGATACCATATCTTAGTTCCACTATTACAGTAGGAAATTTGTTTTCTTTACTTTTAGAGACGCGGCACACTACCTTTGGGAAAGCCCACTTTTTAGTTCGATGGTGTAACTTCGACCAGGGATTTTACTGTAACAAGGTTTTACTGCTATGGGGATTTACTACAATGGAGTGTTACTGGGAAATACTACAGTGCGACAAGACTTAATTTTTCACTTTTGGTGGGCACACATTTTACGAGATTCTAACCTGACACACTTTTACCTCGACATACACCCACTTGACTTTGGCGATCTTTTACTACGACACACTTTTGGTTGCGACCAAAATCCGCTTCGACTGGACCACTTTTAACAGAAATTTATACACAGAGATTTCTTTGTCTATTGACTTATAATATGAAAAACAATTTTCACCAACAAGCTCACAATATCATATAGCCAAAATATTTAAGTAAGACTCGTGTTGAGCACTCTGCGATTAAAAATCAAGGTTTTACATAGTGAAATATTTGTGGATTCTTTCTCTCTTTTACAAACAGTAACTGTAAACAATATTCACACAAGTGATTCTCGATAAGATGTGTGGCATAAATAAGACATGCATTCAACCATAGACTATGGAATTATATATTATCATGACAAAACAAAAAAACTACTGCCACAAATACAAACTTGAAAATTTACAAGGATGTTTCACCTTTTACAGAGCTTGGGCTCTCACCACATTCCTAGACACATGAGCTTCAGCTCTTGAGCTCTTCTTAGATTTTTTATTCTTCTCCTTTTCTTTTTACTTTGTTATTCTCCTTCTCGACTACATTCCACGCTTTCTCTCTTCTCTATGTTTTTCATTTTTTTCTTCTACATATACACACACTAAAATTGCTTCTCTTGGAAGCCACCAACTATCATTAAACACTGAAATTAGTTTCTACCAAGGAACTAAACTTCAGAAATCCAATTCGACTTCTTAAATATGGTGAGACCTGAACTCCTCAACTTGACATACTAACTTACAATATTGTACTTGTACAGACTCTAATTGAGTTGGATGAGACGTGATGTAGACCTGCGAGTAATTAATATTTCCAACATGATCACCCTCTTGCATGCATTTAAGAGATGGTTTTTTCCTCATGAATGCACAGGTAGATTGTGTCTATGGGAGATGTTGATTTCGTCCATATCAAAATAAATTAAGCGCAACTAAAAGAACGAGAATATATATAAGTTGAATTGACCGCAAAGATGGTTTCTTTACCGTATTTGTTTGTCTGCAATAATTGATAATCCCTTCCGCTATTAAGAGCCTGGTGTAATAAATCTACAAGGAAGCATTGTGTGATGGAAAGTGAAAGAGAAATGGCAACACTCTTTCTAGTGGCCATGAGCTTCAAATTTGAAGATGTTTATAGCCTTGATTTAAACCATTTTATCAAATTTTATGTGCTACATTGTACAACAAAGTTGTGTTTCATTTTCAAAACCTTTTATACCATTTAAACTATGAGTGATAGATACATTTTTCCCCTAAATGTAAGGGTTTTTTTGCACTTGAAGCATAGGTTCGTAGTAAAGTTGCTCACCTATACACCCATATAGATTGTGGTTGGATCTCACTAACCACTAATATGGATCAAATGATTGAGATAAAGAGATGTAATGGAAGACACTTTGGAATATTTTTTGTTATCCATTTATGAGCTATTAGTTATCTATGCACGGATATCAATTTTTCATTCTTAAGATATATATATATATATATATATATATATATATATATATATATATANAATAAAAACTCCTAGAAAGTTAACATTAAAAAAACATATAAATTCCATTTTTTATTATTGTTCGTTATAATTATTTCCGTTCTACTTTTATCAATTCGTCAAATCAGTTCACATCAATCTGCACTAGTACAAATGGAGGTCATCATCAAATAAGTTCAGAGGAGTTGAAATGGATAACACATTTAACGATAGTGACTAACGTTCCCACCGTCTGAAGTCTTTTCCACCATCTAACAGTTCCCTCATTGGGAAATTTAGGTAATAATGAGCTTTTGTAACATTTCTCAGTTTTACGGATATCGGAGATTCCAAGATCCTGATGTTTTGATATATGAGATCCCTATGTTCATATGTTTCGAGATCCCGACGTTACGATATATGAGATTTGGATGTTCCAATGATCCGAGATCCTGATTATGATGTTCTGATAATTGAAGATCCCATTGTACAAATGTTCTTAGATCCTGACGTTCCAATAATCAACATCTCTATGGTGATTCTGATGTTCCAATATTCAACATCTCTATGGTTTGATGGTCTGAGATATCGATGTATATAACTTCCAAGGTCGCGATAACCCAATATACATATGTTTCGATAGTCCGATAAACCGAACTGTCGAAAGGCCGACATGAAAAGGGCTGATATGTCGATAGTTTGAAGTAGCCCAGAAGGTGATGTTCCTATACTGAATAGATTATCGGATAAACACATCTTTTGTGGTGATCAAGTGTCGTTGTTTGTTGTAGTTTCTAAGGGGTGAAAAGAGTTTGATCGCAAGTATTTTTTTATATAAAAGTATGTAATATGTAATGAAATTGTAGGAAGTTAATAGATACAAGAACATTTTTCTCCTGTAGTTTTGGAGACGAAGCTCTGTGTGCTTATGTGTTTTGTTTTGTTTATGCTCACCCCCTCCCTTGAAGTTGTTATAAGAGTAGGTTCACTATGAGAGATCCCCCGACGTGAGAGAAGAGCCACATACGATAATTTAAAAGATTTCGGCTAACGTAATGACTGTAAAGCTATCGAAACTCAAAAGATAGTTTGAGAGTCTAAAGATAAAAGACTGTGAAACTGTAGATTAGTTCAAGAGTCAGGTGAGTTATTCTGTAAATTATCAGTTGAGACTTTATGGCGAAGATCTCTTAGACCACAGAGTATTTGAGAGGGCTCTCAGAATCCGAGAAAAGGCTAAGGACTCAAATCAAATGAAAATTGACTCAAATCAAATGAAAATTGATGACTTGATACATTATGTGGTGTCGTGCTTCATGAATCTGAGATGAAGATAATATCTTTGAGAGTGGAGTTAAATCTCAACCATCTATTGTAAGATGAAGAGGCCAAAAAAGAAGAAGACGAGGCAGAAGAAGAGGTAATAGATCAAATGATCATGCACAACATAAGGATGAAGTTGAGCCAAAGAATAAATCTTAGAAAAATCCAAGCTAGAAAGTTATTCATACATCTAGGGGCAGTGTTACCATTGCAATACATTTGGTTGTTTTACAAAATCAGTATAGGAAGAAGCAAGAAGATGTTGGTAAGCAGTGTGCAAACATTACTTGACGAACACGTGCTTTACCTTTATCACTGCTCGGTCCAGAACTTGATGAACCAGGAGTGAACATGCTTAAATGAGGAACTGCAGGCTGTGAATTTTCTCTTGTTAGCATGTCAGCCAAACAATTCAAATAACCAGGTTTATAAACAATTTCATAATGAAAACTACTTAACCAAATAAACCATTTAAGAATTCTGCTGTTGTTTTCAGCCATCAAGTTTTCATTCTTAAAGATTCCAGGCATGATCTTTAAGTCTGTTCTTATTACAAACTTAACATGTCTCAAATATAAAATAAAATGATCTACAGTCTTCTTCACTGCCAAAATTTATTTATGGTTAGATGGATAGTTTAACTCAACTGCTTTGAACGAACCAGATTTATAACCGCACACATTCTCCTTGCCTTCAATAACTTCGATCAACACACCACCCCAAGTGTAAGAAAAGGGATGAGTCTCAATGACTAACTATCCCATACCTTGAGGTAAAGACAACAGTGGGAGATTCTGAACTTTAGCTTTGATTGACTACATTGCTAAAGTTATCTTATGAGACCATTTAGGTGGGTTCTTTTTCAACCTCTATTGCATGACATGAATGTCATTGGCTTGCTCTTTGTAGAATGGCCTTATGTAACTTAGGCTCCCTAGGAACCTTTGTAGCTGCAGCTTCTCTCGAATCTGATCAGGAAAGTGACTAAACACACTCAGGACATGCTTTTGCAGAATTACTTGTCCTTTTTGGATCTTGAATCCAAGGAAATCTATTTCAGTCTTACCTATCTCCATTTTGCTCTGGGACGAGACTAAACCATGCTTGTAGACTATATCATAGAATGACTACAAGTGTTTAAGATGATTCTGTAGATTTTTTGAACAAACCAGGATGTCATCTATAAACACCAATGCCCATTTCTTATCCCTAAAAATATCTTCCATCATTTTTTGGAATTTTGATGGGGCATTGTTTATTCCGAATAACAAGACTTTCCATTGATATTGTCCATGAGGGACAACAAATTCCATTTTGTAATGATCCTTTGCTTCAATGCCTATTTGGTAGAAAAGAGACTTCAAATCAAATTTGCTGAATATGGTGCACCCAAAAATTCTCTGCAACAAACTTGCTTTATCAAGCGAAGGATATCTTACTTTCTGAAGGATTGTATTCAGGGGCTTGTAGTTGACAACCAATCTGGGTTTACCCCTTTTAATCTCAGAGTGCTTATTTACAACAAAAGCACGACACACCCAAGAACTCTTGGAGGGCTCAATCAAACCTTTCTCTAGCAGTTCTTTAATTTCTTTGGCACAGAAATCTCTTTCTGAAGGAGACACTAATATGGCGGAAGCTTTCATTGGCTTGATCTTCTAGAGTGGATCAAAAGGAAAACTTACAAAGTATTTTTCACATTTCCACAAGGCATTAGGACTTTCAGAACAACAATCTTCGATCAACTTAGCAGATATATTAGCTAGAGATTTTTCCTTATGCATTTCTGCATAGGCGATACAACGCTCCATTTTATACAATTCAAAGACCTTGGGTTTCAACATAGGTTCAGGAACAACAACTTTACACTTTCTTTGTGATTCAAATGATAAAGGACAAACGACTATCTGATTATTCACAGTGCAGGAGAACAACATCTTTAACTTATCTACAGAAAGCGAACTGACTCTAAGGAGAAACTTAGAACCAAGGATACAATCTTCCTTGATACTGTCCAATCTATACCGGGACAAAACTTCAGAGTCATTAGAAATCTATATAGGGAGATCTGCTACTTTACTAGTCAGTGAGACGGGAGTAGCTTCAATTGTTGAACCATGGTCTGCTGATTTTTCCTAGTAAAATAAAGGTATAGCTGATCCATTGCCAAGATTTAATTGACAACCAGAGTCAATCATACAACTCAAAGAAGAAGACTTATATTCAGGAGGACAGAATTTAAGATTTATAAATAGCTTAGGACCTTGGAATAGACCTAAGTTTGGATCAGGAGAAGAAGGGAGAGAGACTTTTTTTTTGTTCTGGGTTCTCCATAGCCTGTTCAAGATGCTTGCTAAGTTCTTCATCTGAAGACTAGTCTGTTTCAGTTACTAGTATAAGTAATATATCTTTTAAATGTTCTATCTTAGAAACTATTTTTCTCAGTCGTTGTTGCTTTTCTTTTATCTGGAGCCCAAGCATCTTCTCTTTGTCTCTTCTATAACTCTGTCTTGACTTATTCTCATCAGGGAAGTTCTTATAAATATCAGCTGGATTATAGAGTACATGAACATCTAAGGGCGGATCTACTTTCCCTTTTCCTTTGCTAGTTTGCTCAAGAAGACTTAAGAGTTTCTTCTTTTCTTCGTTGAGGTCTCTTCTCAAGATATATTGGAAAGCAGGGACAGAAGATAATTGCAAATCAATATCAGCCAATTTTTTCTCTATGGAGGCTTTTTGGCTGAAAGATAGCATATATAAAGAGAAATCAAAATCAGGTGGCTCACATCCCCCCAAATTTGCATCCGAAGTTGAATTAGAGCTGGAATCTGATTCAAAGGAAGGATCAAATTTTGTAAGAGCAATATCTGAATCTGAAGTGGATTCAAAATCTTCATTCTTGGAGTCATAAGGCAAAAGGATTATCTCTCCAGAAGGTGGAGGAGTATCTCCAGAACAAACACATAGATCCCACCAATGTGGATCTAACTTGGAACACAAGGCTGCAAGCCTTGGTTTGTATTTACTTTCAGGGCACTTAATAGTCCAGTGGCCTTTCTGGCCACAAATAAAGCATGTGTCTTTATCCTTCTTATCAGTTCTTCTTTTGACATAACGTTTCGGCTGAGATTTTCGAAACTTAGAAGGATATATTTTTTGAAACTTTTGATAACCGTGCTTATTTTTATACTTTTAGGGCTTGGCAAGATGATATACAAGATTGCTGGTGTAGAATTCCTTTTTATTTTTCTTGCATTTGCAGGATTCATGCAAATGACCTCGATTGTGTGCCCCACATCCCCAATCCAACATTCTTGCAACATCTTTGCAAAAGGATGAGGAATACATACCTCGGTTCCTCTTAAAATCTTTACTCACTCGGCATACAAGACAATGTTCTTGGCAAGTCTCAAGAATGTAAGAATGCAGTTGGGCCAAAGACATACCTTCGAGATCAATATGCTTATCTTTCATGAATTATTCAACTGCATTTGGGACATGACCAGGAAATCTTCTAAGGTGATGTTTCAAATATGCTGGTTCACCAGACTTACCTGAAGAAACTAGCAGGATTTGCATATAGCAAAAATACTCTTCACTTTTGCTTAAATCACACAACCTGGCAAACATAAAAAGTGAATCCAAATGGTCATAGTATTCCCTATCATTAGGGCCATAGAATTCCTTATTGAGACCATGAAGGATCTACTGTTCAGCATCATCAGCAGATAGCATTTCATTTTGGGCTTCTTGTGGGAGCCATCTCCACCACTCATATGCAAGGCTTGAAAGACCTGCAACTAATTACGTACCTAGACTCTAACTAGTAAGGTTGTTATCCTGATGTCTCTTATAAAGAACCCATTGTCCAAGCATTTGTATTGCATTTTTAATATCAGCACAAGTCCGACACTGGATATTCAGAACTGGCTCCTCTGGCATCTGAGACAATAATTTATTCATGCTATTGATTCCGAATTGAAATCTATGAGAAGGAGCTATGGATGGACTTACATCTGGCATATGGACATCAAACTCAAGATGAGGGGGAGGAGGGCCTGTGACAGAAAAATTGTCTTCTTCTTGATGTCTTAGGGACATCATTGCAAGATATTTTAGGTCGAGTGCAGGAGGAAATTTCTTGAATTCAACAACCCAGTTCTTTATTTCTTCAAAATCTTCTTCATTCTGACCAAAATCATACTCAGGGCGAGTATCTTCCTCAGACACTGTAAAATGACCAAAAGAAAGACTCTTGGAGTCAGAGGACTTTCTCTGATGTCCTTTTGTAGCTAAGGCAAAGACATGGTCACTCACAACATGAGACTTCTTTTTTAAAGTTTCAGTCTTTGTCAAAAGCTCTTCTAGCATAGCTAACATTTTATTTGTTTTTGCAGCAGCAATTTCTACTGCTATTTTTATTTCAGTTGAATCATGCAACAAATGATCAAGCAACCCAAGCTTGGTTGTTATTGCTTCTATTTTTTGTTTTTCTTCTGCCATTTGGGTTTTCAAGAAGATGATATCTTGACCTATACCATCTAGATTTTGTGCCGTTAACTTTTGTTGCATATTAACCCATTTTGCAAGTTTTACTTCATCTGAGACAGTTTGATTAGGGGTTGAGGACTTGTAGGGTAGGAATTCTTTTTTAATCTGACCATCTATGGAGAATTGTCGAAAAGGGGTTTCTGGGAGATTTAGTCCTGGAAGGAAAAACCTTTTCCCTTGATTGACAACTTCCATTCCTGAATTACTCCTAGGTAGGGAGAACATACCTAAGGTAGGAGGATCCTTTTTCTTATGATGCTGGATCCTCTGAATAATTTTATGACATGCAGGACACTTAGCATTCTGGCCACGATGTTCATTTTCATGTAACCCAGAGAAAGATGGTTGTAGTAAAGAGGTAGAAATAGGGTTTGCTTCGGCTTAACACCTAGCATTATTATAAGAAGCAGAGGAGGTAGATCTAATTAGTGGAGGTGTAAATATGCGAGTAGGGAGTTCATCTGGGACTCAGAAAGAACTGATATTCCTATCAAAGGTAAGAGTTTGAGTAGAGAAGGAATTAGCTAGCCTTTCATTATTTCTCAGTTCTTTGTATTTTACTTCCCATTATCTGGGATAGTTTATACCAGTCCAATCGAATGTTATTGGGGTAGACTATTTAGACTTCTCAGACTCCACCACACTGTGCAAGTGTGAACTCTGGTGCACATGTGATCATAGTGGGGGAAGAGTATCATTTCCAAACCTAGCGACAACAACACCCCTTAACAGGATAATCTTAGATTCAGTATCCATGTTGAAACCCTTAGGTAGGATATATGCCTTGAGCAGATCATATATGTAAGGATCCTCCAAACTAACAGAATATTTAGGATATATCATGTCAAAGGCAGGACCATCATGCAGAGGAGCGGTAAAACCACCAATTATTGCATTGGAAAAATTACGATGTCGAGTGTCTATTGCTACACATAAAGAAGAAACTGGTAAATATGGGCGAACTAATGGCCCCAATCCAAGCTTAATAGCTCCTAAATGTACATATTTAAAACCTTGGGATTTTTCCCAATCTATATGACGTTTTTCCAACAGATTATTGTGAACTGGTTCATCCTTATCAATGAACGACACATCTATTGAAGACACTTTTATTTGTGTTGCAGTTTTAAAAGACCACCAATTTAGTTTATAGACATCGTGCAGAAGAATAACAGGTAACTGCCAATTTTCAAATGGGTTTAGGTCTTGGATGTGTATAATAGAAGAATGAGAAGTGGATGTTTCATTACAGAATGATGATCTATGTTCTACCAATGAAACCTCTGTATCATTAGCTGATTCACAATCTAAGGTAGCGAGCGAAACTGTGTCCATTGCAGGATCCATGAAAACTTGGGATTCTAGCTCATGTTAGTTTCCGGTAACTTACGAATATTTACTACGCCTACCCACGGATATGACCTCTATGACATCGGACAACCCTATTTCAAATCCCTCACACCTAGCAATTACTCAACAGTCTTTTCCATCGCCCATAGGACCAATTTTTAAAAGATTGCAAATAGAAAATACATAAACTCAATACAACAGATTTAGCAGATATAAATATAGAAACATTCACTTATAGAAAAGCCTTCACTGGCTCTGATACCACTATTGCAACGAAGATCATCTTTACACTTTTTCCATCCAAATTATTGATATTAATAGCATGCTCATTACAATATTCTGGCAGATTGGGTTCGGAGGGCGAAGCTCGTCATTGCAATAATAGACTCAAACTAATATTCTATGGAAATTACTGACTGAATTTTTGCATCACAATTATGTGTACAATTATGGATATTTCATCACATAGACAACTAATATCTAGAGTGGAAAATAAAAATAGGACATATCCACTTATATTAAGGATTTATGAACGTTACTAGGAAATTGCTTATAAAGATGAGAGTTAGGACGAATCTTCCTTTAATAATTGAAATATCAATATTTTTACTTTGGAGGATTAACTCTATTGCATAAGAAGCATATATGGTAAGAGGACTACCAAGTATTGAGCAGCCAACAAACTCATTTAAGAGTTGTAATTTGGAAATGAATTTGAGAGAAATTTTTCAATCTAGTATTGTATATTATTCCAAGCTACCAATCCAAATTGTATATTCATATCTATGTGGACCTATGAGGACACCATCTTTGTGTGGAAATTTGCATTTCCTAACATTATTGAATACTATGGTCAAAATAAGTGTGTATTTCTTGAAGCAAAAGTCATAAACTTTTGGCATTTTCAATAAGTTGAAAGCTTTGGCTAAGAAAGAAAACAACAAAAAGATCAAGGTGTTGAGAAACGATAGATGAGGACAATTTAATTCAAATGATTTCTTGGAATTTTTCAAGTATTACGGTATTAAGAGGGAGATTATTATTAAGTATACACCCTTAAAAGAATGTTGTAAAGAAGAGAAAAAAGTAGAACGATTATGAACATGGTTCCAACCATGATCAAAGATAAAAATTTATCAAAGGATTATTGGGTGGACATTTTAAAATGTACACGGATCATTCGGCATTGAAATACCTGGTTAATAAGCCATTGTTGGGGGGTAATATTTGTTGGTGGCTTTTCTTTTTTCTGGAATTTGACTTTGAATTCATTGTCAAATCGAGTCGATTGAATTCAGGACCAGCCCATCTATCGAGGATAGAAAGTGGCATTGAACCTGGTAACCTTGATGATAGTCTCCATGTTGCGCAACTATTTGTGATAAAAAAAATTCATGATCATTATAGATACATGTCACAATTTTTAAGTACAGGTCATGCACTAGCTGAATTTACTACTGCCAAGAAGAAACAATTAGTTGTGTGAGATGCAAACTTCGAGTTGATAAATGGACAATTATATTAGATTGGCTCTGATGATATTCTTCATTGATGCATCTTGGAACACAAGTGACCAATTATACTAAATGAAGCGCATGCTGGTATCACATAAGGGAACTTTGTTGGAAAATATACAGTGAAAATTATATTGCAAGTGGGATTGTGGAGGCCCATGATGCATGCAGATGCCCGATAATACTGTCGTGGGTGTGACCTTTGTCAAAGAACTCAAAATCCATCGTCACGAGATGAAATGCCATTAGTACCACAAATAATTCTCCAGGAATTTGATAAATGGGTTATTGATTTTGTGGGCCCTATTAGTCTAATAGGGAAGTACATAGGTGCTAGGTATATAATTACTATGACCAACTACCTGAGCAGATGGGTCGAAGCAACACAAGTAAAATATTGTACTGCTACGACTGCTACTAAATTTTTATTTGAAACTCTTGTGAGTAAATTTGGTAGCCCAAAAATTTTGATAAGCGAACAAGGAACAGACTTTGTCAACTAGATATAGCATGGAAATACAACATTATATCACCCTCAATAGAATTTTGTTCTCAAAGAATTTAAAAAAATCCTAGATAAAATGCGTTGACAAAGGTTTGCAATGTTCAAAGAGATGACTGGGATCAAAAAATTTCCACATTATTGTGGGCATATTGCACGACCTGCAAAACATTGGAAAGTAGAACTCCATTTCATCTAGTATATGCACACAAAACTGTAATGCACATGGAATACAATGTACCCATCCTTATGGTTGTTGTTATCATGAAGATGAAAGATGTTGGTGTTTTCGAGGAAAGACCATTGTAGCTGATACAATTGGAAAAATATCATTTTGTCACAGGATATCACCAACACATTGAGAAAGAATAACAGAAATCATGGCATGATAACCACATTAAGCACAAGAAATTTCAGGGTAGAGGACATGTTCTTTTTGTTAGATTTTTAACATTAAGCTACCATTATATTAGGATCTTTAACTAAGAGAATAACAAGCACAACAATCAAACACCAGAGACAATGAACATAGTGTTTTTCCTCGGGGAAACCATAAATGGAGAAAACCCCCCAACTTCCTTAGAGATAGAATCAACACAAAAATTAAGACCCCAATATAGTAAGATGATCTCCCGACAGTAGTAGCCTCTTTCTTCCTAGCACCAGTATCTTATTCTTCCTTAGCTATGTGCCACAACTGAGTGTGAGTGAGTGTGTGATAAATAGAGAGGCTCACTCTCTATTTATAATAATTCTCGACTTGACAATAACCTACTAGGGCCAACTTCTCTAGGAGATTCTAATAACCCTAGTTCCCTGGAACTGCGAGGACTTTAACCCTTGACCAATAGGAGGGTTACCCACAATGACTTGACATGACTTGTTTACATTATAGAAACTCTCGATAGGAACATCGGGGCATGACATGACTCAATTACATTATAGACACATCCCAGAATAAACATTGGGGTACAATATGTAATGTCCCAAATTTTACATTATGTCACAATGGCCAAATCACATTTTCGATATTCATGAAATTTTTCAAAGGGATGCCAAAAGTCAAATAATTGCCAAGGTGGAAAATCACTAGTTTCCTAGCTTGGGGGTGGAAGCTTTGAGATTTGGAATAAGGGGGATAATAAATTATGTTTAAACATTAGAAGAGGATAAATATTTGATAATGGATATTATTAAATAAATACAAGAGAAAAATGAAATGGCTATGGAGCATGAAGACACATGGAGACTATGGGGCCCACACTAGCTAGAATTCCTATGTTAAATGGTATCTTTCTCTTGCAAATTCAAATATATGGGAATCCTAATGTTCTTGGATGGATTATAAGAAAAATATACTTGTCCATATACTTCATAGGTCGAATTTGGGATTAATTGTAACTTACATGGGAGAGGAAGAACCAAATGGGAGTTTCATGGACACTTGGCTAGATTCCCCTTACATTTATGACATCTATGACACCAATGATGGAGATTCTATGACAGTTATGACACAATTCAGATATGAAGGCTGAAATACTAAAATAATGACATGTCAGGACTGAATCTAGCATCTTAGAGGTCGAATTTGGGAGTTGGAGAAGGCCAAGAGGCTCCTACTCAAAATTGAGAGAAGAGGGAAGGTGAAGAGAGAGGCCACATGGCATAGCATGAGAAGCCACACCAATTCGACTTGTATTTGGTTTATGGATGGATTTGGAACCTCAGAATACCAATAATGTTTATAAAATATAGGGATCAGCCATGAGAAGAAGCTTTTGCTCATTTGTGAAATTGTCATTTGTGAATTGTGAGAGCTAGTGGATGACTAGTTTTCTTGCTTAAGCCAAATTCGAGGGTGAAAGATTCCCATCCTAGTTGGTGTTTGGAAATGCCACTCAATTATTTCATGGATATTTAATGTAGTCGTATTTTCAAGTGTAATATACAGGAAATAATGTGGATTCTTCTATTGCAGCACTCTCTCTCAACTATTTCCAGTTTTCACACCATATTCATGCCAATGGAGGGATTGCGCTTTGGGTGAGCTATTGATATATTTGTGGAAGATTATAATGATAATTATCTTATGTTATAATGTATATGATATATATTTAATGTTTATAATACTCT
Source organism: Pseudotsuga menziesii (assembly GCA_001517045.1). NCBI lineage: Eukaryota > Viridiplantae > Streptophyta > Pinopsida > Pinales > Pinaceae > Pseudotsuga > Pseudotsuga menziesii. Next base: position 173,024 of record LPNX010627770.1, read on the forward strand.
CAGGTCGGAATACCCAAAATAATTCATCTAAAAATGTTGAACAATGAAGAAATAGTGTCATTTCCCCACTATCTTGTTGTGAACCATTGTAATGCTGATGATTTCGAATTGGGAGAGAATTTAATTGTCAATTTATGATTGGAATTATTGCAATTTTCTCTGTTCTTAATTCTTATAAAGTTTCAAGTCTAAATTCCCAAGATTTGTATGTCAAAATGACTTTTAATGAGCAAACAATGACCATTTCCACTCCATTTTGATATATGCCATGGTAATGCTTATTATTTTGAATGAAGGAATGTATGTCTGATAAATGTATGATGGATGGATTGTAATTAATGTGTATTTCAATTCTGATGTTCAGTACTTAAGCATTGGAAGCCATTTTACTCATTTTCATTGCATTGGGAGAAGATTTGGTGCATTTTCCTCAAGGGTCGAAATTGTGACTTGGGGGTTGTTTTGGAAAGAGTCATAACATACTGTATAAACTGAACCATGATGCATATAAAACTTTTAAAAGGTCCCTCACACATACCCAGCCTCTGTTCAGAAATTCAAGTGACTTTGGGATCATTTGTGAAGCCATTTCCGGCAATTACCCAATGGAAATTGGAGCCCCAATTTGCTAGTAAAGACTCCTACTTTGAACAGAACATTAAACAAGTTTTCAGAAGTAATTGGGAGGTCACAAAACATACATGAGAATTATATTTAATTTATATTATCAGTGATGTACCTTCAGAGAAAATTTGGAAGCATTTGGGTCAATTTAGAGGTCTAGACATCAAAACTAGTCAAGAGCCAAAAAAGTGAAAAAATTGGAAAATTGGGCATTTTAATAAAATTCTGAAAAGGGGAAATTACATTGGTGTCAAAGCATGGTCTTGGAACCTATTGAAGTTATGTATGGTATATACAAATTGAATAAATTAATTAAGCCATGTGGTGATGATATGTCGAGGAAGGTTAATCAAGCATTCAAATTGGCCCATAAAACTATTTGTAACGCCCCGGTTTTGACCCCGTTGCATTAGATGTACATGATGTATATATTATAAATGATCATGGTGCGGAGATAAAGTCCAAGGCCCCACCATTGATCGGTTATGCTATGTTTTGGATTTAAATTTGTCACCAATGGTATATCGAGGCATGCAACATATATTATGTTTGTCATCATGTAAATATGCATCTATAATTAATTAAATGAACCCGACCAGCTACGATCGCGGCAACTAAAATGAGAAAGGGGCATGATTTTCACAAGGATAAGGATGTGGGGGGAATTCTCAAACCTTGGCCAATAAGGAAAAATACCCATGTGTCTTCTTTCCTTGTCTTACCCAACCACTTTCATTAAGAATTGCTGGTGGTGGTTGAGGCAGTTATTGTCTTTGGGAGTGGGATGGCAGGACTGCCAGTCCTCACCCACACGCATACTCCACCACGGTTGAATTCACAATGGAAGAAAAACCACTGCGATCACTGATGCAGACATTTTTTTTTCATTCTCTCCACGCCTGTGCTGAACACTCATGCAATTCCATTTTCGCATCCTCTCCGTAGGTTGTTCATCTTCACACAGGGAATTGTTTTTCATTCTCATGCGCGGGACTTCCTGGTTCTGCCTACGCAGACCTCTCCTCTACGAATTTGTGGATGGGTGGCTGTATCCTCTCCTTGCAGGATGATTTTGGGTTGCTGCAGTCTTCCTTCCCTGTGAATGTTGCAGTCTTCTCTATGATTGAGGTCTGGTGCAATTCTAATTCATGTACAGGCTGAGAGTATGTGTTTTACTTCCCTAGTGCGGCTAGTGTAAGTCTTTTCCACTTGTTTAATTGTCCAGGGCAGACTGGTGCTTTCCTCAGGTTGTGATCTTCATTTGCTGTTGCGTTTGGGACGGTTGTTTCCCTATGTCGTGAGCCTTGTTGTTGTTGCATTTGGGGGCTGCTGTAGATTATTGGGAGTCATTTTGGCCACGAGAGGGCCAAGAACAACTCAGAAATCATTCCCCCTGTTCAGCTGTAATTCTGATTGATTGCATACGTGCAATGGTTGGTCTTCGAACTGTGTAAGGAGTAGGGATGGGGGATTGGTTTTCTTGATAAAACCTGGTGTGTCGGAAACCACACAGACAGTGCTAGAGGGATGGCTTTATTCTCCACAACCCCTGAATAGCACTGGAAGGGAATGTAGGGCCTAAGGGACTGTGTAGCAGAGAAGGGACTGATTCCTTGTGTTGGGTGTGTGTGGGTGTCTTAGAAGCCAGGCTAGTTCTGGTGTAGGTGTTCTTGGCTCTGTAATGAGCTCACCAGCTTAGAATTTAGCCTTTCCCAACTCCTAGATGGCCTGATAAACCCAACTGTGTTGGCTTGGCTATGTTTTGTGTATCCTTGGCTATGTGTAAGCCTACTAGTTCCCTTATTCCTTGGAGAATCATGCCCAACTCGGGGGTGGCAGTGCTGCTGAGAGATTAAGGAGCATGCTGGCATATGGTTGGGTGGAACATTGCAGCGACGTAGCTGGTTGCAGAGTGAAGTTTTCATAATATAAGTGATCTTGTCCATTTCTCCTTATGCAACCATGTTTACTGTTAATGATATGATGAACATGTTAAGTAAATGCTTGAATGAATGCACGTTAATTACTTTGTGCAAGATACATAATTGTAGCTGTGTATGTTGAATAATTGCATCTATGCATGATAAATGTTCATGTGTGCATGTTCTAGTTCAAAACTTTTCTTTCAGCATTCTATTTCAGCATTTTTATGAATTTCCATGTTCATGGGGCTTTTAGCCCGGGTGGCTAAAGCTTGGGTCGCGTCCTCTTCACCGATTGGAGGCACGGGGACATGAAAGTTGGTGGTATCAGAGCTCATGTTGTATCATGGGCCTGCATGAGCCATGAAGGATGCAGTGTCATAGGTTGTATTTCATTCTGCCAGCAGAAATCATAGTTTGAATGGCTGTAAAATTTAAAAATTGGTCTAAGTGTTGAACAATTGGATCATCGAAACGGATTAGAGGAACAGACTTCTCATGTAAGGGAAGAGTTAACAATTTCCATCCCACCGTTGCGGCTGTCAAAGGACTAACTCACCGATGCAGAAGTGCTTAGTGGATCAAGCATCCGTCGTTGCGGAAGTCCAAATCGCTAAGTCTTTCGACGAGAAGAAAGACAGCCGACACCGCAAGAAAAGTTTAAAATTGTTCTAAGTAAAGAGCGTCGATCAGAAGGAATAGTTGTTGGCATGCCACCTTTGCGGAAGCCAAAGGCACTAGGCTTCCGAAGTGGAAAGACCGCCGACACCGAAAGTTTAAAATTTTTCTAAGGAAGATTAAGCGGCTATCGGAAGAAAGTAGTTGATTGTGCGTCCGCCGTTGCGGAAGTCTAGAGCAGTAGACTTCCAATGTGAAAAGGCTGCCAACGCCATGAAAGTAAGTTAGAATATTCTTCTAAGGAAAAACAGTGGCTGATCGGAAGAAGATAGGATTACGTGCGCCGCCATTTCGGGAGACAAAACCACTAGTCTTCCAATGCAAAAGTATGTCGATGTCGATCTGGTTGTACCACCGATCGGGAGAATATGGGAGATCATGTTCCGCCGTTGCGGCTGCAGAAGGAACTTCTTCGCCGACGAAAAGAAGAATTCTAGCTGATCAAGTGGGAAAATTTTAGAAAATTCCTAAGTCTTGGAGTCATCGGCCATCGGCGATGACTAGGGGATTGGACATCCGCCATTGCGGCTGATTGAAGGACTATCCTTCTGAAGGGTTAGAAGACCCGATTTTCGATGATAGTGCTTAGTGGATCCAACAGCCAATGTACTCGAAAAAATTTAGTTCTTTCGACCACCAATACAGCAGAGAAGTTAGTCATTTGGGCTGCCGAAATGTCGGGTCAATAGTGGAAATGAGATCCGATTCTACAAGGAGGAAATTTTGAGTTTTCAGTAGGATTTTTCCAGCAGATTTCAACTGTTTTTCAGTGGTTTCTCATTGGATTTGTAGGGGATGAACAAGAGAAAGAGGCAGCGATCTTATGTGCTAGATTGCGTGAAAACCAATGATTTACAAAAAAAAAAACATTGACCCCCGTCGTCCCCTTAAGAGGACCATTCTTTGATGAAGAAAATTTTGTGTGTTTGCACAAATTGTTATTTTATTGTGTTGCTAACACGTTTGTAGAATCATAGTCACCTTCAAGAGTAGTATTCCAGGTAGTGCAGTTTGGTAAGTAAGTGGTGGTTAGTATGAGAACCCATGATGGGTATGATGCTCAGGATTCTTATGAGCATGCGCGAGATGCCATGGGAGAAAATGCCTGTAATAGAAATGATGACATTGAGTTTAATGGAAGGAGATTCCAAGAGACATCATCAGATGTTGCAGCCACCATGAGAAGCTTGATTAAAGACCAGGAAGAGCAGCATCAGTTGAATGTTGCTATGTTGCAAAGTTTGACAGACTTACATAGAAGGATAGACTCTGGACGAGGTGCCACAAGACCAGAAGGCAGTAAGAGCAGTACTAGGAGAAGGAGAAGGACTTCTAGTGGATCATCTGATTCTGAAGAATCCAGCAGGGATTCAAGCTCTTCTTCTCATAAAAGAAAGAGACACCATAGGGATCTCTCTCGGGATGAATTTAAGAAAGATAAACCCCCTACATTTGATGGTGAGGTAAAGACTGGACAAGAGGCTGAAGCTTGGCTTCTTGGGATAAAGAAGTACTTTCAAGTGCATGATTATTCAGGAAACATAAAGGCAAGAGTTTCCATATTCAACCTGAATGGAAGAGCATCCATTTGGTGGGAACACTTCAAGCAAGTAAAGAGGATCAGTGAAAGGATACTAAAGTGCAATCAGTTCAAGAAATATTTCAAGTAGAAGTACCTCTCTGACAGGTATTATGATGACAAGATTAAGGAGTTCCATGAGCTGAGATTGGGACAGCAAACCATGGAAGAGTATGCAAATAATTTTTTGGAGCTATTGAGGTATGTCCGGTACATCAGAGATAAAAAAGTGAAGGTACATCATTTTCTGAGTGGAGTACCTCTATCTTACAAGGATAGAATTGAGTTTTATGAACCTAGAACTCTTGAAGAAGCAATAAAGAAGGCTAAGTATTGCTATGAGCAAAGAAAAGGTAAACCGGATTACCATAAGGCATGGAAGGACAAGAAGAATGAGAAGTTTGACCAAATAAAGAAAGGTTTCAAACCTTCTAACTTTAGGAATCAGCAGAATCAGCCATCCCAAGCTGCGAGTAAGCCAGTTGGAGTGACAGGAGAAAATCCTAAGGACCCACAATAGAATAGAGGACCCCTTCAATGTTGGAAATGTGGAGGACCCCACATGCGTAGGAATTGTCCACTCAAGAATGAGAGTGTGAGGCCAGCTTATAACCTTCAAGGAGCAGAAACAGTGGGTCAAGTAGCAAGGGAAATCCCTAGGATTTATGCAGCACTGGAGGACCACCAGGCAGATCACCAGTCAACTGTAGTTGAAGTAGCAGGTAAGATCGTTGAGAAATATGTTTCTATTTTGATTGACCCCGGTTCTACGCACAGTTACATTACTCCTAGAGTAGTGGAGATTTGTGATTTTAAGAAAGTAAAGCATAGGAAGCCTTGGTTAGTTCAACTAGCCACTGGAACTAAGAGAAAGGTCAGTGAAGTGGTAGAGAAATGTCCATTGGTCATGAATGGATTGGTCACTTGTGTAGATCTGAATGTTCTACCGCTTGGTTCCTATGATGTTCTCATTGGAATGGATTGGTTAGAAGCTCACATGGTGAAGCTTGACTATTACAATAAGACTTTTGAATGCATGAATGAAGAAGGAAACCTAGTAATTGTGAAAGGCATTCCAAAGGTGATTTCAGTGAGGCAGGTTTCAGCAATGCAGTTAAAGAAGATCTATAGGAAGGGTTTCCAGTTGTATGCAGCTCAGATTTTGGAGGAAACGAGAGATGAAACTCCTAGGTTGGAGGACTATCAGGTGTTACAGGAATTCAAGGATGTGTTTCTTGATGAGATTCCAGGGCTTCCTCCAAAGCGGAACATTGATTTCACAATTGAACTTGTACAAGGAGCGGCACCAGTGTCCAAAGCACCCTACAGGTTGAGTACACTAGATATGCTAGAGTTGAAGATGCAATTGCAAGAGTTGTTGGAAAAGAAGTATATCCGACCGACTGTGTCTCCTTGGGGAGCACCAGTTCTATTTGTAAGGAAGAAATATGGTACACTCAGGTTGTGCATTGATTACAGACAATTGAACAAGGTTACTGTGAAGAATAAATATCTTTTTCCTAGGAGTGATGACCTCTTTGATCAAATGAGAGGAGCAAAGGTATTTTCTAAGATTGACTTGAGGTCTGGTTACCATCAGGTGAGAATCAAGGATAAAGACATTCATAAGATAGCCTTCAGGACAAGGTATGGGCATTATGAGTTTGTAGTGGTACCATTTGGTCTCACGAATGTGCCAGCTAGATTTATGTGCCTTATGAATAGTGTCTTCAGCAGGTATTTGGACAAGTTTGTTCTTATTTTCCTTGACGACATTCTTGTTTATTCTAAGAATGAGGAAGAGCATGAAGAGCATTTGAGATTGACATTGAATTTGCTCAGGGAGCACCAGTTGTATGCCAAACTGAGCAAGTGTGACTTGTATAGAGATAGGATTCAGTATTTGGGTCACATTATCTCAGAGGAGGGTATATCTGTGGACCCTGAAAAGATTGAAGCCATTAGAATTGGACTACTCCAAGAAATGTGACAGATGTAAGATCTTTTATGGGACTTGTAGGATACTACCGGAGATTCATTGAGGAATTCTCCAAAGTTGCACATGCTATCACTTCTTTGCAAAAGAAGGGGATGAAGTTCGAATGGACATTGAAGTGTGAAGAAAGCTTCTAGTGGTTGAAGCGTCTTCTCACTAGTGCACCAGTATTGAAAGTTGTAGATCCAGAAAAAGATTTTGTGGTGTGTACCGATGCATGCGGACAAGGGCTTGGAGGATTCCTTATGCAGGACACCCACATGATATGTTATGAGTCAAGAAAGTTGAAGGAGCATGAAAAGAACTATGCCACTCATGATCTAGAGCTTGCAGCCATAGTACATGCTCTCAAGATGTGGAGACATTACTTGATGGGTAGAAGATTTGAGCTTAGAACAGACCATTGTGGTTTGAAGTATCTATTTGATCAGCCTACTTTGAATGCTAGGAAAGCAAGATGGCTGGAATTTTTATGTGAGTTTGATTTTGAAATCAAGCACATAAGGTGAAAAGAGAATAAGGTAGCTGATGCACTCAGTAGGAAGATGCAGGAAATGCATGTGGCATCTCTTAGTATTTTCCAATCAGATTTAAGGCAGTAGATTGCTAATCATGTTGCTGAAGATGAATTGTATGAGCAGGTAAAAGACAAATTGCAATAGCAAAGTCTTGAGAAGAGATATGAGGGATATAAATTGGAAGAAGATGGACTTCTCACTTATAAAGGTAGGATTTATATTCCAGATGTAGCAGATTTGAGGAGAGTTGTTATGGATGAAATCCATCAAGCTCCGTATTCTGGTCACCCAGGATATCAGAAGACAATTGCTACGGCTAGAAAGCAGTACTTTTGGCCAGGAATGAAAAAGGATATGGCTGAGTACATTTCAAGGTGTATGAAATGTCAACAGGTGAAGGTTGAGCATCAACATCTAGTAGGATTGTTGTAGCCCTTGCCAGTTCTAGAATGGAAATGGGAAGTTATTTCCATAGATTTTATTACAGGATTGCCAATGACTTGGAGACAACATGATTCCATCATGGTTGTGGTAGACAAGTTGACTAAGGAAACACATTTTATACCGGTTAAGTCTACGTATGAGACTCACGACAGTGCAAAGATCTTCATGAAGGAGATATTCAAATTGCATGGATTTCCAAAGGCAATAATCTCTGACAGAGATGTCAAGTTCACTTCCAACTTTTGGAAGGGGTTGTTTGTAGATTTGGGTACAAATCTAAACTTCAGCACTGCATACCATCCTCAGACAGATGGTCAGACAAAGAGAGTTATTAGCTGCTTGAAGACATGCTTCACATGTATGTGATGGACAAACCAACCAAGTGGGAAGATTACTTACACTTGGTAGAGTTTGCTTATAATAATGGACAGCAGGCATCCTTGGGGATGAGTCCATATGAAGCTTTGTATGGAAGAAGGTGTAGAACACCAGTGACTTCGGACAATCCAGTGAACAGGATTGTGCTTGGACCAGAATTGCTCAAGGAAATGGAGCAAGAGGTTGTAAAGATCAGGCAGAATATGAAAGCAGCACAGGATAAATAGAAAACCTATACAGATAAGCATAGGGTGAACAGGGAGTTCAGTGTTGGGGATCATGTTTACCTCCGAGTGAGGGAAAGGAAGAGTTCCTTGAAGCTTGGGAGTTGTGCCAAGTTGTCACCTAGATACTGTGGGCCATTTGAAGTGCTTGAAAGAATAGGGCCAGTTGCATATAGACTTGCATTTCCTGCTAGCACTAGGGCTCATAATGTTTTTCATGTTTCTTTGCTTAAGAAATATGTGCATGATCCTAACCATGTGATAAATTGGGATGTGATTCAGGTGGAACCCGAGGGAGAGTTCCCAATCAAGCCAATGCGCATCCTCGACAGGAAGGTCACGATGCTCTGAAACCGGGCCATAGGTCAGGTAAAGGTGCAATGGGAGCACTACAGACCTAAAGAGGCTACATGGGAGCTGGAGGATGCCATGCGATTGGCACATCCATTTTTGTTCAATTCTGCGGAACACTGAGGCGATACCAGTGTAGTATTTTGTTCAATTTTGTAAAGCACTAAGGACAATGCTATTGAAGGGGGAGGGGAATGTAACGCCCCGGTTTTGACCTCGTTGCATTAGATGTACATGTTGTATATATTGTAAACGATCATGGTATGGAGCTAAAGGCCAAGGCCCCACCATTGATCGGTTATGCTATGTTTTGGATTTAAATTTGTCATCGATGGTATATCGGGGCATGCGGCATATATTATGTTTGTCATCATGTAAATATTCATCTATAATTAATTAAATGAACCCAACCAGCTACGATCACGGTAGCTAAAATGAGAAAGGGGCATGATTCTCAAAAGGATAAGGATGTGGGGGGAATTGTCAAACCTTGGCCAATAAGGGAAAATACCCATGTGTTTTCTTTCCTTGTCTTACCCAACAACTTTCATTAAGAATTGTTGCTGGTGGTTGAGGTAGTTATTGTCTTTGGGAGTGGGGTGGCAGGACTGTCAGTCCTCACCCACACACACACTCCACCATGGTTGACTTCACAATGGCAGAAAAACCACTGCAATCACTCACGCAGACATTTTTTTTTCATTCTCTCCACGCCTGTGCTGAACACTCACGCACTTCCATTTTCGCGTCCTCTCCATAGGTTTCTCATCTTCACGCAGGGAATTGTTGTTCATTCTCATGCGCGGGACTTCTTGGTTTTACCCACACAGACCTCTCCTCTGCGGATTTGTGGATGGGAGGATGTATCCTCTCCTCGCAGGCTAATTTTGGGTTGCTGCGGTCTTCTCTATGATTAAGGTCTGGTGCAAGTCTCATTCATGTACAGGCTGAGAGTATGTGTTTTACTTCCCCAGTGTGGCCAGTGTAAGTCTTTTCCACTTGTTTAATTGTCCAGGGCGGACTGGTGCTTTCCTTAGGTTGTGATTTTCGTTTGCTGTTGTGTTTGGGACGGTTGTTTCCCTACGTCCTGAGCCTTGTTTTTGTTGCGTTTGGGGGATGCTATATATTTTTGGGAGTCTTTTTGGCCACGAGAGGGCCAAGAACGACTCAGAAATCATTCCCCCTGTTCAGCTGTAATTCTAATTAATTGCATACGTGCAATGCTTGGTCTTCGGATTGTGTAAGGAGAAGGGATGGGGGCTTGGTTTGCTTCATAAACCTGGTGGGTTGGAAACCACATAGACAGGGCTAGAGGGCTGGATTTCTTCTCCACAACCCCTAAATAGAACTGGAAGGGAATGCAAGGCTTGAGGGACTGTGTAGCAAAGAAGGGACTGATTCCTTGTGTTGGGTGTGTGTGGGTGTCTTAGAAGCCAGGCTAGTTCTGGTGTAGGTGTTCTTGGCTCTGTAATGAGCTCACCAGCTTAGCATTTATCCGTTCCCAACTCCTGGATGGAATGATAAACCCAACTGTGTTGGCTTGGCTGTCTTTTGTGTATCCTTGTCTATGTGTAAGCCTGCTAGTTCCTTTATTCCTTGGAGAATCATTCCCAACTCGGGGGTGGCAGCGCTGCTGAGAGATTAAGGAGCACACTGGCGTATGGTTGGGTGGAATGTTGCAGCGACGTAGCTGGTTGCGGAGCGAAGTTTTCATAAGATAAGTGATCTTGTCCATTTCTCCTTATGCAACCATGTTTAGTGTTAATGATATGATGAACATGTTAAGTAAATGCTTGAATGAATGCACGTTAATTCCGTTGTGCAAGATACATAATTGTAGTTGTGTATGTTGAATAATTGCATCTGTGCATGATAAATGTTCATGTCTGCATGTTCTAGTTCAAAAATTTTCTTTCAGCATTTTTTTTCAGTAGTTTTATGAATTTCCATGTTCATGGGGCTTTTAGCCCAGGTGGTTAAAGCTTGGGTCGCGTCCTCTTCGCCGGTTGGAGGCATGGGGACGTGACACTATTCATTGTGAAGACCTTAATGATTGGTTGAAGGAATTTATAAAAAATAATTCAAATAAGAACTCATTAAGGAATAATAATCAATGCACAAGTATGGAGGAGACCAAGGAGCTACAAATTTCTATGGGTGATGAAGAAGAAAAGGCATTACATGAAGAGGATCGAAATTCACTCCTAAATGACTTTGAGAAAGATGAGGAAACATCACATGAGAAGGAAGAAGAGTACCTTGAAACTATTGAATATCATTCTGAAACAAATTCTACTATGGACATGGACCAAAGAGCATCTACTGATGGATGCTTGAACTATGAAGGAGTACCTACTGATGGGTGCTCACACCTCGATGTTGGTGACATAGAGATCAATTTTGAAAGTGTTGCTGCAAGACAAACTTCCATTAAACCTGAAAATGAATACCTTGTAGCAGTTGAAGAAGAAACAAGATCAACTTCCCCATCACCACTTGAGCTTCATGAAGTTGGTCCAAGAAAGAAGGAAGAAGATGAGGATGTTAATTTGCAAGATCCTCATTTTCTTGAAGGGTCCTTAAATATGAATGAAAATAAGATCCAAGAGGCCCTTAGCATACTCCATGACACTCAAGCATTGGTATCAAATTCTTGTTGGAGAGCTA
>LPNX010627770.1:184561-211071 GCA_001517045.1 Pseudotsuga menziesii
TTTCATGTCTTTTCTTTTTGATAGAAAAAATGTCATTGAGCTTAGTGAATGGTTACATGAATTGTACTTGAGGAATAATGAAGTTATTCATAAGCTCACAATTCAAAATGAGCAACTTCTTGAAAAGTTGCAAGACACTTGTTTTTCCTCCTATGTTTCAAATTGTCAAATGGTAGATTGTTTGGAGGATTCTCATGACATGGTGGATCATGAGAAATTTGGAAATTTGAATGTACTTGATGTATTTGAAAATGTGCTTGAAGATATCCAAACACTTGATGTGGTTGAAGAGGAACTTGAATTGTCTCTTTATGAAGGGTATGCAATTTTTAAAGAAGAACATGATTCCTCTACATTGGAACCAATCTATGACAAAGGGTACACACTCTTGAAGGAACTGCATAATCCTACCCCTATGGATACTTCACACTATGACAATTTTTCACTTACTGATCATTTGGGTGAGTTGGTTCTTTCTCCTACATCCTACACTTCTAAATTTTGTAGCAATCATCCTAATGAATTATGAGTGAAAGGTTTCTTTTTGATGGTGCCACATGAAGATCATGGACATTCTATTTCTCCTTTCGATGATATAATTATTAGAGAACCATATTATTTACATTTGTAGAAGAATCATTGTTTACATTATGATATACACATGTACATGGGTGCACCTATGATGTTCATTTGAGTCACTTGAAGACTCATGGTTTTTCTTGCTCAACACTAGGTTGATTTGATGTTGGAGGAACTTCATCCAACACTTGGGTGAAGAGGGATATGATTGAGGAACATTACTATTGGCAGCAAAATCCTCTGTTATTTCATGATGATATACGTATTCATGGGTGTATTGATGAGACTTCTTTTATCCACTTGAAGTCTTCATGTTTTCTTTGCTCATTATTTGGTTCAGATTTTGGTGGAGGTTCTTCAATCAGTCCTTGGATGAAAGAACCCATGGCTTATTATATTGATGCACATTATATATCTTTGGAGTAGCATAATGAGACATGGGATCCTCACCTGTGTCATTGGAGAAGATTTGATTGGTCACTTGAAGCATGTATGCACTTGTCAAATGGTAGTCTACTCATTGGGAAGTATAAGCACCTTCATGATTTCTTGGTGAGGCAACTCCTTGATGTACATTCTTATTATGTTGTTATATAAATTGATGATATATATTATGCAATCATGATGTTTGGAAGAATGCATACAAGAAAATTGGATCTAGGAATTATATTTCCAAATGCTATGGGTTGGAGAGCACTCTTACTTGTTGGAGTGCAATGCAAGCAATGGGGCCCTGGGATAGTTTTTAGTCCCATTGATTTCAAATTATTTGGGAAACAAGTAGTATGGGAGATGGATTCCTAATTTAATAAGGTGATTTTAATCATATTAGTGTAGTAGAAACCATGGTGGTTCCTCTCTGAAATCTTCATGATATCTCAAAGACTCAAGGTGGGCAACTCAGTGGCAACTTCAAAGAATCATGCAAAAAGCAGGTTCTTCAACAACCATGTTTGAAATTGATTTAAGACAAGCAATATTGGGAAGGGAGGATTTTTAATGTCCCAAATTTTACATTATGTCACAATGGCCAAATCACATTTTTGATATTCATGAAAGTTTTCAAAGGGATGCCAAAAGTCAAATAATTGCCAAGGTGGAAAATCACTAGTTTCCTAGCTTGGGGGTGGAAGCTTTGAGATTTGGAATAAGGGGGATAATAAATGATGTTTAAACATTAAAAGAGGATAAATATTTAATAATGTATCTTATTAAATAAATAAAATAGAAAAATTAAATGGCTATGGAGCATGAAGACACATGGAGACTATGAGGCCCACACTAGCTACAATTCCTATGTTAAATGGTATCTTTCTCTTGCAAATTCAAATATATGGGAAGCATAATGTTTTTATATGGATTATAAGGCTAATATACTTGTCCATATACTTCATAGGTATAATTTGGGATGAATTGTAACTTACATGGGAGAGGAAGAGCCAAATGGAAGTTTCATGGACACTTGTCTAGATTCCCCTTACATTTATGACATCTATGACATCAATGATGGAGATTATATGACAGTTATGACACAAGTCAGATATGAAGGTGAAAATCCTAACATAATGACATGTCATGACTGATAATATCATCTTAGAGGTCTAATTTGGGAGTTGGAGGAGGCCAAGGGGCTCCTACTCAAATTTGGGAGAAGAGGGAAGGTGAAGAGAGAGGCCACATGGCATAGCATGAGCAGCCACACCAATTCAAATTGAATTTTGTTTAGGGATGGATTTGGAACCTTATAATACCAATAATGTTTATAAAATATAGGTATCAGCCATGAGAAAAAGCTTTTTCTCATTTGTGAATTGTGAGAGCTAGTGGATGACTAGTTTTCTTGCTTAAGCCAATTTCGAGGGTGAAAGATTCCCATGCTAATTGGTGTTTGGAAAGGACACTGAGGTATTTAATGGATATTTAATAGAGTCTTATTTTCAGGTGTAATATAAAGGAAATAATTTGTATTCTTATATTGCAGCACTCTCTCTCAACTATTTCCAGTTTTCACACCATATTCATGCCAATGGAGGGATTGCGCTTTGGGTGAGGTATTGATCTCTTTGGGGAGGATTATAATGATAATTATATTATGTTATGATGTATATGATATATATTTCATGTTTATAATACTATCATGTCGAAATACCCAAAAGAATTCATGTAAAAATGTTGAACAATGAAGAAATAGTGTCATTTCCCCACTATCTTGTTGTGAACCATTGTAATGCTGATGATTTCGAATTGGGAGAGAATTTAATTGTAAATTTATGATTGTAATAAGCTAAATATTATATTTTATTCACTCTCAGAAACTTTCAATTTGAAATTTCCAAAATTTGTATCTCAAAATGACTTTTAATGAGCAAACAATAACCATTTCCACTCCATTTTGATATATGCCATGGTAATGATTATTATTTCGAATGGAGGAATGTATATATAATAAATGTATGATGTATGGATTGTAATTATTGTGTATTTCAAGTCTCATGTTCATTAATTAAGCATTGTAATCCATTTTACTCATTTTTATTGCATTGGGAGAAGATTTGGTCCATTTTCCCCAAGGGTCGAAATTGTGAGTTGGGGGTTGTTTTGGAAAGATTCATAACAAACTGTATAATCTGATCCATGTTGCATATGAGACTATTAAAATGTTCCTTAAACATACCTATCCTCTTTTCATAAATTCAAGTAACTTTGGGATCATTTGTGAAGCCATTTCCGACAATTACCCAGGGGGAATTGGAACCCCAATTTGCTAGTAAAGACTCCTACTTTGAACAGAACATTAAACAAGTTTGAAAAATTAATTGGGAGGTCACAAAACATACATGAGAATTATATTTAATTTATATTGTCATTCATGTACCTTCATAGAAAATTTGGAAGCATTTGGGTCAATTTGGAGGTCTAGACATCAAAACTAGTCAAGAGCCAAAAAAGTGAAAAATTTGAAAAATTGGGCATTTTAATAAAATTCTGAAAAGGGGACATTAAATTGGTGTCAAAGAATGGTCTTGGAACCTATTGAATTTATGGATGGTATATATGAATTGAATAAATTCATTAATCCATGTGGTGATGATATGTCCAAGTAGGGTAATCAAGCATTCAAATTGGCACATAAAACTATTCATTGTGAAGACCTTAATGATTGGTTGAAGGAATTTATAAAAATAATTCAAATAAGAACTCATTAAGGAATAATAATCAATGCAAAAGTAGGGAGGAGACTAAGGAGCTACAAATTTCTATGGGTGATGAAGAAGAAAAGGAATTACATGAAGAGGATCGAAATTCAATCCCAAATGACTTTGAAAAAGATGAGGAAACATCACATGAGAAGGAAGAAGAGTACCTTGAAACTATTGAATGTCATTCTGAAACAAATTCTACTATGTACATGGACCAAAGAGCATCTACTGATGGATGCTTGAACTATGAAGGAGTACCTACTGATGGGTGCTCACACCTTTATGTTGGTGACATAGAGATCAATTCTGAAAGTGTTGTTGCAAGCCAAACTTCCATTAAACCTGAAAATGAATACCTTGTAGCAGTTGAAGAAGAAACAAGATCAACTTCCCCATCACCACTTGAGCTTCATGAAGTTGGTCCAAGCAAGAAGGAAGAAGATGAGGATGTTAATTTGCAAGAGCCTCATTTTCTTGAAGGGTCCTTAAATATGAATGAAAAGAAGATCCAAGAGGCCTGTTACCACCTAAGTTGTACTTAGTGGTCTTTTATCAAGTGAGCCTAGTGAACTGGATAGGGTTAACTTGTTCGGACTGCAAAAGACCTTTGGAAGTAATTCTGGGAAGTGCTTGTTGTACTATATCACATGTTCATACCCCATGGGGGAATTGTAATAAATGTTTTAGCATGATAGTGTCTATAAAAGACTCGGTCTCTTAGACTTCATTTGTCAATCCGATTAGCCCAGGGTGTTTTTTTCCTTGTTTATTATTGGTTGTTGAACAAACGACTGATAATTTCTGAGTTTTTCACTCCATACCTCCAAAGTTGGGGTGGTCGTCTTGGCATTTAGGCCTATTGAGGTTATTAGAGTCTACGTGTCAATGTATAAACATGCTAGACATCATTTTTGAGTCATATGAACATGTCTAAGTCCCCCTAGGTATTTTTCAATTTTTCAATTTTTTTGTTTTTTTAGTGTTTTTTATTAAAACTAATTTTTTCCAAAACTTAGGCTATTTTTTAATAGTTTAATTGGAAAAATTGATTTTGTAATAAAAGTGGGCCAATTAATCGGATTCAGTCATGTAGGTGCTCATTTTCAAGCTAAGAGCACCATGTAAACCCATGGACCCACTATTTCCTAGTTTTGAGTGATTTTCCATCACTCATGTCAAAAAGCCCCAAAAATCAATTATTGATTATTTTAATTAATAAATTGATGAATAATGGAGCAAATCCAAAATCATAGATCAATGGATTCTCAATCGATTTGATTGAAATCAGTTAGATCTGAAGCAGATTGACTGGATCTGACAAATCCTTGACTGAAGGAGGTGATCAAATCAGATCCAGAGTTGATCTTCAACATCCTTTATGGGAAATTTCTCCCTCCCTCTCTCCTCAACACGTTTTTGGCTCATCTAGATGAGTTTTGGTGGATGTTTTAGTCAACAGGTTGAGGTGTCAGTCAGATCAGCTCTCCGATTGACAATTGCACTCAGTGAGACTCAGATCTGGCTCAATTAGACACAAATCGGGCATTGATGGACTCTCCATCAGCATATTTGTTCTATCTCCTTGGGATTTGCACCCCCCTGGGCTGGATGGCCTGTATTTTGTATATATCCTGCTTGAGGATCCCTCTTCCAAGCTAGTTAGAGCTGGATGGAAGGGATTGCCATTGTAACTCTGTATTTGATCATCATTTGTGAATAAAGAATCTTTGGATTCTATACTGTGTAGTGCATGTGTATGTGTGGATTCTCAGTGTTATTCTGCTGATGTGGTAGCTACAATTTCTTGCCAAATTCTGTGCTGCTTCTATGTTCTGGCTTCAAGGATTTGGCTGAATCTAGTAAGGGTGTAAACTAGGAAAGCTAGATTGCTTGATCTTGTTTATCCATATGATTTATGCTCAAAAATTTCATTTATATGCCTAAATAAGGTTATTTTGGCATGCTGTTTCATTTTTGTTGCTTTATACATCTATATCCAGATCTCACGAGGTGTGTGCAGGCTTGTGTTATTTAGTTGCAGGTTCCCGATTGGATGAAGGTGTGGATATATATTGATGCCATTCCTATCCAATAAGCTCAAGACTTTTTCCCTCAGAACTCCACAAAAGGGCCTCCTTTCAGCTTGCTACATTCAAGTAACGATCTGACCTTCTCTCCTCTTCTTCTCATTTCTATAAAAAAACAATTTTCTTACCTGGTTACGGTGTGTAAAATATTTGTTATCATTTGGATCTATTTCATCAAATTAAAATATACATATATCTATCTTATCAAATCCTATAGTCTAGATCTTGCACTCAAAAAAGTTTCATAAGCATTCTAGATCTAGCTTTAGAGAAATCGTCTTTTTGCATGAAAATTTAAAGAAAACTTGTAGATCGCATGCTTTAGATTTCCTTTCGCTGTTATATAATTTAATATTCTGCAATATCAGTGCATATTTCATTGGCTGCACAAACAGCAATCCAAGATCCCAAGGAAAGCTTGCTTTCCTTGGTTCCTTTTTCGCCTGTTTAGCTAGTTTTAACTTCATTTTTTTTGAGATAAGGTAGGCTGATCCAAAGGTACTCTTAAAGTGATTTTGGGAATATGTTATTCTAACATGATCGCTTTATTTTAGCATGTATAACAGAAAATAAAGGAAGCTTCTGTCCGAAGTGGCCTCAGGAGCGTTCAAATCCCCCCAGGGGTCTCCCTTTTCACTAAAATCTTAAAAATTTTTGCAAAGTTGTAAGATATTGGTTTCATCCTGTATAAGGACCAAGAATTTTGTGATATTTCAGTTCACTGATATTTTAACCAATAATAAATAAAATTATTTTTGGAATAGGCTCTTTCGAGCCCATTGCCCATTCCCCCTAGGGGGATTTGTGTTGGTGTCCTTTTCGTCGCTTTCTGCTTATTTTTTTTAAAACTAGCATTGATATAATTCTTAGGGTAGTATAATTTATTTTATTATTAATTTCATATTCCATACTTTATATTTCAAAGTAATCTTAATACTTACCCCACGACTTCCCGATTGACCCGAAAGGGGAAAGAGATTCGTGGTAGGACTAATTAGAAAACTAGAATTGTGTATCTATTTTCTTTTGATCATTTGTTTTTTAGCTATTATAAAATTAAACCCTCCTCAATTCCCCGATTGAGATCCACTTGGATCAAAAGAGGTTCTTGGAGGGTTTTCTTTTAAACAACAACACCCAGTTTAAAACTTACTAAAATTGACAAGACTCCAGTGTGTATGCTCTGCACTTGGTTGTGATTTGTCTGATCAGTCAAGCTATATCAAAAGAACTTGGGTGACTAGTATAATTAGTACTCACTCTCCCCAACTGACAAACCAACAGGTGAAAATCCAACACCTTGATCGAACCATCACGGTGGAAAAATACCCAAAGGAAGCAGGAACTTCTGAAAAGTGACCTCAAGGCGCCGATATCTGTCACACCCAAATGGGTGCGTTACGAACAATAGCCCCAGAGACTCTATTTCAGCCCACATATTCCTTGCGGGTAGTCGTGAAGGTTTAGTTCTGGATATACTCCAAGTACTCTAGGGTATATCTGGAGTCCCCCCTTTGCCTAATTTAATCAACTCATACTTCAAATTTAACTTAAAACATACCAAGAGGCAATCGCAAAACACTCACTCCAAGCACATGCAAGTACATTGTTTTTATTTTTGACTCCATTCTAAGGCACTGGTTATTTTCTTGTTTTATATTTATATTGTGTCTCAGCATTGTGCTTTCATGTGTTTATTTTCATATCTTGTCATCTTTGATTGTCCATAGTTAAATCTCGAACTCCTAAGTAACTCATTCAGTTTAACATCACCTTACTAAGTAAATTGTCCTTAGTAACATAATAGGGTCTACCCCCCTTGGCTTCGTTAGGAGTTGAGTCTAAATGGAGGAGTCAAGAACAAGGTGACAACCTTGACTCGAGACTTGCCCCCAAGGACACACCAAGTGGCTTGAATATTTCTACCACGTGACCCAGGTGTGTGAAAGGTGGCAACAAGGCCTTTAGCATACTCTATGACACTCAAGAATTGGCATCAAATTATTGTTGGAGATCTACTTCCTTGGAAGAGCCATCCTTCCTTGAAGACATAGAGAAGATCCAAAGAGCAATGTGCAACATCAAAGGTAATTTCATGTCTTTGATTTTTTATAGAAAAAATGTCATTCAGCGTAGTGAATGTTTACATGAATCCTACTTGAAGAATAATGAAGTTATTCATAAGCTCACAATTCAAAATGAGCAACTTCTTGAAAAGTTGCAAGACACTTGTTTTTCCTCCGATGTTTCAGATTTTCAAATGGTAGATTGTTTGGAGGATTCTCATGACATGGTGGATCATGAGAAATTTGGAAATTTGAATGTACTTGATGTATTTGAAAATTTTCTTGAAGATATCTAAACAATTGATGTGGTTGAAGAGGAACTTGAATTGTCTCTTGATGAAGGGTATGCAATTTTTAAAGAAGAATATGATTCCTCTACATTAGAACCAATCTATGACAAAGTTTTCACACTCTTGAAGGAGCTGCATAATCCTACCCCTATGGATACTTCACATTATGACAATTTTTTACTTACTGATCATTTGGGTGATTTGGTTCTTTCTCCTACATACTACACTTCTAAATTTTGCAGCAGTCATCCTAATGAAGTATGGGTGAAAGGTTTCTTTTTTATGGTGCCACATGAAGAGCATGGACATTCTATTTCTCCTTTTGATGATGTAATTATTAGAGGACCATCTTATTTACATTTTAAAAGGAATCCTTGTTTACATTATGATTATACACATCTACATGGGTGCACCTATGATGTTCATTTGAGTCACTTGAAGACTCATGGTTTTTCTTGCTCAACACTTGGTTCATTTGATGTTGGAGGAAATTAATCCAACAGTTGAGTTAAGAGGGATATGATTGCGGAACATTATTATTGGAAGAAAAATCCTCTATTATTTCATGATGATATACATATTCATGGGTGTATTGATGAGACTTCTTTGATCAACTTGAAGTATTCATGTTTTCTTTGTTTATTATTTGGTTCATATTTTGGTGGAGGTTCTCCATTCACTCCTTGGAGGAAACAACCCATGGCTTATTATATTGATGCACATTATATATCTTTGGAGCAGCATAATGAGACATGGGATCCTCACCTATGTCATTGGAGCAGATTTGATTCGTCACTTGAAGCATGTATGCACTTGTCAAATGGTAGTCTACTCACTAGGAGGTATAAGCACTTTCATGATTTCTTGGTGAGGCACTCATGATGTACACTCTTATTATGTTCTTATATAATTTGATGATATATATTATGCCTCATGATGTTTGGAAGAATGCATACAAGAAAATGGGATGCAGGAATTATATTTCCAAATGGTATGGGTTGGAGAGCACTCTTAATTATTGGAGTGCAATGCAAGCAATGTGACCCTGGGATAGTTTTTAGTCCCATTTATTTCAAATTATTTGGGAAACAAGTAGTATGGGAGATGGATTCCCCATTTAATATGGTGATGTTAATAAGAGTAGTGCAGCAGCAAGCATGGTGGATCCTCTTGGAAATCTTCATGAAATCTGAAAGACTCAAGTTGGGCAACTCAGTGGCAACTTCAAAGAATCATACAAAAAGTAGGTTCTTCAACAACCATGTTTGAAATTTCTTGACGACAAGCAATATTGGGAAGGGAGGATTTGTAATGTGCCAAATTTTACATTATGTCACAATGGGAAAATCACATTTTCCATATTAATGAAATTTTTCAAAGGGATGTCAAAAGTCAAATAACTGCCAAGGTGGAAAATCACTAGTTTCCTAGCTTGGGGGTGGAAGCTTTGAGATTTGGAATAAGGGGGGTAATAAATGATGTTTAAAAATTATAGGAGGATAAATATTTAATAATGTATCTTATTAAATAAATACAATAGAAAAATGAAATGGCTATGGAGCATGAATACACATGGAGACTATGGGGCCCACACTAGCTAGAATTCCTATGTTAAATGGTATCTTTCTCTTGCAAATTCAAATATATGGAAAGCCTAATGTTTTTGGATGAATTATAAGGCTAATATAATTTTCCATATAGTTCATAGGTCAAATTTGGGATGAATTGTAACTTACATGGGAGAGGAAGAGCCAAATGGGAGTTTCATGGACACTTGGCTAGATTCCCCTTACATTTATGACATCTATGACACCAATGATGGAGATCCTATGATAATTATGACACAAGTAAGATATTAAGGCTGATATACTGAAATAATGACATGTTAGGACTGAATATAGCATCTTACAGGTAGAATTTGGGAGTTGGAGAATGCCAAGAGTCTCCTACTCAAATTTGGGAGAAGAGGGAAGGTGAAGAGAGAGGCCACATGGCATAGTATGAGAAGCCATACCAATTCGACCTGGATTTGGTTTATGGATGGATTTGGAACCTAATAATACCAATAATGTTTATAAAATATACGGATCAGCCATGATAAGAAGCTTTTTGCTCATTTGTGAAATTGTCATTTGTGAATTGTGAGAGCTAGTGGATGACTAGTTTTCTTGCTTAAGCCAATTTCGAGGGTGAAAGATTCCCATCCTAGTTGGTGTTTGAAAAGGAAACTTAGGTATTTCATGGATATTTAATGGATTCTTATTTTCAGGTGTAATCTATAGAAAATAATATGGATTCTTCTATTGCAGCACTCTCTCTCAACTATTTCCAGTTTTCACACCATATTCATGCCAATGGAGGGATTGTGCTTTGGGTGAGCTATTGATCTCTTTGGGGGAGATTATAATGATAATTATCTTATGTTATGATGTATATTCTCTGTATTTCATGTTTTTAATACTCTCAGGTCAAAATACCCAAAATAATTCATGTAAAAATGTTGAACAATGAAGAAATAGTGTGATTTCCCCACTATCTTGTTGTGAACCATTGTAATGCTGATGATTTCGAATTGGGAGAGAATTTAATTGTCAATTTATGATTGGAATCATATCAATATTTTTTTTTTTTATTCTCAAAAAGTTTCAAGTCGAAATTCCCAAGAGTTGTATGTCAAAATGACTTTTAATGAGCAAACAATGACCATTTCCACTCCATTTTGATATATGCCATGGTAATGCTTATTATTTCAAATGGAGGAATGTATATATGATAAATGTATGATGGATGGACTATAATTAATGTTTATTTCAAGTCTCATGTTCATTAATTAAGAATTGGAATCCATGTTACTCATTTTTATTGCATTGGGAGAAGATTTGGTGCATTTTCCGCAAGGGTCAAAATTGTGACTTGGGGGTTGTTTTGTAAAGAGTGATAATAGAGTATATAAACTAAACCATGATGCATATGAGACTTTTAAAAGGTCCCTTACACATACCCAGCTTCTTTTCATAAATTCAGGTGACTTTGGGATCATTTGTGAAGCCATTTTCGGCAATTACCCAAGGGGAATTGGAGCCCCAATTTGCTAGTAAAGACTCCTACTTTGAATAGAACATTAAACAAGTTTTAAGAAGTAATTGGGAGGTAAAAAAAAACAAATTTGAATTATATTTAACTTATATTATCATTCATGTACCTTCAAATAAATTTTAGAAGCATTTGGGTCAATTTGGAGGTCTAGACATCAAAACTAGTCAAGAGCCAAAAAAGTGAAAAAATTGGAAAATTGGGCATTTTAATAAAATTCCAAAAAGGGGAAATTACAAAATCTATAATAAATACAATGGAATACATTCCGATGTTACAATTACATCAACACTCCCTATTAACTAGGAAGGTATTCTCTCAACACAATTTATCAGCATAAGTCTTCTTCTCTGTATTATCTGGATCATCATAAAGTCCTCATCATATTCAAGTCATATTCATCTTCAAGTAATATTCATATTAAATTTATCTTCATATTCAAGTCATCTTCATCATTGGATTTGGATCGTCACTCTATCTGGATCATCATCACTCGATCTGGATCATCACTGGATCTGGATCATCATTGAAGCATCATCACTAGATCTAGATCATCACTGCTAGATCATCATCATGGGTGCTATCTCATGATTCTTCTCATCACAAGAAGTTCTTCAGAGCCAACCCTTTTTCATGCTGGTTGTAGTGCTAGCCACCATGTAGGTCTTCTCCAGTGCTTATATCTGACCCTAAGTTAGAAAGGGCCACCCAACACTTACATATGACCCTGAGAGGAACACATCCAACACCATGTCAGAAAGGCACGCCCAACACTCACATCTGATCATGTAGGAACACATCCCACAACCCTGTCAGAAAGGCCCAGCACTTACATTCACCAGCATGATAGGACACACCTACTATCATCTGTGAAAAGGAATAACACTCAAATCCACTAGCATGATAGGACACACCTACTATCATCTATGGAGAGGCTCAGCACTTACATCCACCAGCATGGTAGGACACACCTACTACCATCTGTGGAAAGGCACAACACTTACAATCACAAGCATGGTAGGACACACCTACTACCATCTGTGAAAAGGCACATCACTTACATCTGACCATGGAAGGAACTTAATCCTCTAACCATGTAAGAAGGGCACTCAATCCCAGACTGAGGGTTCCTGGTAACTCACTAGGTTCCTCCATTCTCCTAGAGAATCTAAATAGCCCTTATATCTGATAAAGTGGGAACACATCCCTTAGTCACATTAAAATGGCCATGCACTCATATCTGATCATGTGAGAACACATCCCACAGTCATATCAGAATGGCCCCCAGTTCCAGACTGATTTTTCTTGGTAACTGACCAGGTACCTCCATTCAAAGAATGGAAACCACCCTTATATCTGATCAAGTGGGAACACATCCCTCAATCACATCAGAATGGCCATGCACTCACATCTTATAATGTAAGACTACATCTCACTGTCATATCAGAATGGCCCTTAGTCCTAGACCGAGAATTCCTGGGAACTAACCAGGAACCTCCATTTAGAGAATGGCAATAGCCGTTATATCTGATCATGTAGGAACCAATGCTACAATCACATTAGAATGGCTCAACACTCACATCTGACATGGAAGGAACCAATCCTCTCACCATTATAGAATGGCTCAGCCCTTACATATGACCATGGAAGGAACCAATCCTCTCACCATGTCATAATCGATCACGGACTCATCACTTCCCCTTGGAAGGAACCTCAATATGGAGAACACCAAGCTTCTCGATGAAGTACTCAAACTTCACTCTGGCCAATGACTTCATCAACACATAAACTATCTGTTCGTCCATCGCAATGTACTAGAGCTTCACTACTCCTCTTTGCACCATATCCCTAATACAGTGATACTTGATCTCGATATGCTTTGACTTGTCATGGAACACTGAGTTCTCCAACAACTTCACACAACTCTATTTGTCACAATGTATACAAGTAGCATCCAACTAGAGATCAAATAAATCAGACAGTAGCTTCCTTAGCCATACTGCCTCACAACTAGCTAAACAAGCTGCAACATACTCTGCTTCAACTGTACTCAGTGCCACATAGGATTGCTTCCTGCCAAACCAAGAGATCACACCTGATCCCATACTAAAGCAGCACCCTAAAGTGCTCTTCCTATCGATGGCACTACCTGCCTAATAAGAATCAACATAACCCTCTAGGTTAATATTTTGATTCGGCTCATAGTTGAGCCCATAATCAATTGTACCTCTCAGGTACCTCAGAATATGCTTTGCAGCAATCAAGTGAACATGTCTCAAATCTATCAGGAACTGGCTCAAGGTGTTCACAGCAAAGAAAATGCCTGGTCTCGTGTTCATTAAGTACATCAAGGACCCAATCATCTGATGATACATCATAGCATCAACCACTTCTAATGAAGCATCACTCAATAGATTCAGGTTCGATGCCATAGGTGTGGTCATGGCCTCATAGTCCATCATCCCGAATCTCTTTAATATCTCTACCGTATATTTCCCTTGTCCCAGGGAAATTCCATCTGCATTCTGCCACACCTCCATGCCTAGAAAATAGTGCATCATACCCAAGTCCTTCATTTTGAACTCGACAGCAAGCTTCCTCTTTGTATTAGAAATCAACCCATCCATACCTGTTACAAACAGATCATCTACATACAGTAGGAGAATCACTAGGTTGCCATCTTCAACCTTGTAGTAAAGGTTGGAATCTACTTTACTTTTGGTAAAGCCCAAACTGGATAGAAAGTTGTCAATTCTGTCGTACCATGTCCCGGGTGCCTGTTTCAAACCGTATAGGGATTTCTTCAATCTACACACATGAGACTCCATGTCATGTGTCTCAAAACCGAGTGGCTGCTCTACATGCACTTCCTCTTCTACTACACCATTCAAGAAAGTAGTCTTGACATCCATTTGGTGTATCTTCCATTTCATGATTGTAGCCAGAGCAAGTACTAATCTAATGGAAGTGTATCTAGATATAGGTGCAAAAGTTTCTGCATAATCTATTCCTTCTTTCTGGGAGAAGCCACGAGCAACAAATCTTTCCTTATATTTTTCTATGCTACCATTTGCAGCATGCTTGATATTGTAGATCCATTTGGAAGTTACAACTGACTTCCCTTTTGGTCTTGGGACAACATCCCAAACATCATTCTTCATGATCGATTAATACTCTTTGATCATAGCATCCTTCCATTCTTTCCGTTCTACCGCTTCTTCATAGTTGGAAGGTTCTTTATTGATGAAATCAAATAATAATGCTACATATCCGGAGCAGGACCTGGTCCTCTTTCTTTCTCTGTGATTCTCTTCTGGAGCCCTGTATCTTTCTGCACCTTGGATATCTTCTCATACCCAAGCATGTTTCCTCTTCTGAGGATTCTTCTCTTGAGGTGGATGTACATCTTCTTGAGGTTCTTCAAATTCTCGATCTTCTTCTTGAGTTTCTTCGGTCATGGTTGTGTCATGAATTCTGCGTGCTTTTGATTCTTCAATAACTTCAATAGGTTTCTTTCTGGATGTGTTGTAGGCTGAGTCTTCGTCAAATGTTACAGGCCTTCTGATGTCGGTCTTCTTGAATCCTGGGAAGTATATTCTATAAGCCTTTGAACTTTCAGAGTATCCCACAAATATTCCCTTCTTTCTTGAAGGATCTAACTTTGACCTCTTTTCTTTTGGAATATGTATGTACACTGAACAACTAAATATCCTGAGACGGATAACTTTTAGTTTCTTGCTAGAAAATACTTCTTTAGGTATCTTGTTCTTGAGTACTCTGTGTGTAGTATGGCTATGTACATACAGTGTTGTTTTGGTAGCTTCTACCCATATATGCATGGGAATATCTTGATCATGAAGCATTTCTCTTGCAGCTTCCATGATAGTTCTATTCCTCCTTTCTGAAACCCCATTATGTTGTGGATTATATGGAGTGAATAACTCCCTCTTAATCCCTGAGTCTTTGCATAACTCTTTGAATTCATTTGATGTGAATTCTCCACCATTATCTGATTGAAATGTCTTGATCCTCTATTCAGTGTGGTTCTCGATCAAGGCTTTGAATTCCTTGAACTTGATAAAAACTCCATCTTTGTTCTTCATAAAGTAAATCCATGTCTTCCTAGAAAAGTCATCAATAAAATAAACATAGTATGCACACCCGCTTAATGAACTTGATGACATTTGTCCGCATACATCAGGGCAGATGATTTCCAAGATTCCTTTTCCCTTGCTCTTGCTACTTAGAAATGTATTCTTTGTGTTCTTTCCTTTCGCACATCCTTTGCAGACCCCATCATGTTTTGCTTGAATTTCTGGAAGACCTTCAACATCTTTGCTTGCAATTGGTAGTTCTTTCTAATGCACATGTGCAAGCCTTATATTCCAAATCACATTTGTCTCTACTATGTCATGGACCAGAGCTTGTTCTGGATGGCCCTTCAATTTGTATAGACCTCCTTCTTGTTCCCCAATCACTACTGCATCATTAATAGTCTTTCCCTTTGGAAACATGATAACTTGGCCATCTATAAATGAAACCCTCATGCATATATGTAGAGGAGGTTCTTCTTTAGTCCTGGTACAAACAATACTTCCTTCATTGTCATAGACTTTCCAGAGTCTAGCTTATAGGAGGATTCCCCGCTACCTTTTATTGGATACCGGTAGTCATCTCCAAGCTTCGCCTTGTGAGGTGATTCATATTCTAATAGTTTCACAAAGGAATCTTTGAATCCTGTCATATGTTTGGAATCCCCACTGTCTATAAGAAAATCATTGCTTCCATGTGTAATGTTTCCTATGAGAGCAGAAATCGGAACATATTCTTCATCACTAGAAGAATCATCACTTTATTTGCTGAATCTCTTTGTGGAAGGTTCATCATCCTTTGTAGCATGAGCATGATGTCTTCTCTTGTTTCCCTTATTCTTGTGAGAGGCATTTTTGTTTCTAGGACATTCTCTAGCATAGTGTCCTTTCTCATCACATGTATAACATCTAATTCTAGACAAATATTTTATAGTGTTATCTTTGTGACAGTTCTTACCTTTGGGGTGATGAGAACTTCTTCTGGTTTTCTTGGAGTGTACCATGAGAGCTTGATTTTCACTTCCCATCTTTTCTTCTCGAGCTGCTATTCGAGTTTCTTCTTGAGAGCACTCTTCCCATAGTCTACTGAACTTGACTAACTTCTTTCTGGCATAGTTCCCTTGAATAAAGGAGTCCCATGATATAGGGAGACCATTCAAGGTGGTCATTACAATCTCTACATTCTCCACTTCTTCATCTACTGCTTCCATCTGTTCCTTGATCTGAGAGACTCTTGTAAAGTAAGACGGGATGGTTTCTGCATTCTGGATCTTTACATTCTTCAGTTGGTTTCTAAGAGTCATCGTCTGGTTTATGTTCTTCCCTTCAAACAGTTTTGTTAGGGCATCAAACATAGCTTTAGGTGTCTTTAGGGAGGACACATGTGGTATGAGGTGATCCTTGACTGAATCAGCAATAATCCTCTTTGCCATAACTAACTTCTTCTTGTGTAAGGCCTTAGCCTCTTCTCCCTTTGGAACTGGAAGCTCCTCATTGATATAGGAGTCCAACTCATTTTCTTCCAAGACCAGGGAGATCCTATACTTCCAGGCTTGGAAGTTATCAGATCCCTCAATATTTTTATCAAGATTGGTATGATGAGACATCTTAAATGAGAACCTCAAATGGAAATACAAAACATTTAGATCTTACCAGGTCAAGATGTCGGATCTAGATTTGGAGCTAAATTTCTGTAGTACTGGTTCAGGAGCAGATTAGGGTTTAAATTTTCTAGAGTGTTGTCCAACCAAATGCTTTGGTCTTGATCTCTAAACCTTGATTTTGAGGAGGAGATCAATCTAGGCCTAGGCTCACTAAAAAATTCCTATTATGTGGAAATCCCTAATTTTCGGCAGTAGTGTCGGGTCCAAAACTGAAAAAAGCTCAGAATTGGATTTTGCTTCGACAGAAAGATGCACCCTAGGGAGGAGAGTTAGTCCAACCTTCTTTTTCTGAAAATCCATGGAGAGAGATCCAAAAAGAAAGAAGCCCTAGTTCCCACAGCTGCATAGTGTCTTCTTCTCAGGTTAGCTCTGATACCATGTTATATTTTTAACATTAGGCTAGCATTATATTAGGATCTTTAACTGAGAGAATAACAAGCATAGCAATCAAACACAAGAGACAATGAACATAGTGTTTTTCCTTGTGGAAACCATAAATGGAGAAAACCCTACAACTTCCTCAAAGATAGAATCAGCACCAAAAGTAAGACCTTAGAACATTAAGATGATCTCCCGACAACAGTAGCCTATTTCTTCCTAGCCCCAGTGTCTTCTTCTTTCTCATTTATGTGCTACAACAGAGTTTGAGTGAGTGTGTGATAAATAGAGATCCTCACTCTCTATTTATACTAATTCTTGACTTGACAATAACCTACTAGGGCCAACTTCTCTAGGAGAGTCTAATAACCATAGTGCCCCGAAAGTGCGGGGACTTTAACCCTTGACCAATTGGAGGGTTACCCACAATGACTTGACATGACTTGTTTACATTATAGAAACTCATGATAGGAACATCGGGGCATGACATGACTCAATTACATTATAGACACATCCCAGAATAAACATTGCGGTATAATACATAAGAAATACAAGTGAATACATTCTGAAGTTACAATTACATTAACACTTTTGTATGATAACAAATTGTTTATGAATATGGGTAAGCTAAAAACACACTAGTTAAGATCATATATTATGACGCATATCACTGACAAAGCCGCAGTACATTTACAAAAGTAGGATGGAACACCTATCAAAGGATTGGTAAATGAAATTCGGGTAAATCCTTATCCAGTTATCTATGAGCCGGTCGAAAAAAAAGAGAGGAAAAAATAAAAATAAAAATAAAATACTCTGAATTTTTTTGTTTTAAATTGCAGGAAATCAGTTGTCGCAAAAAAGATAAAAGACTGTCGCAAACTACTAGTAAGATGGAAATAAAGGAAAATTGCCGCAGACTCTTTGTCTGTTGCCAAAGGAGAAGCAAGGACGAATACAACCTGTCTGTTGCACAAAAGTAAAAATATTGAAGGGTGGATACCAGTCACAGGAAAAGAGATGTTGTCACAAGTTGAAATAGAGGCACATAAATGATAGTTGGCTGTAGTTAATGTAAAGGAGTTAGTAATTAATTTAAAAGCCCAAGATATTTAGCATCCTTTTTTTTGTCAGTTTCATATTTACTATACAATAACTACCATGGATTCGGTGGGTGAGTGGAGGCATGCATATATGTTTCCTTAATCATTCGGATGATCACCCATGTGACAAAAACTACAACTACCTTTCCATTTATGGCCTAGTCATGTGAAGGAATGATAGAATGAACAACTAGATGTTATTACCATTGGAACATAAGTATTCGTTCATTCTTCTGTATTCGAGAGATAAATTGTTGTATGAAACTACAAGAACCGAATTGAGTTTTCCATGGATCATGGTTATTTCAATTTCCATAATAAGCATAGCCATAGAATATGGTATTGGAATGTATCAACGACCTTGGTCATGAAATACACTATTGTATATGTCTCACCGCATCCTACAACTCCCAAAGAAACTGAGGAGGTTGGGTTTGTCCATTCAGTTAGGTTACAACTAGACCCACCTGACCCATCTGGTACAATAAGGGGGAAATGTTCCAACAGCCAAAAGAAGAAAGAAACAACAAAACAACCAGAGGAGGAGGAGGAGAAGGAGTCAGCCTATGCGACTATGCTATGATATGTTCTACCAAGATTATTTAACTCTCCAAGAATTAGATTTCCCAAGACTTCAAGGTTCCCACTGCAATCACCATCTATGCGAGACGGATTTTATGTGTCGCATGACATGCTTCCCAACCTTCAAAATTTGACATGTATATTGTTTGGTCGTCCAAATGTCGTATTTTCATCCTATTTTCCCTTCACTACTCCTCACACTCATCCCTATTCGTCACTCCATTAACCATTCCTTATGCCATTTTCATGAATAAATATGGGTTACCTTGTATTTTCCATATTATTTTACTTTTAAGTATTTTGAGAAAATGTGTGGTTCAATATTATGAAACATAACATACTTTCATTATACCTCAAAGTTGGATGCGTTTTATGATGTTTTCAAGCAAATATGAAGAGTTTAACAAAGTCAAAAATCACCACCTAGCATCAAATTAGAATTTCATCTTCAAGCTTTGAAGATTAGAAGAAGATTTGGGATAATGATTCAACCATATTCAAGGGATAGGATCGTGGTGATAGACTATCTTATCCAAGATATTATGGAGGATTTGAAGGGATAGGTTGAAAGAAAAGTGGATCTGTAATTATGAGTTGTTTACCTTTTTATTCAAAGCATTTATGTATAAATAAGAGGGTCCTATCCTCATTTAGTTGGCCTCTTTAGTGGTGTGATAGTAGAAATCATTTATGTAAAGTATTTTGAGAGTTATTCATGGATATTATCATTTTGTAATAGGATTGATGTTTTAGAGTATTTTAATTTCTCTATAATAGATTTGTCCTTTTGAATTGTTAATGGATTTCATGTTTTCTTAGATAATTTCATTTTATGTAATTGTATGCTCTCTTAGATTTAAATTTAGTTTCATGCAATTTCCTTCTTTCGTAAACTAGGTTCAAATTCAATCGCATGTGTTTTCTTAGATTTATTTGTATGATTTAGTATATGAAGTTAGTCGCATGTTTTCGATTTCAGTTGTATGTGTGCTTCATTTTCAAGCATTAGAATAGGTTAGTATCACTCTAATCATACATATATATTTTCTTGCGCCTCTAAGTTTACGACCTCCCTGGATTGATAATTTATGTCGAAATAACTATTATATATTTCGCGTGATAATTTTGGTTTTGTTGCCGGGGAGGTTCTAAAATCGTGTCAGATTTTAGATTGGTAAATAGGTTTATTTTTATATTACACAACAAGGGAGAGAGCAAATGATAATATGCAAGGAATACTTCACTACAGGATTTTCGTAGTGTAACATCTTGACTCATCCACTTTGGTGGGTCACCGCAAATCCTTGTTATTCCCTTTGCAGGAAAATATGTTTCCTATTCACAAGTGTGATTTACGTTTCATGTAAGAGTGTTTATTTTTCTGCAAATTGTTTACTTTTCCTGTAAGATAGAGTAGTTGTTTTATGCATTTTTTTTTTAACATTTTTTGGATGTTTGGATTGATATCATTTTGTACTAGTTTTGATTTCTCATGTTTTCAAGTAGGTTTTTATGTTACTTGCATTTTTACAGAAGCGTGTTTAATTTTTTGCAAGAGTGATTTTCTTTTTTCCATTAGTTTTTATAGTTTTAGATTTAGATTTTAATTTGTTTTTATGTTTTTTATTTGATCTACATGGAAGTATAAGAATACCAACAAGATGATTTTAATGATACACTTAAGTGTGGAACAACTCACTCAAATCCTAGAAAAAGATAAGATCTCCTCTTCTCAGGAAGATGAGATATTGGCAGTAGCTAAAAGCTTAACCCATCCTCCTGAAGTGAAAGAAGAATCAACATTTGAAGAGTCTTGTATATCAGATAGAGAAAAGTTATTCGAACAGGAGATCAAGGAGGATAAAGAAGAGGTTTCAGGTGATCTCAATCAAGACAAAAATCACACATACGAAATTTTCATTAAATAATGGTTTCAAGAAAATATCAGGTTGGATGAGTTTTGCTTTCATTTTTATTTCATTAATTCCCATTTTCAGTAACTGGTCTCACACATTCCCGTATATTTTAATTTTTCATTTGCAAAATTGAAAATGTATATATTTTTATTACTTTTGTGTGTATGGTTACACTGGAAATTTGATTACACCTAAAAAATTTCCTCGTACCAATTAGCATAGAATAGGTAGGATAACCAATAAAACAATGTCATTTTCTATTTTTGTTTTATTTTTTGAATAATTATGGGTGTGCAAGAAGTTGAGGGACCTTTTAGATGCAATGGTGGAGTGAATTCAATCACTCTTGATCCAAAAAAAGAAATCATCCCAAGCAATCCCGAACCTGCCAAGCCTAGTCCCAAGGATGCCAACCGGCATGTTAATTAGGATAGTAAACCAAATTGCACCTCCATTTTAATTAATCAAATCACACCTCCATTTTATTCAAGTAAAGCACACCTCTGTTTTAGTGAATAAAATCATGCTCACATTTTGGAAAGCCTGTTTTTTTTAAAACGGGCCGAGCCCGTCTTTTTCGCCACATCGCACAGCTATTGGAGTTGGATGGAGAAAATATCAACCGGGCGAATGCATTTTTGGGTGTGCAAAAGCCATCCACCTCCACCTTTGGATCAACCTTCTATTTGTGAGGTATTTTTCTCATTTCTTTTCATGTTTTTTTCTCTTTGTTCATCAATTTATTTTCCCAAAATTGAAAAATTTAACCAAAATAAATTAAAATATGGCGAATGGAAACAAAAACCCCAATTGAACTATCCAATGGAAACAAAAACCCCAATGTAATTGGCCAATCGAAACCAAATCCCCAATTTAATCATAAAAGTTAAATAGTTTTGATTATTTACCAAAATTCATACCCAAAATTCACATGCCCAATGGAAACTGAAACCCCAATTAACTCAAAAAACAAATGAATTTCACTATTTCCATATGCATATTCACAAGCATTCTTGATAATCCATACCAAAATTCAGAAATATGCAAAGTTTGTCAAGCACATTGCAAGTTTGCATAAGTAATTTACATGCCCAATGTAAACCAAAACCCCAATTAACTCATAAAAAAAATGAACTTCACTATTTGCATATATGTATATTCACAAGAATCATTGTGAATCCAAACCAAAATTAAAAAATATGCAAAGTTTGTCAATTATGTTGCAAGCTTGCATACAACTAAAAAAAATCAAGTAGAATTCATATATTCCCCTAAAATACATAAAAAAACATGGTAAATCCCTTGCCTCTATCTGAAATATCAAAGTTGGTCTTCCAAGAACATCAATAAACACCTTATAGTTTTGATGAAACTTCCTAATCCAAGTGTTAAAATAAGGTATAGAAGCTTCCCATGCTTTTAACAAATATTTCGTCTTAAACGAAGGGTACTTTTTAGTTAAGGTCAAGACACCAAAGTTCAACAATAGACTCTATGAATGTGAAGATACATAGCTAGGTTGATGTGTTTGATTAAACATTCCAATTACATACTATCATACATGATATAATCCATTGGAAACCTTGCAACCATAAAATCCATAAAGATATGCTAAATAGACTTTGTAGTCCAAAAAACACCACGCTACAACAAATAATTACATATCTAACAAAATCGTTGCCTATACTAAGATTTTATTCATCAATAGCACATTAAATGCTGCCTATTCTAGGGTCTAGTTGTTTCCTCTACCCGCAATCTGGGAGTTTGTCCTGCAAAGGCAATAGTCAACACCTCACAATTTCGATGAAACTTCATAATCCAACCCTTAAAATAAGATAGAGGAGCTTCACAATCAACATATGCACTCAAGACACTTTATGTACACATGCATAATTAAAAATTGAAATTAATACTTGAATTTAGGACATAAATATGAAATGAAAAAATGTTAAATGTTTATTCTTTACTGTAAAATTCAAGATCAATTTTTAAATTTACATGATAGATTTAGTTTATGTTGTTATTTGTCGTACATTAGTTATACAGTTTTCAGTGCTTAGAGATGTCATTATATCATGTGTTTATATTTCTAATGATATTTTATTTGTATTTATGATTGCAATGGCTACTATGGATAACAATGCGAAGATACTGAGGGTTATTGGCCATTCGAGAGAGATTGGTTCTGCTTGGAGGGGTGGAGATGAGCTCTTCTGCTCCTTGTCAGATTCTTTGTTGTATATTGTTGATACAATCGCAATATCGAATGATGCTTTGTATAGCATCACATCTTACAAGGAGAGGAAAAGACAACAATACATTGATGGGTTGAGCTACAATGAGGTAAAGAAGATCAAAATAACAAAACAACACATCTATACATTGTTTAGATTGCCTGGGATGGATAACATTCCGGAGATCAACATGCCACATATTTCTATTGAATGGTGCACCTTTCCACCGATCAGAGACAATTGGATGGATAGGTGGTACATGTTTTTTGACATTCCCCCTCATAACAATAAGGAAGTACCATTGTACTTCCTCTAAAAATTATATGCAAAGTTTGTGACGGGGAAACATGTCAACTATTTTGACATGTTGGGCATCCAGGGAATTGGTACAAGGATTCCCCAAGACCGACCCAGTGCTAGGAATAGAGATGCCAATCCATAGATAACTACACCTCATTCCTAGCTACCGAAGGAAGGCATCCCTTCTGCACATGACATGGTTTCCTAGACATAGGAGGCATTTTTTACTCTAGATGAGATGGTCTCTCGACACATGACCACTATTGACCAGAGAATGCCCTCTTCCTCTACTGGTGTACAACCACCAGCTTCTGGTGGTGTAGGGACATCTATTGGTGTGGATAGACCGACATCCCATGTGCCTCAGAGCGAGCCACATGTCTACACATCATGTGGGGGACCTTGTTATGGTCCTGGACTAAGACATGGTACCACTATGATGACTAGTGGTCAGGTAAGGACATTGTTTTAAAACTCTATTATTGTTCAATTTTTAATTTTTCCATACTATATGTAACATATTAAAATATTCATAATATATGCAATATTTACTCTTACAAGAGATTGATGCCTCTCATGGGGGTGGTAATGCACCCGGTGTGGTTTTACCCGAGGCCCAAACAACCACCATTGAGGTAATATTTAAACATTTCTCATTTTCTTGATACATATCATTTTGTTAATGCATGTGTTAGTGTTGATTAATTTATTAAATTGTCTAATATTTACATTTTTTTAAGTTGCAGGAACCCCACTTAGAACATGATGCCGGAGATGTTGATATCAACGAAATAGTCCAAGGTGGAATTTACGATTACTTGAAGAATGTAAGGTCATGGGTTATGACTGAATCTTGTTCGAATTATTTAAATTTCTTACTGTACACTCCTTTATAGATCGCTAATATTTTTAATTTTTAAACTTGTAGATGTTATTAGCATCTGAAGAGGGGCAAGAAATTAATGGAAGCAGTCACTCCCATGGGGGATATATGTCCTAGGAAGGGGTAAGTATATTACAACATGTTAGTTTTTCAGTACATATTATTCCATCCATTCAACTCAATGTCTAATTATGGTAACACTTTATGACTGTAGACATCATCACAGATCCCTGCACCGCCTCTTTGGTTTGGATCTCCCCGTAGTCCAAACATACATAAGGGGGTTGTTTACACCATATGACCCTCTTCCTTGAACAGAGTGGG
This sequence comes from Pseudotsuga menziesii, assembly GCA_001517045.1. Lineage (NCBI taxonomy): Eukaryota > Viridiplantae > Streptophyta > Pinopsida > Pinales > Pinaceae > Pseudotsuga > Pseudotsuga menziesii. Next base: position 209,355 of record LPNX010627770.1, read on the forward strand.
TGTGCATGAGGATCAATGTACTCATACCATGGTAATGTACACACTTCCTATGGCAGTTGTTGGTTAGCTATGAATTCACTTCACAAGTAGTTTTTCTTAATGTTATTTTTTCATGTTTATAGCATCGGGATGTAGAGTCATCAGTGCCAGACCTTAGTGGGGTTGTTGATGTTGTGGTCAATGCTGCATATACAATAGGGATAAGTCACAGTGAGGTACATCTACTTGAATATTTGTAATTGTACATTTCATTTGTATTGTTTATGAACATGCACGATGTCTAGCTATTTTATCATTTTGTGAATGTAGCCACACCCTGGTCCATTAGTACACACAACTGAGGTTGATGTTCAAACTACAGCTCCTCTTACTACTGAAGAGTCCCAACATAATCCCCTAGAAATGGTTTTTTCGGTGAGATGTTCATTTTTTACATAACTGATCAGTACTTTCTCATTCATGTACATGTTGATAATTCTTGAGATAATTGACATATTTGTTTTTATTCGCAAAGAATCATTGCAGAGAGACTCTCTGCAAGGAGGAGGAAACCAAAGAAACCTATACCCTCAACACCAGAGGCACCTATACCCCTGATGGATGTAGTGAGTGTTTGTTTTATTTACAATTGAGTCATATTTTAAATTTTCAAAATTTGTTATTGTTCGACAGTACTAGTTCAGTTACCTGATCAAGAAATATTGTCATTGATTTGCAGTCGCTAGAGATGCATAGTGGTTGTAGAATGAGAGGCGAAAAGCATCAGGGTCCAAGAAAAACAAGAGAAAGTTAGATTTTTGATGTGTTAGTCAAGGACAAATATGTATTTTTATGTACAATTTGGAGTTAGAGTATAGTGGCACGGTCCAGGACATATGTAATTTTGTTTGCACATGTACATCAAATGTGATTTTCATACATGTATATTGATAGGCCATAGATGGGCCTTCTATTTATATATTATAACTTTCATGATATAAAAAATATTTCATATCAAGGCTCTTGAGATCTTCATGGTTCAGTCTTTCAAGTGTGATTATACACGTGTGGCCAAGAATGTTTCTGTGTAATGTTCCCAATTTTTTTATATATTTTATGATTTCATGGAGATATCGGTTATAAATTTGAGAACAATGCATGATTACAATATTACGTAATGACAAAAATGTACATTTTAATTTTTTTTAACACGATCCAATCACATATACAATGTTATATTAACAATTTATTCACAAAGATGGAACATACCTAATACACATAAGCACCCAGCACAACTAAGCAACCGATCCAACTTGGTTGAATACAAAAGCACCTTACCCACATAACAAGTGAACAAACTTTTAAAGGATGCATGAAGTTGACACACCTAAGTGATGCACCTGTGTGGTCTACATAAATAAAATTAGTGTTTGGCATGATGTATTTCATATAACGAATACATGGGATACACATCAAACCTAAAAGTATCTGAGTATTATAAGGATGATTCAAAATAATGGTTATGACTATATCCTCCACATTATATATGTCTTGTACATTATTTTATGATTTTGTTAATGTACATGGCATTTGATGAATGGCCTCAAGTAACAAATTTGAAAGAGATGAAAGTTATGTGTGACTTTATTATAGTTTAAATTGATTCGAGAAGTACTATTATGAATCTTGTTTTATAAATTCATGTTTATGGAGTATTATTCGAAGCATTCATAGTGTG
>LPNX010627770.1:211609-234090 GCA_001517045.1 Pseudotsuga menziesii
GCATTTGATCGTACAAATTCTCACATCTCTTGGATGACCTAGATAAATTAATATGGCAAACAGCCTTCTTTTGAGTTTCCAAGCCAACGAATGATATCAGATCCTAAGATCATTTCACCTCCACATAGAGATTGACAATTCCTTTCACCTTGATTAAAATAAAAACAAAGAATATTCCTTGCTTGACAATGATGGGAAATAAGTCAATTTCAACACCTCACAACATGTAACATAATTCTTGAAGCAGATGCACATGGAATAATAGTTCGCAACACGTATTTTTTCAAGAGGGAAAGATCTACAATCACATTCAAGCTGACCTCTATGTGCAAAAATTTCACATTCACTTAACGAGAAAAATCGTAGTTTCCAAAATTGACAAAAAAAAATGATCCCTTGTCCATGGACCTAGAGTAGAGGGCCACTCTAGCACTATCCCGATTTCCTCAATCCAACGGAGCTGACGGTTCGTCGATTTGAGTACCGGTCATCAATCTATGGAACATTGAATCCCACCTACTACAGGCTTTTAGGGACACCTATTAAATACCTAACTAGACCATAGAATGCAAACCGTGCATCAAAAAGGGCTTCTGGTGGGTCATGCAAGCGTGTTTAGAAAGGTTCCATGTGGCAACACTAGCCACACGTTCATGGTCAAGGAATTTCCAAAGATGACCCCTATGTACAGAAATTGGACATTCACTTACTGAGCAAAACCCTAGTTTCAAAAATTGACCAAAAAAATGATCCCTTGTCCATGGACCCAGATTAGAAATCCACCCTAGCACTATACCGATGTGCTGAATCCAACAAAGTTGAAGGTTCGTTAATCCAGACAATGGTCATAATTCTATGGCACGTTGAATCCCAGCTCCTACAGGATTTCAGGGACACCTATTGAATCCGTACCTGGGGCATAGAACAAAAACCATGCATAAAAAAGGTCTTCGAGTGGGTCGTGCAAGCGTGTTTAGGAATGTTCCATGTGGGAACTCTAGCCACACGTTCATGATCGAGCAATATGCAAATTTGACCCCCATGTACAAAAATTTCACATTCACTTACTAAGCAAAACCTTAGTTTCCAAAATTGACCAAAAAGACAATCCCTTGTCCATGGACCTAGAGTAGAGAGACACTCTAGCACTATCACAATGTCCTAAATCCAATAGAGCTGACGGTTCGTCGATCCGAGCAACGATCATTATTCTATGGAAGGTTGAATCCCACCTCCTATAGGCTTTCAGGGACACCTGTTCAATCTGTTGAGGCCTGGAAATTCGCAGGCGGCAACAGTAAGGGATTCTCCCCAATCAACGTTCCCAACTAGCCCGCTAACTGTTTGGAATGGGGAATCCGTCCGGTTTGCGTTCCGGCTACCGTAGGTCAAGAAACAAAACAAAGGATTTACCGGTTACGGCCCGGCCCACTGAGTTTTTTGTATTTTTGACTTAAAGGAATGAAATGCAAGTGCCTAACTACATGCAGGGTGATCTAGATGCGGGGAGCGGTAACAACGTGATGCACAGGTTCTTACCTCTCGTCTTATGCTCACAAGCAACCAAATTAGACACAGTAAGAAATAAATTAACTATCTAATCTATCCCTAAGGAGAAAGGTTATCATTTTGGGTGAGTAATACATTTTGTACATGCATTCTGAAGAATCACAGATAGCTAGTACTTCTTCCGAGACACATGAACACTGACAAATATTCAAATAACCAGATAGCCGATCATTTTATAACAACATTTATTACTCAAAGTGAAAAATATCTTAGAAACTACTGAAGAACATTTAACAAGAACATAGATTCATAACATCAAACATTCTTACAGTAAATGAAACACAGCTGAAAACGAAATAGTTCCTCTTCAACCTTATTCATTGAGTTGCATTGATACATTCCACTCTACACTCTCTCCGACAGGTAAAATTGCAGTTTCCTTTGTAAAACGAAATAGTTCCTCTTACAAGCAAACATTTACAAAATTTTCCAGGGGAAAAAGCCCCGTCTCTTTCCTACTTTCCAATATTTAAACCAAAACTACTGAGTCGCTCCGTTTCCCCTCAAACGCGTGGTATTTCATTTTCTCCAACGCTTCATATTCCGATCTTTTGTCAGTATGTGATCATGAAACACTTGGTAACTGATCCGTTTCTGAGATCACGCCTTCACAGTTCTGGACTTTGTCCTCCATTCGCGTCGTTTCAGTCATACCTCTGCCAAACGGGTTAGTCTTTCTTCTCATCATGGCACATTGGTCGGTCTTCTTGAAATTGCCTACATTCAATTCATGAGCGTGGTTAAAACAACAAATATTATCGATTAACCACTATTCCACAAGGAAACGGCCGAGCGTCCCGCATACGGGCCTGGCAAAATATCCAAGGGTCTATTGGCAGGAGAACTCAAGTCGGCAGCCAGAAGAAAGTGATCTTGGGACCTAAGAGGATCTTCCAGCCACAACATCGGATGAGACGTAAGTCGCGGCCAAGCGAAATGCGGGCGGGATATGCCATAAATTGGATGCCGGACGGCTTTTAGCTTCGGACACCGGAAGACTCTAGGAGCCGCAACAGCGGAGGATGAAAGTTAGAGGATAAGCGGAGCGAACGGGAAAACTTAGTCGGATGTCGGATGACACTCAGATCGGGCGTGGGAACGATCACCCGGCTGCAACTGCGGCTGAGGAGAGAGGCTACAGGCAAGCGTTTTGAAGGCTGAAATAAATCGAGCGTCGGACTACACTCAGATCGGGAGAAGGAAAGATCTTGGAGCCACAACGGCGGAGGGGCTGAGACTTTGCAGCTTCTGATCTAACAGCAAAAAGAGGCCCTATTTTGGGAAACTTAAATATCTGAGCAGTGTTAACAACCAAAGTCGTTTTCCTCGCGAAGGCTGCCCTGAAGAACAAAATTTTACTTGCTCACGACCAGCAATCCACAACTTAACTGAAAATGAACATGGCATGAATAAACCAGCTGGTATCCCATCTTCAAAGTAAAACGAAAGAAGATACGCCTGAGAGGCTCAAGCACTTTAATGATCCAACCAAGCAAAATGATGAGGAGGGGCCTAGAATTTAAATACGAGTAAATCTGGGGAGGGCAGTTGCAGTAGCAACAACTGGCGATTTCCTGGTGAACCTAGATCTTTGGGTGACCATACTTTGAGCAATAGACTATTTAACCAGAATGCTTCTAATGAATTCTTCTAGCCATATGGATTCCTCCACCAACAGAAGTGCGTACCTTAATCATTGATGATGATCCATTTGGGGAAAGTGGAAACCAAAGCCTTCAAGTTCGGATAACTCTATTGGGGCCAGAGGATGAGTTTTATTATTACCTCTGTCTTCAGGTAGTTAACAGTGTGGACACCACAGGATCGCAGCAGACAATAAACAGCAGTATCTGTTTGTTCCTCGTTCCCATACCATTTTAACACTCTTGTGATTTTGGACTTTTGTCCCTTTTATTTGAGTCTTTCTGTGCGCCTTTCTTACTGAATTTTAATTCAGGATCCTCTATCCCATAGTGTCCTTTTGTGTGAGTGGTCTATTTTAAGCTTCAGCTCACGGACAGAGAGAATCTTTTGGCCTTAAGTACTTATGATTCAACACCTACTTTGATTTTTGATGCTTTTATAGAAGCCTGACTCTTTATTTGCCTTTTGGCATTCTTCTCTTGGCATGGGATCATTTATATTTAATACACTGTTCACCCTGCTCCTTTTCGTGGGTCCTTTACTGTTGCTCCTTTGACATTTCAAATGTGATATGGATGGAACCCTGACATAGTACTCCAGACTTCCCGAACCCGGTTTAATTCACAGGGGTTAAGCAGGACTTCAATGCACACGACATTTTATTTGAGAAAACTGTTAGGCTGAAAGAACTCTTTTAGCAACACACAGGCTCACACTCAACGTGTTTTCCATTCCCAAAAACCTTCATTTCCTCCAGATAACCGCAAGTTCGATCCCCTTATTGAAATCAAAACTTAAATTAAATAAAATGAAAGCATGACTCGAAAACAACTCTATAGCTTATTTATATACAAGGTAGAAAAATCAAAGAAACTCAAGAAAAGTAAGGCTTGAGAACCAAACCATTAACTGGCAAGTTCTCCTCCCATCCCTGTAAATCCTGCAGCTTATAAGTAGTAGGGCCAAGTTTGGCTACAATCTGAAAAGGGCCTACCTATAATTGCTGGAATTTGGTATGCTTTCCTTTCTCATCATGGGGGTGGTCCCATTTGAGGACTAAGTCTCCTATTTCAAAGTATTTTGTCCCAGCTTTATGCTTGTCAAACCATCTCTTAACTGACTCTTGCTGTTGTTTAAAACGTTCTCTAGCCTTGGATCTGGCCTCTTCTGCTTTCAAGAGATTATATATTCTTATTTGGAGAACTTCATCCTCTGACCCCCTAGACTCTTGGGCTAGTATGGAAGCTGGTAGCATGAGATTGGGAGGTAGGATTGCTTCTTTACCGTACACAAGGGTATAGGGTGACACTCCTATTGCAGACTTGGGGGTGACCCTGTCAGCCCACAGGGCATTGGGTAAGGTTGAGTGCCAACTTCGCTGGTTTTCTATTACGGTCTTCTTCAGGATTCTAATGAAGTTTTTATTGGAGGATTCATCTAGGACATTCCCTTGCAGATAGTAGTTAGCAGAATAATGTAATTTTATCCCTTTATCATGAGAAAATGTAGTCAATTTAATTGATGAGAAGTACTTAGCATTATCAAAAACTACTGAAATTGGAAATCCAAACCCGGTCATGATATGATCTTGTAGGAAGCTGATGACTTCGTCCTTGTTGATCTTGCGCAATGGTATAGCTTTGGCCAAGCTAGTGAAATAATCGGTCGCAATAAGAATGTACTTGTGCAGCAGGGAAGAATTTGGTTTTATTTCTCCAATAATGTCCAGCCCCCACTGTTCAAATGGTTCTATGATCATAATAGGCTTTAGGGGTGCTGCTGCCCTGGGCTGTCTTCCACCGCACCTTTGACAAATATCGCATTTCCTGACATGTGCATGTGCATCCTTGAAGAGCGTTGGCCAATAGTAACCGGCTCTAAGGATTTTGTGGGCTGTAGTGTCGCCCGAATAATGTCCCCCAGCTGGACCATCATGTAATTCTGCCATTACTTTCTTTGCGTCCTCCTTTTCTAAACATCTGAGAAGAACCCCGTCATAATTTTTTCTGAATAACACTCCTTCAACAACATGATAGGACGCTGATTTGAGACGCAGAGCCCTTTTTTTTTGGAATTCCAATGTTCTGGTAATATCCCCGACTGTAAGTAATGCACAAGGTCCCTATACCAGGACTCAGGAGCTGTAAATAGAGGGCATACATCCATTACATGCAGTTCGGCTTCCTCTTCCAATGCTTATTCTTCATTATTTCTACTTCCAGTCATGAATTTGCATAGCCCTTGACCTTTCACTATAGTAGCCGGTTTGAATTCGAGGTCGTATTCTTGAAGGGTTGTTACCCAGTTGCCTCTTCTTTCTCCCAACTCTTTCTGAATGAGAAGAGATCTTACTGCTAGGTAAGGGACTATTACCTTGGTCCGATTTTTTAATATGTAAGGCCTAAAAAGCTTTACTGCCTTAAATAATGTGTAAGCCTACTTATCAATGGCTGGGTATTTTAATTCGGCCCCTTGAAGTCTAGTGCTCATGAAAGAGATTGGGAATTCATCACCTCCATCCACCCTTTGTGTAAGCAGGGCTGCCAATGAATCATCGGATGCAAATGTGTACATAATGAAGTCTTTATCAAAGTCTGGACTTTTCAGGGAGGGCGCATGGGCAACATCAGTCTTGATTTTGTTAAAAGCAGTCTTTTCAGTTTCAGTCCACTTAAACTGTGTATTCTGCTTGACCATCTGCTGCAGTGGCTTGACAGTCTGAGCAAAATCAGGCACAAATCTACGCACAAAGTTTATTGTCCGCATGAAGGATTGCATTCCTTTTTTATTATGAGGCATGGGGATTTGTTCAATGGCCTTGATTCTTTTTGGGTCTATATATATACCTCTCTGTGAAGCTATATGCCCCAGTAACTTGCCTTCTGTGACCGCAAATACGCACTTCTTAGGATTGAGGGAAATGCCATACTTCCGGCAGCGCTAAAAAATTTGCTTTAAGTGGAACGCGTGCTCCCCTCTTTTCTTTGAAAATATTGTGATATCATTAAGGTAGACCACCACACTTCATCCAATAAGTCCACGGAAATCTATGTCCATAGCTCTCTGAAATGTCGCGCCAGCATTAATCAATCCAAAAGGCATTCTTCTATATGCAAAAGTTCCCCATTTAGTTCTGAATGTTGTCTTCATTATATCTTCCTTGGCCACTAACACTTGGTTGTAACCAGAGAATACGTCTAACAATGAAAATAATTCAGAACCAGAAACCATCTGTAGCAATTGCTCCATGGGAGGCACCAGATAATTGTCTTTGTCTGAGGCGCGGTTCAAGTTTCTGAAGTCCACGCACAGTCTGATTTCTCCAGAATTTTTTCTGACTGGCACCAAATTTGACACCCATTCTGAATGCCAGACTTTAAAAATAATCCTAGCGTCCAGCAATTTTTTCACCTCGCTTTGAATTAGTGGCTCCAACTTGGGGTGCATCTTCCTTAATGGCTGTTGATATGGCTTGACACCTGCTTTAATAGGGATGATATTATTAATAATGCTGGTGTCATAGGTCTTCAAATCTGCGTAAGTCCAGGCAAAGATGTCTTTGTACTGCTTGAATAGACCGACAAACCTATCCCTTTCGGCAGGTGAACAGCATTTGCCGAGGTTCACAAACTTAGGATCCATCTCAGTCCCCAAATTTATCAGTTCGAACTGCAGAGTTGAGCTGTGCGTCTTTACATTAGTGGGTCTTCGGCATTTTTCATTTAAGTCAAACATCTTCTCTAATGTTCTGACTCCTTTAGGGACGAAATTGTCAAATTTCATCTCTTTTTCATCATCGGTGATCGCTCCTTTGAATACATATTCATTGGTCAAACATTCTATGATTTGCTGGTCATCATCGAACACCCTCAGATTGGTGATCATATCTGGTACGGAGGGCCTCGCTTTGGTAGGATTTCAAATGGGGGGAAACACAGTGTATTTGATTTCTTATTTTCTTTACAACTATTTCTGAATCCCAAAAAACTTTTAAATTGCTAACCTTTAGCTCAATCGCTTTCTTGAGTCCCTGCAGTAGTGCTTCATACTCAGCCATATTGTTAGTACACTCAAACTCTAATCTACAGGATAGAAAGTGTTTATTTTTTTGTGGATCAATGAGGATGAAGCTGGCCCCTGACCCTTCTAAAGTTTTAGATCCATCAAAAAATAAAGTCCAAAAAACATTATCTGCTGAAAAAGAATCTACTTCTACTGCTAAATCTATTATTTTACAATCAAACTCATCAGCCTGCGAGAATCGAAGGAGTTCAGGCTGGGTGTCAGATGTATCACTGGCCTTCTCTGCTTGATAGTTCCCTGGTTCTAGTTCAAGAAAGTAGTTTCCCAACACAGGTTCGACTGGTATATTCTTCTCATCCAATTGGGTAACATTGTACTTCATGTGAGGCTCTCTCAAAACCTTAATCTGATTGGGACTTCCTTTGTACGGCAACCACAGGTGTGACCAATCTGAGGCGAAGTATCCATTCAATTTAGCTGACCAATCTCTGCTCAGGAACATGCCATAAGCGTCTGGTATATCAGCCACCACGATGTTGATAACTTGGCATACTTTGTCGTTTGATGCTAGACGAATTAGAACGTCCTCCATTTCACCAATTACCTTAACGTCGGTCCTATCCAATTGCACCACCCTCCACATGGTTGGCTTAAAATACCCATTGATTTTCTTACATACTGATATGGGCATGACATTAATTGACACCCCTGAGTCGACTAGACAATTGTGAACGTTATGATTAAAAATTTCAAAAGTCAGGAGGAAGGGTGGCTGTTTAGTTTTAGACTTACCTCAAGTGCTAGCCTCTCTGATTTCTTCTTTGTCCAGAGGTTGATTATCAGCAGGCCGCTCCTCTTCTGATGTTTCCAGCGCTTTCAATAACTTTTCCTTTTGTCGAGGTACTTTGCAAATCTCAAACAGTGGGACGTTTGCCTTTATCTTTTTTAAATATTCAACAATGTCATATTCTATTTTTTGTTTAATGGACTGAAATTTATCATCATTCACCTTTTCTTTGTTTAGTTCAGGCAGCGTTATGTTCTGCTTAGGATCTTGGCTGGTAATAGTGAATTCTGGAGTCTTATCCGCCACAGATTTATCTTGAAATTTCTTCTTGATATTTCTTTGCAGCCTTCTGATCTTTGGGAGTAAGAGATTGTCATTACTAACTGTCCCTTGACTTCTAGTTGTCACGTTAGCCTCCCTGATATCTTTGTGTTTTTTAGTTATATCTTCTTCTGCATCGAGTAAGGAGACAGAACTCCAAAAAGCCATAGTCTCTTCTTCCTGTTCCTTTGTAGAAGTAGAAGCAGCATTTTCCTTCTTTTCATCATCGTCTTCTTCCATTAGTCTCGAATCTAACATCTGATTCACAACTAACGTCATTGAATTTATCCATTGTGGACAGTTCCTTTCGGAGTGAGGCTGCTGGTGAAAGGTACATAAATTTTCCATCCCTATCTCTGTCAGATTCATAGACGCAGTATTGTGAGGAGGAGTCGGGGACTGATTGTTTTCCTCCCTTTTCTTATAATAAGGCCTATAGAACTTCTGTGTTTCCTTCTCTTTTTCCAAGTCTATGACCTTATTAGACAACTTTTGCATCATCTTGGCCACACTCTCATAATCTGGTGCCTTTTCCTCTTTAGGCTTAGTGAACAGTAAAGTTTTCCTTCTCTCTCCTCTTTCTCCCGATTGTTCCGGATAGTCTTCAATACTTTCTCTTTCTGCTTCCACCACTTCTGCTTCTTCGTAGGTCTCTGTCAAAGTAGGCTTGTCCCTACCTTTAGCAAACATGGCCAAATCTGGACCCAAAGATGAAGTATAGTACTCAATTAGTACTTTTTCTGAAGGCTTGTCTGCTTCGGAAAAGTTCTTAAGATATGCAGCGAACCTTTGTGTGAAACTGTGCACCTTCTCCTTTTTCTCTTTCTTTAGTGCACATAATCCTTTCATAAGGGCTGCGTGAGTCTTTTGCACTGCATACTTACTCCTGAAAATTCTCTCGAAAGTATCCCAATCCAGGATAGAATTAGCAGGCAACCCAAAGTACCAAGATGTAGCAGCTCCTTTGAGGGTATGCGGGAAAATTCTGCACACTACATCTTCATGTTCCCCAGCCCTCAGACCTTCTATTGCCAAGTAGAAACTTTGTAGGTGGTCGTCCACTAAGATCTTCTCATTGGGGTCAAATTTAGGCAGTAACTTCTCGAAGGCTTGGGGTAGGTCATGCAAAGGGGGAGTCAGGTTTAGGGGTGACCTGGATTTCCATGCAGGTGGTGGATTAGGTGGATTGGGAGGAGGTTGGTTGGCGTTAACACCGCCATGAGTTGTGGTGGAGAGTGCGCAGGGGAACCAACAGGAGTGTGAGGAGGTGAGCCGACAGGGGTGTGAACAGGAGAGCTGTAAGGGGTGTCTGGGCCTACTTGGTTCAAAGGAAATTCAACTTCCTATAAGGCGGTTTCCACTAGTTCTTCCCAATCTCCAACCAACAGTGAATATTCTACTATAGGACGGTCTTTCTTCTTGTACTCTCTTCTAGGCAATTCATGGATAATCGATAGCCCTCCAATATTCTTTATGTAAGCACGGGTATGTCTTCTCAAGTCGTTAACAATTTTGTTACCAACAGCATATAGATGTTCTCGATTTTCTTCTTCCGGAATTGGATTAAGCGGTCCACTACTTTTTGAACTGTAACCAGCAGAATAATCTTGGGAAAACAGGTTTCCCCGACCAGCCATGCACTGGCGGCCCTCCTTCTAGCGCCAAAACTATTGAGGCCTGGAAATTCGCAGGCGGCAACAGTAAGGGATTCTCCCCAATGAACGTTCCCAACTAGCCCGCTAACTGTTTGGAATGGGGAATCCGTCTGGTTTGCGTTCCGGCTACCGTAGGTCAAGAAACAAAACAAAGGCTTTACCGGTTACGGCCCGGGCCACCAAGTTTTTTATATTTTTGACTTAAAGGAATGAAATGCAAGTGCCTAACTACATGCAGGGCAATCTAGATGCGGGGAGTGGTCACAATGTGATGCACAGGTTCTTACCTCTCATCTTATGCTCGCAAGCAACCAAATCAGACACAATAAGAAATAAATTAACTATCTAATCTATCCCTAGGGAGAAAGGTTATCATTTTGGGTGAGTAATACATTTTGTACATGCATTCTGAAGAATCACAGATAGCTGGTACTTCTTCCGGGACACATGAACACTGACAAATATTCAAATAACCAGATAGCCGATCATTTTATAAAAACATTTATTACTCAAAGTGAAAAATATCCCAGAAACTACTGAAGAACATTTAACAAGAACATAGATTCAGAACATCAAACATTCTTACAGTAAATGAAACAAAGCTGAAAATGAAATAGTTCCTCTTCAACCTTATTCATTGAGTTGCATTGATACATTCCACTCTACACTCTCTCCGACAGGTAAAATTGCAGTTTCCTTTGCAAAACGAAATAGTTCCTCTTACAAGCAAACATTTACAAAATTTTCCAGGGGAAAAATCCCCGTCTCTTTCCTACTTTCCAATATTTAAACCACAACTACTGAGTCGCTCCGTTTCCCCTCAGACGCATGGTCTTTCATTTTCTCGAATGCTTCATATTCCAATCTTTTGTCAGTATGTGATCATGAAACACTTGGTAACTGATCCGTTTCTGAGATCACGCCTTCATAGTTCTGGACTTTGTCCTCCATTCACGTCGTTTCAGTCATACCTTTGCCAAACGGGTTAGTCTTTCTTCTCATCGTGGCGCATTGGCTGGTCTTCTTGAAACTGCCTGCATTCAATTCATGAGCGTGGTTAAAACAACAAATATTATCGATTAACCACCATTTCATAAGGAAACGGCCGAGCGTGCCGCATACGGGCCTGGAAAAATATCCAAGGGTCTATTGGTGGGAGAACTCAAGTCGGCAGCCAGAAGAAAGTGAGCTCGGGACCTAAGAGTATCTACCAGCCACAACGTCGGATGAGACCTAAGTCACCGCCAAGCGAAACGTGGGTGGGATATGCCATAAATCGGAAGCCGGACGACTTTTAGCTTTGGACATAGGAAGACTCTAGGAGCCGCAATGGCGGAGGAGGAAAGTTAGAGGATAAGTGGAGCGGATGGGAAAACTTATTCGGGCGTCGGATGACACTCAGATCGGGCACGGGAACGATCATCCAGCCGCAACTACGGCTGAGGAGAGAGGCTACAGGAAAGTGATTTGAAGGCTGAAATAAATCAGGCGTCGGACGACACTCAGTCGGGCGAAGGAAAGATCTTGGAGCCGCAACGGCGGAGGGGCTGAGACTTTGCAGCTTTCGATCTAACAACAAAAAGAGGCCCTATTTTGGGAAACTTAAAGATCTGAGCAGCGTTAACAACCAAATTCGTTTTCCTCGTGAAGGCTTCCCTGAAGAACAAAATTTTACTTACTCACGACCAGAAATCCACAACTTAACTGAAAATGAACATGGCATGAATAAACCAGCTGGTATCCCATCTTCAAAGTAAAATGAAAGAAGATACGCCTGAGAGGCTCAAGCACTTTAATGATCCAACCAAGCAAAATGATGAGGAGGGGCCCAGAATTTAAATACGAGTAAATCTAGGGAGGGCAGTTGCGGTAGCAACAGAATCCCTACCTGGAGCATAGAATGGAAACTGTGCATCAAAAAGGGCTTCTAGTGGGTCATGAAACCGTGTTTAGGTAGGTTCCATGTGGGAATGCTAGCCACTCTTTCACAGTCGAGTTCATTGGTGACATGTATGCATTTGTCCAAAAATTCCATTCCACCACACCTTGGGCATGTCCCATCTATGCAAGGACTTTGATAAAATGTGTACCCTTCTATCGTTCTACACAAGATGCTATGGATAAACTCTCCATATGATGTCAGTGGAAATGTAGTTGACCATTCCTGCACAAGAGTGTTATGCAAAACACACAATATATGTATATATGTGTCATAATAATAAGCATACTCAATGTGATATCGACAACAACATGTGTTACGAGTTGTGTTTATTTTAACATACCATGGTTTTCATTTCTTGAAGGATCTTTGGCCCAAGTTAAGTTCATTATGTTCATGCCTAAATATCTCACATAATTATGTTTGTGTCATGTCAAGAAAATGTTTAATGTGGGGATCACGATCCCTTGAACCCATTCTCAATTTTAGTACATCTTTTTGGTTGGATGAAGGTCTACTATTGTCATGCCAAAACTATTGCACCAGTCCCTTTACCACATCAATGAGCTTCATATCATAGCATGAAAACCTACCAAGGAAGGACTAGACGTCTATTTCACCAGAGTCATGTTGTTCTCTTCTAGAACCATACCTACGGAGTGCTTTGATATCCAATCCTACAAGTTTGGATGTAGGCTTAAGAAAGCGAAGGACCTTGGTGCCTTTGTTCACAATTGATTGTGACAACACACGGTGAGCTGCATTGTGATCCTATGAACGAGATTTCTTTCCAATATTACTAAATGCATCTACCAAACTTCTGACAACATAAGAACTTGGTTCAGAACTGTTTATCATCTTTATGCTTAAGTTTTTCCTAACAACAGTTATAGACCTATATTTTAACAACGATATAAATAATCTACATTTATCTCCATAAGATTTAGAATCAAAATAGTTGACAACTATCTGTTGAGCTTGATATGCAATACTACGTCTAGACAACGTACCTTCAAGCAAACCAATGAGACTTTCATCGATTTGTATACGTTTTAGAGTTCTTCGGCATGAAGTTGCTAATGGAGGTAGGGAGGTTGGAATTGCATCGTGTACCATATCACTCGGTCAGTCTGGCATTTGAACATGAAATTCATGTCCTTCCATGTCTTCCTGATGGTCAGACGGTGTAAATTGGAAATCCTCTTGAGTGGTCTAAACAACATTGTCTTCTTCAAGCATACCTTCAGCATTCAATGTCTCTCTAACTTCGTCACTTGTATACCCACATTCAATTAAATCTGCAATGGTTTCAGGTGGCCTTGATGTGCACCTACATTTTACTCCTTGATCAGTGCCATGCAATGCTCGTTCTTCTACTGATATGGTGACCAAAGGCCCCTCAAGTGAATTCTTTTGTCTTTATTGATGTGGATTGGTAGGAAGAACTGTGGCATCCTCAAGAACCGGAATTCGTTGAGTGTCCATAGAGCGTCTTCGATTGGTCATGTTATTTCTTTTCTTCTCTCTAATTTCTTCAAGGATTTCATTGGGTATCCGCTTCCTTGCTGATTTTCTTGCTCAATTGCGTGAGTTTCCCATGACCACAATGATCAATGATATATATGGTTTCCTTTTCTACCTCCTGAATGGGAAAGTAACCAAGCTCGGTTTCTTTCTTGCTCCATTGTGTCTAGATACTCAAGATAGGGGGAAGATTGGGAAGAATGTTTCCTTTGCTAGCTCCTCAATTCCAAGAAAAACAACTGTAGAGATGCTCTATGGTGCTCCTCGATGGGAAATTCCCCAACCTTGGTTTCTTTCTTGAGCAATTGTGTCTACATACTCTTGAGCTAGGGGGAAGATTGGGAAGAATACATTGCCTTTGCTAGCTCCTCAGTTGAAAGAAAAACAATGGTAGAAATGTTGTATGGTTCTCCTCAATGGGAAATTCTCCAAATTTGGTTTCTTTCTTGCTCAATTGTGTCTACATACTCCACCACAGTAACCAAGTTAATGTTGCCTTTGCTAGCTCCTCAATTGCAACAAAAAAAATGGTGGAGATGCTCTATGTGGCTCCTTTCTCAATTAATGGATTCTTTCTTTCTCAATTCATTCTTTATTTCTTGCTCCTCAATGTATACCATGCTCCAAGCAATACTTAGAAACTTGTGGTGGAGATGCTTGATTTCGAAAACAAGTTTGTATGAAAATATGGTGAAGAAGATAATGTTCATGCTCTGTCTGTAACCTGAATTTGCACATGGATTGTCAAACCTGTGAAAATGTGTTTAGAGTGTTTCTCGAACAATGACTGCTACTGTTTATATGAAGGATAAACACGCATGCATTATTGTTAACTAAAACAGGGGCACGTTTTGGATACATAAAACGCGTGCGCATTTTACTCTAATAGAATTTTGGAGCATTTAAGAAGGTAGTTGCACAGCTAAGGGATCATTCAAGGTTTAGGGGGAATTAACAAGCACTCCTTTAGTATTTGCACCTTAATATCCTCCCTTTCTTCAACCTAACGGTATTGTTTTACAACTCTAGGGATGTGTAATAAGGTGATACATGGGGATATGTGTGTGTGTGTGTGAGATAGGTTAGGGGGTGTTAGTGGTAATGGGAGACATACGAATGTGTGTGTGTGAGAGAGAGAGATAGGTTAAGGGGTGCTAGTGGTAAGGTCTGACATAGGGATTTGTGTGTGTGTGCCAGAGAGATAGGGCAGGGGGTGTTAGTGGTAAGGGAAGACATAGGGATGTGTGTGTGTGTGTGCCAGACAGATAGGTTAGGGGGTGCTAGTGGTAAGGGGAGACATAGCAATGTGTGTGTGTTCCATGTCAGAGGGGAGACATAGCGATGTGTGTGTGTTCCATGTCAGAGGGGAGACATAGCGATGTGTGTGTGTGCCATGTCATAGGGGAGACATAGGTTTAGGGATACATTAGGATGAGGATAATGACGATGGTGATGATGATGGTGATGATGATGATGATGATGATGATGATGATGATGATGGTGATGATGATGATGATGATGCTGATGTTGATGATGATGACGATGATGATGATGATGACGACGATGATGTCAATGATGTTGATGATGTTGATGATGTTGATGATGATGATGAAGATGAAGATGAAGATGCTTATGATGAGGATGAGGATGATGACAATGGTGATGATAATGACAATGATGACGATGATGTTGATGATGTTGATGATGATGTTGATGATGAAGATGATCATGATGATCATGGCGATGTTGATGATGATGATTGATGATCAATGATGATGACCTGGTGATGATGATGACGAGCCATGATGATGATGTTGATGTTGACATTGATGATGGGGATGATGATGATGACGATGATGTTGATGATGTTGATGTTGATGTTGATGATCATATTGATGTTGATGATGATGATGATGATGATGAAGATGATGATGATGATGGTGATGATCAAGATGAATATGATGAAGATGATCATGATGATCATGGTGATGTTGATGATGATGATTGATGAGCAATGATGATGGTGATGATGATGATGATGATGATGATGAAGTCAGGGGGGGGGTGCCGATTTTTATGGTGATGAAGTCGGGGATGATGAAGATGTTTATGATGATGATTATGATGAGGATGAGGATGATGATGATGGTGATGATGATGACGATGATGATGATGATGATGACGATGTTGATGATGTTGATGATTATGTTGATGATCAAGATGATCATGGAGATGTTGATGATGATGATGACGAGCCATGATGATGATGTTGATGTTGATGATGATGATCATGTTGATGATGATGATGATGATGATGATGATGATGATGATGATGATGATGATGATATGATGACGATGACGACGACGATGATGATCAAGATGAAGATGATCGTCATGATAATGGAGATGTTGATGATGATGATTGATGATCAATGATGATGGTGATGATGAGATGATGAAGTTGGGGATGATGACAATGATGAGGATGACGATGATGAAGATGATGTTGAGGATGAAAATGAATATGATGATGGTGATCATCATGATCATGATCATGATGATCATGATAATGATGATGATGATGTTGATGATGATTATGATGATGGTGATGATGATGATGATGATGATGAAGATTATGATTATGAATATAGCGATGAGGATGATGAGGATGATGATGACAATGATGACGATGATGAAGAATATGATGATGATGACAACAATGACGATGATGATGACAACGAAGATCAATGATCATGGTGGTGATGACGATGATGGTGATGATGATGAATGAGGATAATGACGATGGTGATGATGCTGGTGATGATGATGTTGTAGATGAAATTGTCATTGATGCCAACATGGACTTGCAGTGACCCCACAGGATGTCATTGATGCCACCAAGTCCCACCTGCAGTTCCTTAATCCCTTACAGAGTGGGTTTGTGCCTTGAAGCACCTTGTACCCAGTTGACAAAGTCCCTGTACCCACACGCTTGGATTTTGATGCCACCAGTTTGCTGAAAATGTTGAAGACCCAGCTAATAATGCTGAAGACCCTAGAGATGGTCGTGAAGCCCTGGTAGATGTTGGAAAATCCGATGAAGTCTTGGAATCCCTGATGAATACCATGATGGCACTTTGATGAAGTCTTTGATGCATTGGTTGGTCCTAGTTCTTGCACTTAATCCCTTTGTGTCATTCATTGAAAAGGTCATGGAACCCTTGCATGTATTATGATAGTGATGACCTCTGGCATGTGGTGGATGCCCTTGGATTGAAGTGGAAGCCCTTGTATTGATAGAATCAATGGATTGTTGGAAAGATCCCTTGAAGATGCCTTGATGAAGCATTGAAGAGCCCTTGAGGTGTATTAAAGAAACCTTGAAAATGCCTTGAAGAAGTCGGCTCCAAAGTATTAATATTTAATTTAAAATTTTAATTTGCTGAGTCGGCTCCAAAGTCAGAATTAAAATTTGTATGCATGCCAGTCCAGAATATTTTTAAATTTTTTTTTGTTATTTGTGAAGTCGTCCCAAAATTAAAAAATAAAATTTAAATGCAAGTCGGCTCAGAAAATATGGTGAAAATTTAGTATAAATATAAGCTCAAATATTCACTTTTGTAAGGTGAAATTTTGGTGGAGCTCTGAGGAATTTCACAGGGAGCAAAGAAGCAGAATTTTGACAGTCATTTTTTTTTGGTTCTTAGCACCAATAGTATATTGAGTTTTCATGGGCAACTAAGGAAATTTTTGGAGCAGCAATCAAAGACTGAGGTAGCCTCAGATCCGAGGGTTACAACAGATAGAGGTTCATCTTTTGGGGTTTAAATTTCTTTATTGCTGCTTGTGAAGAGATGACTGTCCCATGACAACCCTAGACCAAGATGCCAAGCAGACAAACCATCGAAGTTGTGACCAGCATGAAGAACAGTTCGAAGTATGATGGTTAGAAGACTTTAAAAACTAGAGCTACAACTGAAATATACATTCATGGAAGTCCCACGCCTCTCTGCTGTGCATGGAGATACTACTACACCGAGTGCACTAGTTTTGAAGACCATCAAACTAACAGCGTTGAAGAAATGGAGCTGTTGCAGCGTTGAATTTTTGTGTGAAGACTTATGTGGAAGGCCATCTACTATTGCATCCACATACTGTGGTTTAAAACTGCTTACTGTTGCTGCTAGCTCTTTAACTTGTAGATAGCCTATTTTCTTTTAGCCATATCATGAGATCGATCAATAGAAAGTAAGTTGGGGGTCACCCAAGATTAAGAATGGATATGGAACTCTCCATAGTAAAAAGCTGCATTAAGACTGTTTCAAACCTTAGCTCCTCCTCCTCTTATTTTGGGCATGGATTCTGACTAAGTTTGACTATTGCAATTTCTTTGAAAAGTTGTGTCTGTGGAGGAATCTAGATCATAGTTGGTGTACATCATGGGACTTGAATGGTTTTCAGAGTTATTGTTTAAGTTTGAATGTGAACATTGATCTAATATGAGTGGTATGGAATTGGAAAAGTCCTTAATGTTGTGTAAGAGGTGCTGCAATTACTGCAATATAATTGAAGTTTAAAAAAAAAAAGGGTTACACCTTTAAAGGCAGCCATCCGAATTCAGAACTCTATTGCACAGAAATATACAACCCTGATTTCAGTCCTACAGTGACAGCCACAGGAGAGTGCTCTGAACTCGGGGATCCAAAAGAAGCCTTAACTGAGGTATCATTCCAAGCCTTTAAGAACATGTCTTCATGCATCCATCTCTAGTAAGTATAAATTACCTCTCAAAGTATGAAACAATAATTGATTCAAGAAGTCAAGAGTTGTCTTTATATTGGATAAACAAGTGCCAATAAAATCACTTATTTGAACATATGAGTCTTGGATATTTTTGGAGACCAGTGACATATGATTAGCAAATATACAAGTGATTTGGGTGTATTGTAGTAAATCTAGAATAGATAAAAGTAATTAGTAACAGCATTCAAGGTGAGAAGAAATAAACAGAACAACCTCTAAAGCAGATATCTCTGATAGCATGATGGCTTATTTACATTAAAGATAGGCCACTTGTTGACTGGCATGTGCTATAGTGTATTGAGAATACCTTTGAATGCACATACATTGAGTAAGGATGATGTCGTACTCACGAACTGACTTGTTCTCGGCAATACTAAGTCTGATTTAAAGGTCATATTCAACATTAGTTGCATCCCAAGTTTGAAGAGTGCCATACACAGCCTGATATGAAACTGATCAGTGGAAAGCACAATGCAAGGGTGATGCCCAGTCAAAGATCATGAAGATATGAGCAGATCTTGAGAGCAGAATTTGTAGAAGTGATAAGTGATGCAGCAGTTACAACATATTTATGTGACAACTTGATAGTGACCTATAGTGACTTGACAAGATAGTGACAGCAGTCTGATATGATGATAGTGATAGGCTGATGACAATGACAGAGATAGATACATGGTGGCATGACAATAGTTGATAGTAAGAGACTGATATGGTGTTATAGGTTTTGACTCCTGGGTGATATGCTGAGCACACATAGTGATACAAGTCAGTATACAACCTAGATCCATTGAATGGACAACCAAGGTAAGTGAATGGTGAAGTTATGTATGTGTTCCCTGAGAAGTTTATACATTGAGATGCTAGAAATATATGATGCCTTAGAAATATTTGCACAGTGAAGTATGTACACCTTAGAAAAGTTTAAACAGTGAAGTATGTTGCTTATAATGTGGAAAGAAAAATTTGTGGCAGTAAGCAAAGGGTATGAACAGTCCTTTAGCACAGGTGAACTATGAACATTGTTCAGATAAGAAAAGTGATGTTATATACTATGATGTATATCAGCAGTGATGTCCAGTACAATAGTGTGTGAGCAAGTGGTATGTGTATAATGATGATGATGACAAGGCTCGGATAATGCCCTAGTTCCAATGCATTGACAAGTTTGAATAAATAGTCTTTTTTGGGGGTTAGATGAGGATGAGCAGCAGAAATTGACTAGTAGTTTGATAAGAAGATCCCAGAGAATGACCAGCAGAGATACATGAGCAATGTTACAGCAGAGTTTATATGATGAGCAAGGATGATGAGCAGATGAGCATGAGCTGAGACAGTTGACCGCTGATTAAAGAGACAAGTGATTGACGAGTTGATGTAACAGTAAGCTTTGATTATAAATGGAAGCTTGTCTTGCTTTTTGAGGTTAGGATACCTCAAACCCTTCTTAGCTGGGTCTAAGAAACCCAGGTAGGGTCCTGGATGCAGAGTACGTGCTCTCCATATCAGTAAGTGCTGATTTTACCTAACGGTTGTAGCTGGACAAAAACTAATACAAAAAGATTACAAAATTATATGGTGTTGTGTTCTTTTGTGTTATGGTTCTTATGCTTTTGATGAAGTGACAAATGCTTATGAAATGATTATGAATAATCGTATGATGAATTAATAGTTGATTGTGATAAGCCAAGAAAAGTTTTAAAATTGCTTCACACTGATTCACCCCCCCTCTTAGTGTCTAACAATTGGTATCAGAGTCGGCCTTCGTCAAAAGCCTAGCAATCTTGAAGGAGATCCTCAGACACAATGGAGGAAAAGAAAGAGTCATCAAGAAATGACGTGCCTGTACTTGATATTACTGATTATTTCAGTTGGAGAAGCAAATTGAAGGCTTATCTGAAGAAGTTTGGGATTTGGGAAATTGTCATCAATCCACCTGCTCCATCAAACAAGAAAGGAAAACTAGCTGCACAGAAGGAAGCGAAGAAGGACAACACTATAGCCTTGAAGTTCCTCATGGATGGACTTCCCAGCTCAGTGAAGGAAAGTGTAGGAGAGTACACTTCGACGAAATAAATATGGTTCAAGCTGGAGAGTGAGTATCATAAGGATAGACCAGAACCCGAAAAGATAGATCAGAAATCAGAAGACAACCCCCCAGAAGAGCTCAATCAAGAAGAGGAATCTAATAAAGGTATGGACTCTTGTGATTATAATGATAGCTTGTGTGATGAAATTGAGAAGGTTCTTGCAGAAGATGATGAAGGGCTATCAAATATCGCATATCAGATACATATCACATTGCTAAATATTGATCTTACAGCCAATTGGTTCCTAAGCACAGTAAAACTAAACCAGGGTGATTTCATGAAGTTCAAAAAGGAAATCTTGGACTCCTTGAATGAATATAAGTAGAAGACCATGTCAATGAAAGTGTTTCTTCTAAAGCTCAAATACAAGGATAAAGAGTTGCGAGATCAAATGAAAGACAAGGATGCTGATTTTGAACAATTAAAGATTGAATTGATCAATCAAAAGGTAGAATCAGAAAAGCCTGCTCAAGAGCTTGAAGAAACTAGAGAGGTCAATCATGATCTGAAGACTCAGCTGGAGGAAGCCAAGAGGACCAAAGAAATCTTGAAGAGTCAGCTAGAAGAAAAGGAGGAGATAGTCTAGAAGCTGGAATTGGAGGGATTTGGTCTCAAGAAGAAAGCTAAGAAGAACGAAGCCTTAAGCTCCAGGATAGTTCAATTTTCCTAGATAAGATCTTAGATTGCCAAAGATCTACACTCGACAAAACTGGTCGTGGTTACAAGAAGAACAAAGAAAAATCTGAAGACGTCACTTAGTCTTTGAAGACTCTAGAAGCAGGTCCATCAATGTCCAAAGCTGCTCCCCATGCACCTGCTCATGACAACAAGGATTTTGGAAGTTCAAAGATGAAACAAGGATTTAGGTATGTTCATCAAAGCAACTTCATTAAAGAAACAACTCAAAGACCCAGGTCTGAAAGTGGCTTCAATGGTTATTGTTATTTTTGTTCTAACTTTGGTCATAAGTCTATGGATTGTAGGTTCTATGGAAGAAGAAGGGATGGAATCCCTAATGAATCAGCTAGATGTTGGACATGTAATCAATTCGACATATTGCTACCAAATATCACACATTGAGATGCTACACCTGTAGTGGGTTTGGACACAAAGCCCATGAATGTGCCAGTCAAAGAAGTCAATCAAGAAGGATTAATCCATACACATCAGCATGAAGATTTGAAGATCAGAAGACAAATGTCTACAGTCAAGGACACTCTCAAGCATGGAGAAATGAATTTTATCAAAGAAGTGCTGGAAGCTCCAACAGCTCAGTCAGATGTTGGTCATGCAACAATGTTGGTCACATTGCTGCACATTGTTGTACGATGAGGTGTTATAGCTACAGTGGCCTTGGGCACAAAGCTCAAGATTGTTGGAGTACACAAAAACAATCCTTGAGAAGTTACCTAGACAACTCATTAAGGAAAGCCACTACAAATGAAGGAACAAATGATCAAAGGACAAATGCCAAGAAGCAAGTATGGATGAGGAAGAAAGAGCAGTTGCAGATAGGAGAGGTTGATCAGAGCAAGGAGGATGGCTTCCATATGGCAAGCCAAGTGTAAGGTCTCTCAAATACCTTAACACACCTTGAGTTCATGAGGCTGGAGAATGAACTAAAAGAAAGAAATAGTTACTCCAGGCATACAGACAGGTCCTAGGATCGTGCATATTGACAGGGGGAGTAGTCAGCAGTGATCAGAGATTTCATACACAGGCATTTGGACACCCTTTTCCATTGATGCCAAAGGGGGAGAGATGAAGAAAAAGGGAGAGATGCAGAAAAAAAGGGAGCATGCTCATAGGGGGAGCATGACTTGTTGTAATCAATAACAAAGAGGGAGATTGTTGATGAAATTGTCATTGATGCCAACATGGACTTGCAGTGGCCCCACAGGATGTCATTGATGCAACCAAGTCCCACCTGCAATGCCTTGATCCCTTACAGAGTGGGTTTGTGCCTTGAATCACCTTGTACCCAGTTGACAAAGTCTCTGTACCCACACGCTTGGATTTTGATGCCACCACTTTGTGTTAGAATAATCAACCCATAGTATTTACCCACTTAGACATTATTTCATTTATTTTGTCTTATTTGCCTAGTCCATGAGTCCCACCATGTGCAA
>LPNX010627770.1:244318-268486 GCA_001517045.1 Pseudotsuga menziesii
GGGGACATAGGCATGAGAGAGAGAGAGAGTGAGAGAATGAATGGGGTGGTGGGGTGTTAGGAAGAGATAGGAGGGGGGTTAGTAAGAGTTAGGGGGAAGAGGGGAGTCAAGGGGGGGACATAAAATAATAAAAGTATTGGTATAATTGAAAAAAAAGCACTCATTGTAGTATTTAAAAATTCTCTCCCATTTTTCTTAGCTAAAATGCACTCTTGTTTTGCTTCACTTAAACGTGATCACGTTTTGCTTCACTAAAAGGTGCTCTTGTTTCGTGTCAATAAAACATGCACCAATTTTGTTTAAATTCAAAAATGTATTCCCTCCAAATGATAAGGCTAAGCCTCCACCCATGCTTTCATGGAATTCTTATACCTATGTGTCTGCTTTGTACTTTGCTTCACATTCAACATGCCTATGCCTTGGAGTATGATAAACCATGCCTAATTCAGCATTATATTTAAATTTTCAATATGCTCGTGTTTAGCGGTTCATCTGATTATGCTGCACGCCTCCATTTTTTATGATATTTTAGAAACATATATGGTTTTTTTTGCAGATTCCAAATATGTAAATTTTAACAAGAATACATAATTTTTTCTATTTTTTCTTATTTATCTTTTGTCATCACTCCTCAACTCAAAAAACACACTCTTAGTGCTTCGTCCATATCTCTTTCATTTCTCAACCATTTAAAAAACAAATTATATGGTGCACTAAAGAACACCGACCTCTACATGCTATAAAAAACTCATTTCCAAATAATTGCATTAAGACATGCAAACGCTGCACCCACAATTGACGTACCATTTTCGAGGTTTGATCTCTTAGATAATTAAAAACAAAATTAAAAATATGATTTTTATTATTGGAAAAATAGTTGTGCACTAGTACTATATGTTCTCTATATGTATACCGGTTTTTGTAAGTTTATTCCATCATTTAGACACTCAGACACTACACCGAGAAAAACATATACCTTATAATTTGTCCCATAAATAAAAAGTGCCCATTAAAAAATATCTAACTTTAGATAGTTAACATCATTTCAATAGAAAAAATTATATATTTGGAAAATTCATTCAATTTCCTACATTTCTCATTTTTTACTCATCACAAGATTCATTCTGTAAGTGTCTCAAAATATCCATCCAAGTTGATGGATGTCTGTTTTTCAGTTTTCTATTGCATCTAACACGCCAAAATAGACCCTCAACTTTGTGCACTCACCCTTATGCTCTCCTATGTGTTTCATGCGATCTCGAGGATCTAAAAGTAGGATCTCTATAAACATTTTTAGGAATAAATTGATGTTTTGCAAACATGCTTAATCAATTTTATTTTTAATTTGCAATACAGTTTGTCTCCATTTACTAAAAAACACATTTCAATTTGTCTTGAGTAAATTTTTTAGTTTTGCATTAGAATTACTTAGATCAAAATTCTTAATATAAGAATAATGTAAATAGAAATTCAAAAAAATAATAAAACAAAACATTAAATATATATATATATAACATAACATAAAAAAAAATCAAATTATTTTTCCACGCCACACCTGTAATAAAGAAGATGACATGGTAAGATCAAAGAATAGAATCACGAGAGAGATCATAAACAAGACTATTCTTATCTGTCGAGTTTGCCGATGGAGAAGACGATCATCATGGATTTCAAACGCTCTTTCTGTATCATTATCCTCTAGTGATATCTATGTTTGGAAACAAGTAAGTGGATCTAATAGAGAAGGGTATACAATCATATTGGGCAATGTTAATATCATTGTATGGTTGCTGGTTTAACACCTATTTTGTTATGCCTCCAAAGGAGTGTCATGTTCAAAGCTTGTCACCTCCCTTCCAAAACTTGTTTTGGAGATTATTTGAAATGAGTACCATGTCTTATTTGACCTATCCCTATCTCGTGCCATGAGTCACTGCATGTTAGGACGCACCTCCTTAATACCATAAAATATTTACATCATCCTTGGTCGAGATTCTTGTAGCATGGGGTGTGTTATCTTCTAAAATAAATTTTTTAAATAGGTCAAACTCAGACAATTTATTTTTGAATAGTAGTGAATATTTCAGGGTATATTATGAAAGAGGTTTGAGTGATTAACAAAATTGGAATTCCTGGTGTTCTATTTTTCAAGAAAATTTGAAATTTTGGCTTTTGATGGCTTAGGAAAACTTTTCAACAGTTCATTAGCCACTGAAAAGCCAGCTTTTGGTAGCTAAACAAATCGGTCCAGGAAAACATTAACCACCGAAAGAATATCAACTTCGTTTTTGGATAAATTATGAAAGGGAAGCTTTAGGTGGATTAGGAGAATGAACCAACGGTTCATTAGCCACCAAAATCCCAGCTTTCGGCCACTAGTGAATTAAACCCTAGATTCTCTTGGCCACTGAAATTGGCGTTTTACTACAAAAAATCATCTTTTTAAAATAACTATTTTGAGTGACTGGAGAATCATTTTGAAAACCACTCAAAGTTTTTTGTTCCTAACATGTCAAGGAACGATAACCTATCTCAGTTTTTCTATAGGTATTTTATATTGGGATAATCGAATCCATCTCTGAGGCCTAATTTTCAGATCTTAGAATTTCCCTGTTTTACACATGTTTTTGAAATACATATATCGGGAAAATGAAAATGAATTTCAAAAACTTGAGAGATGGTTTTGCTCAAAACAACCCAATATACAAAAGCCTCTTTTAGTGTATACACAAGGATCACATATTTGGAGAAAGAAATGCATCTTTGAGCCCCATTTTTCAGCAGTTTAGCCAAATTTTTAGGGAAAACAAATGACGTGTTAGTCCTCTAGGCGGCATTTTTGACCTCATCTATCAGTCCATGAAGATTCGTTGTAGCTGTAGAAGAAGTTTCAGCACCATATAGAAACATACTCAACCTACCTTACTCATACTCTGAATATCAGGAAGAACAAGAAGCTTGAAACCCTAGCAGAAGTGGCAATAAGCATCTTTGGCCCAAAAGTAGCCTATGAGACTGCTGCCAATACAAACCCTAGGAAGGATACAGAGACATCAAAGGGACAACACCAAAACCTCTAAAAAAATTGATTTTGATCCATTTCGAGACATGAAAGTGACAATATGTGGATCCAACCCAAACCCTAGAACACACCTTGCACTTGAAACCATAGCAGAGGTAGCTTTTAACCTTCAGAATCTGGAGGTAGCCCATGATATTGTTGAATTTCTGAATCTTATGCAGCCTGAAGAAGTGCCAGGAGATCAACAACAAATCTGAAATGAGGTTGATTACAATTTTCCAAAAAAATAGAGCTTTCAGTGGCTTAGGTGGGCGTAGAAGTAGTTCATTAGCCACCAAAAGCAGAGCTTTCGGCAGCTAACAGACCCAGGATTCTGCTTCCTTAACCACAAAAAGAAAAAATAGGCGCATAAAGGTATTTTGACACACATAACTATTTTTGGAAGATACAACTACATCAGGGATGAATTATGAAGCTAAAAGTTGCTAAAAAACACCATTGGAGGAGGTCTGTTCCATTTTTGAGAATATAATCAAGGAGAAAGGGGTCACAAACCCTACTTGTCTTTTACCAGTCGTGGATTATCTATCATAGGACAAGATACAACTCTACTTCAGTACTCACTACAATCATCAAAGATTTCAATGAATGAACAAGTGGTAGAGTTAGATAGACTAGTAGTTAAATTAGGGTTTCTTACCTAATTTTTCAAAAAACATTTATTTTATCTATTTTCAGTAAAACAGATCCAACTTTTCACTATCTAAATATTTTTGTAAAGGCTATAAAGCCTAAGACTTATGTTTAAGCAAAGGTTCTACTTCGAGGACCTTTTGACCATTACTATTATCAAGCTTCTCATATTGCTCATGACCTAATATAAACTCTTTTGCTATCATATGTTCAGCTTCCATTTCTTGTCTGTTCTGTGCTTATGCTTGAATGTGTTGTTGAGGTTTATTCATGTTATTTGATGTCTGATAGCTGTCATCCTATTTGCGCGTTGATGATTTGAATTACAAGTACTTTCCTTGTTATGATTAGCCATTTATATATGATTGTTTTATGTATGAATTTGCCAGCATAATAAGTTCTCCATCTCTTCACCATATTATCAAACCTCTGAACAGTGGTAGTTAGAAGCCTTATCCTTGATTGAGTTTCATGCATGTCTTGAGAGTGTGAGGTCCTATAGGTAACCTGACTTGATCTAGTTAGAAAAACCATAAAAACATTTAAGTTACCAGGCATCCTCAAGCTGCAACCTAGAGGAGTTTCCTAGAGTGATAACAGGATGACTTGCAGATGAAATAAATTTTATTTTTCCCAAATTTTTGCTGCTGAAACTAGTTATGTGTGTCAAAATACCTTTATGCACCTCTTTTTTATTTCGGTGGTTAAGGAAGCAGAATCCTAGGTCTGTTAGCTGCCAAAATTTCTGTTTTTGGTGGCTAATGAACTGCTTCTACGCCCGCCTAAGCCACTGAAAGCTCTGTTTTATTGGAAAATTGTAATCAACCTCCTTTCAAATTTGTTGTTGATCACCTGCCACTTCTTTAGCCTACATAAGATTCAGAAATTCAACAATATCATGGGCTACCTCTGGATTCTGAAGGCTAATAGCTACCTCTGTTAGGGTTTCCAGTGCAAGGTGTGTTCTGGGGTTTGGGTTGGAGACATGAAAGGGACAACACCAATTCTTTTAGAGGATTTCGATCCACATATTGTAAATATTTTCATACGAAGAGGATGATTATTACTGCTTTCAAAAGAATTTTTGGAATCCTTTCATATCTTTAGGTTGAATGCTAGAAATTCGAAGTTGAATGGAAGGATAATCATGAGTGTCACCATCCAACCAAATATACATGCATATATTTGGTTTCTTCTACTATTCTTGTATTTCATTGGGGTCAGGTCTATGATAACTAATCAACCACTTGTCTGAGAGAAATATTAATCCAAATATGGGGGGTATCTTCTTTTGAAATTCTGATGCAACTAGCTAGTGGCATCATTGATAGAATGATCATCAATGCATGCATTTGAACACTAAGCATTACTGAGAAATGGGATCATTTGGTGTTGTATCTCTCTCCCGGTCACCTTAACTTATACATGCATAAAATCTAGAGTCAGGATGAGTTATTATTAATATCAGGGCCTGGGTGACATGCATTCATACGGAGAGGAGGCTTAAACCAATGCCTGCATTCATCGTGATTTTGCGGATATAGATAGAGTTTTGATATTTCTAATCATATATTTCTCTCGACCTATCATTATCTTCAAGGACTCATGAAGTGGAGATCTACTCCTGAGATTCCATTCCACCACTCTTGCCACACTTTAATGAGTTTCTATCTAGGATATGCTCCAAAAACAAATGTGTGTATTTGAGCCACTCCTCCGCGACCAAATTCATAAACCACCCATCGTAACATGGATATTATTAATATCATCCACCTCCTTTCATCATCACCAGAGTTATGTTGGTGTTCAATTACTGCTAAAAGGTGTATAGCTGTTACATTAACCGCCCAATCACAGTGGATATCAATACATTAAGAGTTGACTCCTTGTTCTCAGCCAACAATCCTCTAGTTTCAATAGAATATAAATGTTATTCACCAAATGGTATACTATCATACATTTCACTCGACATAAGATGTCGAGGCAAAGAGGGTTTACGCCCTGAAGAAAATTGTCTAGGAAGCCCACGTTGTCTACCATGGTGACCCGCCATCATCATCCATCTATGTGATTTCCATGTCTATGTTAGGGCTCAATTTACTTTCCATGTCTGTGTATGTGATTTCCATTATTGTTTAGGGATTAATGCCAAATATTTTCTCTGATAAGGAAGTAAATTGGTTAACACTTGTGATATTTATAAGGATTTTTATTGTTGACTCCATTCAGTGGGGAGACTCCTGAAGTCGTAGACATGGTAGAGAATTTTGTGGTTGCATACCAACTAAAAAAATAAGTTTGAGGGTGTAACACATTGGTATGACTTTCTACTATTTATAATTGGGATATTCATGTGTAAAGACTTTCATTGCATACTAAGAAAAACCTAAACTCATTGAATCTTTTGTTGCTGGCTATTTACTATCTACTATTATGTTAGGGTACATAAGGTACTCCCAAAGGAACAAACACCAAGAGAAACTGCTTCACACAAATAGATCCCAGATCAATACACCAATGTTTGTCATGTGGTTAAAACCCTTGAGAGGGAAACAATCCACGGCCCCAGCCAAATAGCTACTTGGGGCAATTTATTATGCAAAAGAAAGAAAGTTATATGAGCTTCTCATAATCGATCAACTAGCCAAGGACCCTCTATGCTCTTTAAATAGAGATCATAGACCAATTGGGTGTTAAGCCACAAATCAATGGTAGGTATGATCTAAGAGAAGTTGAACCATCGGATCACACTATGTCTAGAACATATCATGCCCGTCGGATTAGAATATTTACAAATGCATACTAATGCATACTAAAGAAACACACTTTTACCTAACGGATATATTACACAAGTTGATCTTAACTAACTCCTAAGTGTCTAAATATCTTAACATCCCCACTTAAGAACAACTTGGGATAAGATTGGAGGATTTACAAAAGTGACACTATTAGGAGAAGGAAGGAGGAATTAGAGCCTATCCCCCCTTAAGGACACATTCCTGAACTCCTAACATAGACCGAAGTTTAGAAAACTTTGCTTCTGTAAGAGACTTGCTGAAGATGTCTGCAACTTGATCATCTGTAGGGCAATACAGAACTTCAATAACACTATCATGAACAAGATTTCTGATGAAGTGCATGTGTATCTCAATGTGTTTGCTGCGCTGATGTAGAATTGGATCTTTGGCAAGCTTGATGGCACTTTGATTATCGCACCAAAGTGGAGTAGGCTGCTACTGCTCGAATCCAAACTCTGAAAGGATCTGCCAAAGCCATAAAGCTTCCTGGCTGGAATTAACTGCGACTCGATATTCTGCTTCTGTTGAAGAAAGAGCAAGAGCTTGTTGTTTCTTACAAGCCCAAGTGACAGGTCCAGCTACCAGACTTAAAACATAACCTGCAGTAGACTTTCGATCATCAGGATCGCCAGCCCAATCTGAATCAGTGAAACCAACCAACAAAGGTTTCCCCCTTGTACTGTAATGAATCCCAAACTGAAGTGTACCTTGAATATATCGAAGTATTTCTTTTGTTGCTTTCTAGTGACTTTCATGAGGAGTTTGCATATAACGAGCAACATGACCAATGGAAAAGGAAAGGTCAAGACGGGAATGAGTCAAGTATAAAATAATACTAACAAGCTGACGATATAAGGTGGCATCTACTTCAGGGGAAGTACAAGTGGCAGAATGTTTGACTCCAGACTGGAAGGGAGAAGGGGCTGGTTTACAATATTCCATGTGGAAGCAATGAAGAAGGTCACAAGCATACTTAGACTGGGAAATAAAGATTCCTTCTTTGGTTTGCAAGACTTGGAGACCAAGAAAATAATGCAAATGTCCTAAGTCTGACATTTCAAAATTTTGCTTAAGACTGGATTTCACATTAAGTTTAGGGTCACTACTAGTAAGGATACGATCATCAACATAAAGAACACGTATGATGAGATGGTTTCCTACTTTCTTGGTATAGACATTGGGGTCATAATGGCATCTAGAAAAATGAGTGTCAAGGAGGAAGCTATCCATTTCGACATACCAAGCTCTAGGAGCTTGCTTAAAGCCATATAAGGATTTCTTAAGGAGATAAAAAAGTCTAGAGTTATTCTGAACATATAGAGGAGGTTGTTCCATGTAAATTTACTCATGTAAATTACCATGTAAGAAGACATACTTGACATCCATTTGATGGAATTCCCAGTTATGTAAGGCTGCAAGGGAAAAAATAAGGCCGATGGAGTTCATTTTGGCTACAGGGGCAAAAGTTTCATTGTAGTCAATCCTTTCAACTTGGGAAAAACCTTTGGCAACTAACCTTTCCTTAAGTCTTTCAACACTTCCATCTAATGAATACTTAGTTCTGTAGACCCATTTACATCTGACAAGTTTTATTCCTTTTGGAAGAGGAACAAGATCCCAAGTATCATTCGCCATTAAGGAATGATATTATTCATCCATAGCTGCATCCCAATTTGGATTTCCTAAAGCTTATGCAAATTTTTTTGGATCATGATTCTCGAAAACTTAAGCCAAAAGAGAAGAGGCTCACTAAAACTAAGAATGAGTTCATCGTTGATCTCTAGGATCACCGGCAAGATCGCCAACTGCTTCACATGTTGAACGGACCCATCAAGGAAGGATTAGTGCTGGTGCAATTGGAGGAACATGAGCAGGCAGAGGTGGATTTTCATCCTCACTATCATCATCAGAAACTGGAGTTGGAAACCTGTTAAGGAAGCTAGAAGAAGAAGAAGAAGGCACAATCGTTGAATCAGGATCGCAGGCCAAAGATGGCACATTCGTCAATTTAGGCTCGTAGGCCAAGAGATTTTTGTCAAATTTAACATCTCTTCTAATTATTATATCATGAGAATGTGGCTGAAGAAGTTTATAACCTTTTTCATCTTCAAAATATCCAACAAATATGCACTTTTCACTTTGAGGCTGCAATGATTTCCGTTTTTCATCTGAAATGTGAGCCCATGCTTCACAACCAAACACACGAAAGTGACATACATCTAGTTTAATTTTACTCGATGCTTCTTCCGGAGTTATGCCCTGTAAAAATTTAGTGGGTGTGTGATTAACTATGTAATTTGCACAATTTATGGCCTCATCCCAATATTGAAGACTTAGTCCCTTAGATTGGATCATACAATTAGCCATTTCTTTTAAAGTGCGGTTCTTCCGTTCAGCTACACCATTTTGTTGTGGTGTATATGAAACAGTGTGCTATTGTTGGATTCCTTGTTCAGTGCAAAAGGTAGTGAACTTGTTGTTAACATATTCTCCTCCATTATTAGATCTTAACTTAATAATTTGATGACTATATTGTTTTTCAACAAGGGCCTTGCAGGCCAAGAACATGTTAAATAATTCGCTCTTAAGTTTTAGGAAGTAAACCCAAGTGTGTCTGGAGTAGTCATCGATAAAAGTTAAGAAATATTTGAAACCAGAAAAGGAAGCAGATGGAAGAGGGCCACACAAGTCACTATGTACAAGCTCCAAGGGAACCGAGGTGTGCCAAGAGGCACGTTTGTCAAAACTGTCCCGATGATGTTTTCCAGGTACACAACCGGAACAAACACCATCCTTGCAAGATACCAACAGAAGACCAGTCACCATATTGTCTTTACATAGTTGTTGCAATGAGCGATAATTTAAGTGACCAAATTTCTAATGCTAAGGTTTGCTGAAGTTATCACTATGAGCAACAAAAACTGAAGGAAAAGGTGATGACAAAAAGTTGTTAAATTTGTACAACATGGTAATATCATCAACAGTTCCAGTAGCAAGGAAATTTTGAGGATTTTTAAAATCCTTGATTACAACTTGGTGAGGTGTAAACGTCACAGTTTTACCTTCACCTGAATGAGTAATTTAATAGACTGATAACAAATTGCAGAAATTTTTTGGAACACATAGTACATCACTGAAATGACCATTTTCTACAAGAATTGTTCCAGATCCTACAACACTTAGAGATCTATCATCACCAACAAATATTTGTTTGGTGTTACATTCATGCATAGTAGAAAAGATGGGTTGATCCTTAGCCATATGATAAGATGCTCGAGAATCAATGAGCCATTCATTTGAAGTAGAAGAAAAAGATGTAGTATAAGAGTAACTAGAAGCACAAAGTGCATGTCCATGAGAGTTAGATTCTGAAGATGAATCTAGGCAGATGTGGTGCTTCTTCATTGCTGCTTCCAAGGCTGCCATCTTCTTAAAACATTTAGATTCATCATGATTATCTTTCCCACAAAAATTACAATGACGCTCAGTCTTCTTTCCTTTTTGCTTGGATCCTTTGTCATTTTTTAAAGTAGGAGCTGACTGAGAGGGTTTGGGACCCTTGTTGTTTGGCTTATTATTGCGAAAATTCTATTTCTTGGGAGGCTTGGACTTTTCTTTCTGTTGGGACAATAAGGCTTTCCCAGATGTATTTGCATTGTTAATTATTCCAAAATGAATGAGCTTATCTTGATCTCTAATTAAGGAATCACAAAAGGATTCAAGGCTAGGCTCTTGATAGCTAGCTGCAGTCAAGGATTCTTTCATGGAGTAGAATG
The DNA here is from genome assembly GCA_001517045.1 of Pseudotsuga menziesii. Classification (NCBI taxonomy): domain Eukaryota; kingdom Viridiplantae; phylum Streptophyta; class Pinopsida; order Pinales; family Pinaceae; genus Pseudotsuga; species Pseudotsuga menziesii. Next base: position 254,608 of record LPNX010627770.1, read on the forward strand.
TAGAAACAAAAACAGAATACGCAGGTCCATGTTTTGAAAGAATATGATAAGTACATTGTTTGTCTTCTTTCTTAATCTTGCATTTGGCACATAATAGTCTAAGAGTTTTATACTTAGATAAATAGTCTTGAATGCATGAAAAATCATTTGGATTCAAGGAAAGCAACTCATTTTCAAGTTGATGACCCCAAATTTCATTGTGTTTACCAAACACAGATTCCAACTTTTCCCAAGCTTTATCAGGTTTATCAATTCCAAATATGTGGAATCACAAATCAGTAGAGATTGACATCCCAATCAATCCATGAGCTTCATCACATCGATTTGCCCATTTAATTTTCTTATCATCATTAGTGGGTGCTGTTTCTTTCCCTGAGGTTATCTTGAAAAGTCCCCTACTTCACAGAACATCCTCCATACAAGATTTCCACGAGAAATAGTTAGAACTTGTAAGTATAATATCACAGGGGGCAGCCATACTGTAAAATAATGGTTGAAAGAACAGAAACTAACTGTCTGGATGCAAAAAGCTAAAAAAAATATGCGGTTTTAAAAAAAAACGGCACTTAAAACTGATTCCGGATGATGAAGTTATGCTTGATCAATGAAAATGTTGAAGATGTCCCCAATAGTCACATCGCAGATATTAACTTGACCAACTAAAAAAAAGAACCCCCCTCTTCCCAAGATCACCCTTTGACAATCACTTTACAATAAAGTTGCTTTGAAGTGAATCAATTTTGTAGAATAAGTGAGGTTCACTTTTACAATAATGTACTTTTAAATAGTGCGGCAATAAATTAAAAGACTTAAGTGACTCACTATTATTTTATTTTATTAATGTGAAATTCACTTTTACAATAAAGTAACTTGAAAATAGAAATTGCATGCACTAAAAAGTAGCTTGATAAGACTTGAAATCAAGACTTATCAAGGTGTAAAGCAACTTTGGACCAAGTGAGATAAGTTTAAAAGGTACGTAAAAATATGGAAAGAGAAAGGGGGCCTTTTTTTTTTTTTTTACTCTTCTCTCTCGTTTTCCATGCTTGCTTACTTTTCCTGTAAATCACAAAAAACAAAATGAAAAACAAAAACAAAAAAAACTTTTTCCACACAATGGGGTTAGATCTTGGTTAGCTTACCCAGAAAGCCTACATTTTCAAGTTTTCTTGATGTTTCTGATTTGTCCTGATCACACAAGGTCCACGGCAAAGAGCATACGTAGCTGAGAAGACAAGAAAAAAAACTTTCCCTTACTATTTCTGATTCGCTACGATCACGCAAGGTGCATGGAAAAGAGCATACGCAATCAAGGAAAACAATAGTGCAAGACTAAAACATAAAATATCTAATAATAAACCGATAAAATATGAGAGATTAAAAAAAAAACAAATTCGTCACTATAACATTATACCTTCAGATTTGCCGAAATTGGTGTTTTCTGGAGCAAACGGAAACGATTTTCAGTGAAACGGAAACGATTTCCTAATGGAAACGACACTCCAGACGCAATGGAACAACTCCTGTAGGCAAAAAATGCACAAAAAATATAGAAATAAAAACCCTTTCAAATTTTCGGCAACACCGGTTCTATATCTTGATCAAAACCGAAAGAGGCTCTTCATAAAAGCTCTGATAGCATGTTAGGGTACACAGGGTACTCCCAAAGGACTGAAAACCAAGAGCAACTGCTTCACATAAATAGATCACAGATCAGTACACCAATGTTTGTCACGTGGTTAAAACCCTTGAGAGGGAAACAATCCATGGCCCTAGCCAAATAGCTACTTGGAGCAATTTATTATGCAAAAGAAAGAAAGTTACATGAGCTTCTCATAATCAATCAACTAGACAAGGACCCTCTATGGTCTTTAAATATAGATCATAGACCAATCGGGTGTTAAGCCATGGATCAATGGTAGGTATGATCTAAGAGAAGTTGAACCGTCAGATCACTCTATGTCTAGAACATATCGTGACCGTCGGATTAGAATATTTACAAATGCATACTAATGCATACTAAAGAAACACACTTTTACCTAATGGATATATTACACAAGTTGATATTAACTAACTCCTAAGTGTCTAAATATCGTAACATATTAGAGAAGGCCACTTGATCATGTTTTGCTGAGTCTTCCTTGACAGGATTACTTCCATGACATAATCACTTACCCTTCTAATTCCAAGCTTATTCATCATCCATGTATTGAAGTCTACCTTTCATTTCCTTATCCATTATGACTTCACACATGTATTCCTTTATGAGTTGCATACATCCCTTCCTTATTTTCAGTTCATATTTTTTTATTCATAAATAAAACCATTCAAATCCATTTCCATGACTTAATTTCCTTGATATCTTTGTCATAAAAACTATTCCAACATGAGATCTCTTATCTATAGTTCTACAACTCATTTTATACAAATCATGTCGATTGATGTGGGATTGCTTTCAAATAGTCTTGACCCATCAATATCAGCACCTTATCTGGGATTGAGACGAGAGTTCCTTTTTAAGTACCTTGAGGCTTGCATGGCTTAATGGAAAGTTCTCTTCATAACAATTATGAGAATACATCAATGTCCCTTAATTGTTAGATCTTGTAAGTGGCTCGACATTAGCTCATTTATTCGCACTTCACAAGATGTACTTGTGTACGTTAGCATTTGTTGACATCAACGGTGAGTTTCCTCGCATTGGTTAACAACATCCATCAATGGCCGGTAATCCAATGAATTATTTCCATGCTCGACATCAACACATTTATTCGCATGGTAAGAATTGTACCATCGAGTTTTATAGAGGGTGAAGACTATATGCTGTTACGGAGAGAAATTCCTATGGCTTGGGGTACCACAACAGACAACTAGACTCCAGAAATCAATCTTTCCCAATATGCAATAGAAATAAAATGTCTAACACTAAAGGATCGAACCTCGTACCTTATTTCGGACGGTTGAAGTAGATCCCCGTTGAGCTTTCCAATCTTCATCTTGAATTGTTATAGCACGTCCTTAACAACAAGTAAACAATACAAGCATACTATATTTCATGGTGTTAGATCTATTCTAGCATATATAATCAATAATGTAAAAGCATTTGACATATTCCAATGGATACAATATTCATTCAAATACACATTACTGGACAGGAAAAGATATTTCTATTAATATGAATCAGATATTACAAGTGACAACCTCTGATGGCACATCTGCGAACCGGAGAAACTCAATCCCCCACTTGGGCCTCCACGACCTCAATCCTCCATCACTCTGATAGCAAGCTTACTAGCAAAAGGCAAGCTTGGGAAGGACACAACAGTGCTCCAAGGGACAAAGGGATGCAGACTCAAGCATAAGTTCTGGCAACAATGGACTATAGTTTCGGTACTCTCAATTCTCTCTTCCCCTTTCCATGTCTCAATGGTTCCTTATATAGCTTTTCAAAGGTATACTGAAAGGTCAAATCCATGCGATCTCAAGGCATATGGAAGGCTAGGAGTCATATGAATCGGATCCAAGTCAAGGAATGCTCCAAAGGATTTTGGATTATGTACACATCCCGATGTACGCGACTATAGAGGGAATATCCACGTATGTACGTGGTTATCGGGGAAAAGGCCGCGTATATCACTTTTCTTATGTTTTTAGGGATGGTCAAGGATACATCAAAAGACAAAAAGTGGTCCATAGGGGCTAATGAGTCTGCAGTGGGACAGGGGAAGGACATACAATGTGTGATTCACCTAGTGTGGTGAAATCCGCTATAACAGATGCCCCCTAATGTATGAGATCAGAGGTTTTATACGATAGCCGAAATACATTAAAGTCCATCCCAGAAGTGAAGTGATGAAGGTACCCAAATGGAATACCAGCCACCCAATCAGCATAATACCATAATACAACTCTGCATATAACTGCAAATACATATAGCAATCCCAGATACATAAGAGTACAAATGGCCATGAATAGGCATGAAACATGATAACACATATGTGGTCATCGCCACGTACAATATACATAGATCAGAATCTCCATGATGAAGATATACAAAGGACCATGATCTCCACATAGGCTGAAGATATACAATAGATCAAGATCTCCATAGTGGCTGGAAATGTCTGACATATACTGGAACAAGTCACGAGAGATGAAATCTCATGAACACTGGCACGATCAAGGAGGTAGCATATAGTGGATGCCACCAATCTGGAAGGTCTTCTACACACACCGCTACGATTACATGTCCTACTATGCGAATAGAGGTGTCGAGGTCAAACATAGTAGTCCATCGTCTGATTACCGGTCATTGATGTATACCGTTAACAGACACGAGATCACCCACCGATAATGAAAATGGGAATCAAGGTACTAGAGTGCAAACTAACAAGTGTGAATAAATGTGTTTAGGTCAAACACTTGAGAGAATCAACCGATCAAGGGACATTGATGTATTCCCAAAACTATCGATGGCGAGAGAACCTGCCACTGATGACTGCAAGTCTCAAGGCACTCACAATGACTCTAGATTCCAATCCCAGAATAAATGATCTGAATTCGATGGGATGAAATCCGCTGGAAGGAGGGCATTAGGGAATCCCCCATCATCCAACATGAGGTACTCAGCAAGGCTGTATAATATGGAAGAACTCGATCATAAGGTGTACGAACCAGTAATTGTACCGGGAATGGCCGACATGCAAAGTCAAGATAACTGAGGAATGGACGACTCAGGTTTCAAATTCCTTCTAACAAGAGCATAATGGCATATGGTGACTGAATGAAGGTAGCATAGACTCGATATACAAACTGGGACATCTCTATGATGTAGGAGGCATCAATAGAGGCTCCATAGGGACCAGAAGCTTAACCAGTCGGTGGAGATAAAACGCAGATAACGAGTACAACTCCTAAGTCAAACTATAACCCAACCAATGGATGTGATATACAGTGCTCTGTTTGAAGGCGACATGACTCGACAGCTGCCAAAGATAATATCTTTTCTTGTCCGGATTTTTGGTTTTTTGATTTTTTTGGTCTTTTTTAGTTATTTGAAAAGATTGAAAAAAGAATAAACTAACTTTATAGTTACAAACTAGGAGGAGACAAGTGTCATTTAGGGCAAACAAACTAGTTCCAAGTAGTGGAACATACCTATGCTCAATGCAAGGATACATGTGTAGGATATCGACACTCGGGGGAAAATCCCCTCCCGGTAAAAAAGGGATCAAGCTGCGAAGGATATAAAGAAAGGCTCTGCATGGCTAGACATGAGACAAGATCAGGCTATATGGCTGAAATGCAATGTCACGGGAGCCGACATAAAGCTCAATAAGATAGGCAAAGCTCATGATAATGCATCCACAACTTGATACAAGGGAGTCCGGGGGGTCATGGCCAGCATAAGATCAAGAGGAGTATGAGGCTCTAGCTAAATGTCATGGCAATACTATACAACAGACTCCCACACCCTAAAGGGGGAAACATCGGCATGGGCACCAACATGCAAATAAGGTGCTAGCTAGGGTACCCATGTAAGGTGAGGCTGTACCACTCATATCATGCTACTTCTATAGCAGCAAGAAGGTTCTGTGACATAATAGAGTGGGTTCGTACCTAAGGATATATTAACATGGTCGTAAGGTCATGAAAAATGCAAATGGTGGTGAACCTAACCTATATGCCAGTGTAGATGTTATACCTGAGATCAGTACGAATGGGTCAATCCAAAGGCTGAAACAACGTTGAAAACGGTCTTCTACGTCACAAATTGGGTCAGAAACAGTCTAAAATGGTTAGAAACGGTCAAAACTATAGGAAAGGGGGTAAAAAATTTCAAATATTTGAAAAGTTTTCTATAAATAGTAAAAAATAGAAATCATTTGAAACTTTTACCCATTGGAGATCTGATTTTCAACTACAAATTCCAGGAGATCCAACCGGCGGAATTCACAACCATTTCTTCCAGGTATTTACTCATGTTCTCTGCTTGCATTTCAATACAATTTTTATAATTTTTCATGGTCAAATGAATTTTTAAAGGCCAAACTTACATGAGCGTTGCGGCCCACGCGGGTATCGAGGATTTTTCCGCGTATAGGGATGGCTATACGCGGAAAAGGGGCCAGAAACCACTAAAATATGCGGCTGTTTACAAAACAGCCACGTATGACGCCGCACACTAAGATTTACAAGAATCTAATGGACATTTTGGTCAAATTCTCATGCAGGATGGTGCTAGAGTGGCGAGAACACGAGCATGGTGACGTAGAGGAAGCAGTAAGGACTGACAGAATGGCTCAAGAAGCTCTAAGAAGATGCGAACTCTACAAGTTTTAGTGCCTAGGTGGCTTGAGGGCCAAAGCAGGACTACTACAGATGCTTGTAGACTATTTAGATCCAGACTCAGAGTCCTTCCGGATAGACGGCATGTCCCTCACCATTGAGGTGGATGATATCTATTTTATCACAGGTCTATCACAACGAGGTGAGATGGTGAACCTTCATGCCCGAGGAGGGCCAGGTCATGGGATTACTATCGATGAGTACATAGCTGTGTACTGCTACCCAAATACTGAGAAGGTGGGGAGCCAAGTTCCCACCAATGCTATATAGGTGCTGGGCCTAAAAGCCATACTACTGACGCTGGGCAAGATAGCAGGCTTAACATCACTCCATCAGGCCTCTCGGCCACTGATGTTTTATGCAGTGGAGTGTATGACACCGACCATCTATGACTGGAGCACTTCACTACTAAGCAACATGAAACATCAGCTCATTGAGTCCAAGGCAGGTAGGATACGGAAATTCGGGTTCAGCAGTATCTTGAGCACGTTTTTCTTCGAGCGTGTTCCAGGATTGAGCCCTAGAGTGGATGTTCCTCTCCACGGGGTTCGAGATCTGGCCCAACGACATTGGGAAGACGCGATGCACAGACTGGGGGGTGGTAGGGTGGCCAACCCTTTTCCAGCAGACTTTTTTCCATGGTGGCGACGATAGATTGTTGCCATAGAGGACTACCCTTATGCAGGGATAGATTTCTGGGGAGACCCGGACATGCCATTACCACCAGGATCAGCATATGGAGACATAGGTAATGAATCTCGACCATTACTCTTTTTAAAATTTTTGAAGTATTTGATTTTTTTGTGTTTTCTTGATTATATGGAATCAAAAAGACATGTTTTTGGGTGACAATACATAATGACATCTACCATTCATGTGCAGATGTGGGACCACGGTGACCAAAGGGCTTCCCATGTCATAGACAGAGGGGAAGAGGAGACAATATCACCGGTGTGGATGCGGAGCGAATGCTCCAAAGCATCCATACCAACTTCGTGCGACTGACTCACAGGATTCCCATGGCGCAAGTCAAGGACTTACCTGAGGCTATGCAGAGACAGGTGGTGGGTGTACCACGCGCATGGGTGCGTTTATTCTGGCGGCTAGCTAGAGCCGTGGTGACATATCATGATCACAACCCTCATCCACCTCCACAGGACTAGACACCTGGGAGTGTATCTATTTTGTACTACCGTGTATATGATGGTGGCTTTCAAAGCCCCAATTTTGTATTATGACATTATGCATTACCACATTTTTGATGTATATAAAAAAGTTTTATGGTGATCGGTTTATTTATTTACATGTGTAAAAAGTGTGTTTATGATTAATTTTTTATGAATGAAACAAATGCCAATCTAACACATAGTTAGCATATGAGTCTGCAATTTGATTATAATTTCTTGGAATGTGTATATATGTTATGTTCTCAAATTGTCGTTCTAGCAATCTCACACGTAAGAATCTTCTCAATAACGTCGGATCTCTAACATGGTACAAACCATTTAGCTGTGACACTACTAACTCTGAATCAAGACGTACCTCAAGAGAGAGAAAACCATGCGAAATGGCATCCCGTAGAAGCTCGATAGTGGCGCTATATTCAGCAACATTGTTGGAAGATGGCCGTAGACATACACCTCCTGAAGACAGTACATGACCCATAGGAGTAAAAATCACCCAAGCAGCTGAGGCTGAGTGCTGAGTGTGACGGCTTGCACCACCATGAATCCTATGTAGGTGGAAGATTCCATTGACATATGCCCCAAGAAATGGAAACTAATCACAAACCCGATCACGATAAACAAGACCTAATTATGCAAAAAAGCTATATAATAATATACAACAAGTAGCCTTGGCTAAAGATTATGCATAGTATTTTTTGAGATAGAGCCCATTTCTAGGCTCCGCCAAGGCCGTCCCTTCGTAATCCACCAACTCATAGGCACCCTTCTCTAACACATGCTTGACCACGTAAGGACCACGCCACATAGGATTGAACTTCCCTGCCCCCAAGGGTTCTTTCGATTGATCCCACAAATAGACCAAGTCTCCCTCACTAAACACTCTAGGACGGACAGACTTATCATATTGGGCCTTTATGCGACTGTTATTAACCTCTAGAGTCACCAAGGCATCTCTACGCTACTCATCGAGTTGCTCAAGGTGAACCAAATGCTCCTCCAAAGGTGAAGTGTCTGGTAAGAGTTCCACGGCTAACTTCAATGAAGGAATCTCCTCACTCTCCACACGGTCAAGCTCGGGAAGAAAGTATGATCTGTGATAGAATTTCTCCCATGGTGGCTCAACTCCCAACCTAGCCTCGATAATCACTTCATCTGAAGGGGAAACCGTATCAAGGCAGTCAAGGGCCTGAGAAGACTGTGCTGCCCCCGGAAGCACATAGGGGTCTTCCTCCTCCGTCCGCGAAGAGGAAGAACAGGGCTCTGCAGCAGACTGAAGATTAGCTTGGTAAGCTATCATGACTGCAGGAAACAGCACGCTCGTCTCAATGGGCTCACTCAAAGGACTCGGTGAAGGAAGAATCCAAGGATCTCCCATATGACTTCTGTGAAAAGGCACCGATCTCGTAAACGTGGAAGCACCATCGAAACTAGATCCTGTCATGAGGATGGGTGCAGGACAACTAAAGGTTCCCATGAGGGATGGATACATACCTACACCCACACTCCTAGTTGCCGGCTAGGAATGTTCAACTTTCAGAACCGACGCTTCCGAAGATGCAGTAACAGGCGGATTCTTGAATGCCATTTGATCAATCGTCACAATCTTCCCATTATGAGGAAAGCATACAACGTGAAATATGGAAGATGCAACGGCTTGGATACTATACATCCAGTTCCTTCCCAATAAGAGATTGTAGTCGAGGAGTGCATCAACCACCTCAACCTCTATCGCAATGGTCTTCCCTCCCAAATGGACTTTAAGGGAAGGGAGGATACCGTGCGGCCTAAACGATCTCCCATCAAAAGAAGTTAACATGGTCATATACTTTGACAACTCAAGAGAACCAAGACCCTTCCAACAAGACAAAGACATCACAGAAGCAACAGCTCCCTCGTCAATCACAGTGCGCTTGACGATCATATTAAGACATTCTACATGCACCAAAAGGGACACATAGTAGGGCAAGTGAGGCTGATGTCATGCGGTTTCAAATTTTATCACTGAGGAAGAATCATCACCATTCACACCAAGAGCGGAAATCAAAGCCTTCCTTTGCGACGGACAACTCTGAAGCACTTCCAATGCAGACATCGCACAAGGAGTATGGCCCAAGTCCTCGACGAATGAATCATTCTGGGTGGCTCGGGCATTTGGGTTATGCCCCGAATGCTTAAGTACCCCCTTAGGAATGCGAGGTGCAGCCTCAGGTTTATCCACAGTTTCTCAATGCACAAAGGGGTTCCTGGTGGATCAGGTTCTTTGCCTGGGTTGGGTTGTGACGAAGTATAATCTTTCACACGCGTCACAACTTTTGCGGCATGGACCATATTAATGCACCCACGACCACTAGTTTCAGCTGGATCTTCATCACTAGATTGATCATGGGACTTCGAGTTCATGTTCTGGTTATGCGGTAAAGGGTTCGTTAACACAGCTGGGCCCTGTGCTATGAACTTCGAAACTTCATCCATCCTAGGGCACAAGTAAGTGAGGTGATCATCCTTACAAAGCTTGCAAGGAAACTTAACCTTACGTTTATTCTGCTTGTCCCCCCCAGCATTTTTATTGTTCTTGTCATTATTGTTGGAATTCTCATTTTTATTCCCACCCTTCTTATTATTATTGTTTTTACCCTTTTTTCTATTCCGTCCGAGTAGTTGGTTACCCTTCTGGTCGGACGATTGCACAGCAAGTACATTCACCGTTTGGGCAGGCTGAGACGAAGTCGTAGCTTGTCCCGAGGAAGATTGGTTGATTGACAACTGATAAAATTATTTCACAACCGAACCTGCAGGTTTCTTACTTGCACTACCCACAATGCCATCAGCATGTGGTCCAGGTTTGACCTTGGGATCGAAACTAGAACGAGGAGCGTTGGGTATAATCTCATATAACAAACCAGACTGAGCATAGATCAAGTCTAGTTCCTGCGCCCTAAAGATTGCTTGTTCCTCATTCTGCACTCTGGATGTGGAAACATCCTTCATGATATATGAGAATAAAGATTTGAGTAACCACTCAAGGGGGGACTTTGGCGGTATAAAGGCTTTGATTAATCTCTTCTGTCTACGCCACTCCTGAATATGATCAGAAATATGGGTGGATTTATCTTGCCAAAATGTCAACAAGAGTTCAGTACCAACATCATAGCGCACTGGTAGCTGGAAGTGATTAAGGAAAGTCATCGCAAGGTCGTCGAACAAAGTAAAGGCACCCCTAGGTAACTCTATATACCATTTCGCCACAGGCCCTATGAGGGTGCATTGAAATAGTCTCAAACGGACGGTGTCCTGATGCAATGAATTGGAAGAGCACCATAGGTGGAATGTCATAACGTGTTCACTCGGATCCTCTCCTGGTTTGCCTTCGAACTTAGGGATGTCCGAAGGAAGCTTGGTAGGGACAGTCGGCCAAGCCAGGTCATGAGCCACAGGATCGTTCGTAAGTCTCGATAAGTCAGGTAGATTGAGTGTCGCGAGGAAAGGGAGCCTAGGATGATGAGGTCTAGGGACCACTCCCTAGTTCATATAGGATTGATTACCACCATGACCTTGGCCATAGTGACCTCCTCCTGTATGACCCGTATAGGGTGGCGTGGAAGTAGCATAATGACGTGGACCTTGACTAGTAGGAATTACAAAGCCATAGTTAGGAGAGTAAGCAGGTTGTGAATACCCACCTCCATAAGGTGAGGAGACCTGTCCATACTGCGTCCCATAATAAGGTCCATAGGTCACCTCTTGCGATGTCCCATGAGACACTCCATAGGTAGGGATATACATTCCGGAAGTAGGAATATACGTACCGGAAGTAGGGACATATGTCGTGGAAGTAGCAATCTGACCTCTAGAAACATGAACATAACCACCCGACACCACGGGTGGTATGTAGGCTTGAGACACAATTGGTCTAGTAACTGCAGTACAGATCTGACTCGTAGCTACATGCCGACTCGAAGGACCACGCGATTAAGGTGGAGGGTTTACATTTGAAGAACTCAGAAGTGAGGATGAAGGAATCTCTGTAAGAAGATATGTACTAGTGCCTATCGTCACTCGTCTAGAACCTAGTATCCCTATCGGATCACTAACTCTAGACCTAGGAGGTATATAAGATGGAGCTTCCACCACTGGGACAGAAGGTGCAATGTGACTAGTACTCCCAAACCTCTCCGCAAGGTAAGGCAAGGGATTGCCCCCAGGAATAGTGCTAGGCTCAAAATCGGATTCAACATGAAATGTCAAATCGTGCATAGGAAAACCAGTCGTGGCATAACCACCGTAGCTGGTACTAGGAGGGTCAAAGTGAGTCTCGGCATCATCCGGCATTCCATATCGGTAACGTGTCAATGGGAATATTCCCTAGGGTGAGTAGGTCTCTCATGCAAAGATCCTATCTGGGAAATAACAGGACCGATCTCAGCTAGGTCAGGTGAGGGATCATATGTAGGGGTAAGTTCCCCATTGTCAATACGAATGGGAGGAGGTGGCTCAGGAATAATCTCTGAATGATCCTCCATGGTGTGTGAATCAATGTGTGACATAGTCCGCCTGGACCGTCTAGGCCCCTCTCCCAAAGGAGGAGGAGAAGTGGAAGGCAGAAGTCTTTCTAACCAATGAGAATGGCGCAGAACCGCACCCGACTCCACAATGACTCAACAAAAAGCAAAGACTCTCTATTTACGTCAACCCTAGGCCAACTAGCGTGCACAGAGCAATCACTATAAAATCTAAAGCCAAAAGCAAGCAAAAAAGGGCTGGATAAGTGAGCTCCCGAATGTGGCCGGTATGTCTCGCCTAGGAGAGGCTTGAGAGGCCCTTGTCACCACAAGCAGAGGTTTGAAACCAATTATTGTGGCCCTTAGCTTCAATGCATAAAGCAAATGTGCTGTCTGACCCCAACCTGGCCGGGACACATACAGAATAACCTCTACACGTACCCCCTCGATATCCTAGGTAAGGTCACTAAGGTCACCTCAATATAATCAACGCTCAGGCAGACAGTCGTAGGTGGGATTGACCGTATGGGTAGCGTAGCAAAGCCCGAAACTCCTGAAAGAGCCCCCAGATACGAATACAATCCTGGCTATATCGCCGGTGCTACACAATTCTTGACCAAGCGTTATCCCAATCAACAACCACTCACACTGCCTAGTGCTTGACTCCCTTTTGAGAGGAGCTTCCTGAGAATCCTGGTTATACCAAGGATTTCACACACTCCCTGGACAGACACCTAGTTGTTGTTGTTTAGTGATCTTGGAGAATTGACATACAATGAACTATTCTAAGATCCTAAAACCTAAGCTTGTTCGCGCACCCTAGAAAAGAAAAGAGTGTAATTCATTTTAATTAGCGTTGATTTTTGTTTGGCTTTATTACTCAAAAATAGGATATGGTCGTGCAACTAATGGTGTTATGACGCAACAATAAGCAAAATGCACACCTAACAATCAATGCAAATGCATTGTGTCCATGAAAACAAGGTATGCGTACTACGTGAATGCACAATTTCTTCTTCAAATGCTGAATGCAAATTTCCCTATATGAATTCCTAACTATTACTCCAAAGCAAATCTAGATCTAATGCAAGTACAATGCAAAGTGCAAAACGCAATGCATGACGATAAGCAAATTTTTTTTGGATTTTTTGAAAATAAAGAGATACAAAAAGCAAAAGAATGATTCTACCCACCCCAAACTCTGCAAGCACACATAAACAGCATTCCAGCAAATCACTAAGGCAAAAGGACTCTAATGCACTATTTTCAAACAAAAAATCAAAGATGCCATGACAAGAACTTTACTAAAAGAAAAAATTTAGGCTAAAAAAATGTTTCTGGTCAAAAACAGAGGTATTAACAGACTCAGGAAGTGCCAAAGGAGACTCAGCAACTAACAACATTCACCCAGCAATCCACTATCTTCCACAAAAACGTAAAAACCAGAGTATACGTGACTGTGCGCAGTAAACCCGCATGTATACGCGGAAATCCCAAGGGAAACCGCGTGTATACATGACTGTAAGTGAAAAATCCGCGTACAGGAAGAAGAAGATGCACAAATTCAAGGCAAACAGACAGGCTGAGACTAAATTCACACCAATCAGGCTCTACCAGGCATACATGCCCCCATACCCGACACAGAAACAAGAGAGAGAGAGCAATTCAAATACATTGAATGCCAAGAAATCAACCCCCAAAGGATAATTACTAGGAACTCCCTAGTGGAGTCGCCAATTCTATTACGGAGAGAAATTCCTATGGCTTGGGGTACCACAACAAACAGCTAGACTCCAGAAATCAATCTTTCCCAATATGCAATAGAAATAAAATGTCTAACACTAA
>LPNX010627770.1:268806-306716 GCA_001517045.1 Pseudotsuga menziesii
CCAAGGGACAAAGGGATGCAGAGTCAAGCATAAGTTCTGGCAACAATGGACTATAGTTTTGGTACTCTCAATTCTCTCTTCCCCTTTCCATGTCTCAATGGTTCCTTATATAGCTTTTCAAAGGTATACTGAAAGGTCGAATACGTGTGATCTCAAGGCATATGGAAGGCGAGGAGTCATATGAATCGGATCCAAGTCAAGGAATGCTCCAAAGGATTTTGGATTATGTACACATCCCGATGTACGTGACTATAGAGGGAATATCCGCGTATGTACGCGGCTATCGGGGAAAAGGCCACGTATATCACTTTTCTTATGTTTTTAGGGATGGTCAAGGATACATCAAAAGACAAAAAGTGGTCCATAGGGGCTAATGAGTCTGCAGCAGGACAGGGGAAGGCCATACAATGTGTGATTCACCTAGTGTGGTGAAATCCGCTATAACATATGCTTCTCATGACTCCATCAACAGTTTGCAGCATACTTCTAGCCATATGAGAGTACCATAGTTCCACTTTCATAATTCCTCTTTGATTTATACAACCAAGCATTTCAAATTCCTTTACTTCCCAATCTATGATCTGATAGCAGCATCAACCACATTCCTATTGCATAGTCCATCTGGGTAAGTGGAGGTATGTTGGTTTCTAATATTTAACCATGTAGTTCCTTAAAATGATAGAAAATAAATGAATTTGGAAAATTCCCTCGCCATGTTACATTATCTTACTCATTTTTATAAACTTAACACATCTTCAGTTGTTGGGGGAGGGGGGGGCGTTGTATATTCATTACCATTTACACATACCATCATCTCTTTTACCATTGACCAACATGTCTCTTCCAAATTACACTTTGTTACAATTTGATCTGGTTTTGGAGTGATTCATAAACATGAAGAAAATGTACATTGATGGATTATCATTTCCATTGTATGTATACTTTCAAATCTTATGTATTGTAGCCATAAAAACGAATGAATGTTGTTAATACAAGAACCAACATTTATCATGGTTGTCACACAAGAACCAACCATAAGAAAACACGTAAAAGAAATGAATGTTGTTGACATAAGACCCAACATTTATCATGGTTGTCACACAAGAACCAACCATAAGTAAAATCAGTTGCTACTTATGTATTTCATATCATTTAATGATTTATTGTTAAGAATATTATCATACAAAGCCAAAGTTAAGAAGTCAAAAATTTTATGCAAAGTTGCATGAGGACATGCAATGAGTTTAGTTGGGGGAATGTTTGGTCTTCCAAATGTCGTATTTTCATCCTATTTTTCCTTCACTATTCCTCACACTCATCCATATTCATCGCTCCATTAATTATTCCTTATGCCATTTTCATTAATAAATATGGGTTACCTTGTATTTTCCAAATTAGTTTATTTTAAAGTATTTTGAGATAATTTGTGGTTAAATATTTAGAAAATTAACATACTTTCATTATATCTCAAATTTGGATAAGTTTTATGGTGTTTTCAGGCATATATGAAGAGTTTAACAAAGTAAAAAATCACCACCTAGCCTCAAATTCGAATTTCATAATCAAGCGTTGAATATTGGAAGAAGATTTGCGATAATGATTCAAGCATATTCAAGGGAGAAGATAATGGAGATAGAATATCTTATCCAATATATTATGGAGGATTTGAAGGGATATGTTGATAGAAAAAAGGATCTATAGTTATGAGTTGTTTATCTTTTTATCCAAAGAATTCATGTATAAATAAGAGGGTCCTCTCCTCATTTATGAGGAGGCCTCTTTAGTGGTGTGGAAGTAGAAATAATTTTTGTAAATTATTTTGAGAGTTAGTGATGGATATTATCATTTTGTAATAGGATTGATGTTTTAGAGTATTTTAATTTCTCTATAATAGATTTGTCCTTTTAAATTTTCAATGGGTTTCATGTTTTCTTAGTTAATTTTGTTGTATGAAACTTTATGCTCTCCTAGTTTTAAATTTACTTTGATGCAATTTCTTGCTTTTGTAAACTAGGTTCAAATTCAGTCGTAGGTGTTTTCTTAGATTTAGTCGTATGATTTATTATATGAATTTAATCGTATATTTTTTATTTCAGTTGTATGTGTATTTCATTTTCAAGCATTAGAATAGGTTAGTATCACTGTGATCCCGCATATACTTTGCTTGCACTTGCAATTTTATGATATCCCTGGAGTGATAATTTATGTCGAAATAACAACTGTATATTTTTCTCGACATGGATCACAACACAGGGAAACAACAAGATTTGGACATGAAGAACTACACGGTGGTTATACAGGACACACCAAATAGCCCGAATATCCTATCTACAATGAAAAGAGGACAAGACCAAGCATGTTTGTTTGTTTTTGTTGTATATATCACATTTCAACTGAAGCATAGAAGTGAATGTGCGCATAAAGAAATTTATTTGGATTTCAAACTCATAACAACAATAATGGGATTACCACTTGTAGGCATAAACCAAATGCCCTTTTTCAAGAAAGACCATGACACTATGTTGATGAACAAGATGAAGGATATGTATGACTTTTCTAGGGATACCAAAGGTTTTGTTAATCAGATCCATCAATAATCATACCATTCGGTTTTATGTGAAGTTGTTAGCTACAAATTTATTGTGGAATATGCAACTGAACTAATGTACTGCGGGTACGATCACAACATCTAAAATATGCACAAAGGAAGTTCAAATGATCTGGTCACATTATTTGTTGAATGAGTTATTAACAGATGCAAAACAGTCATAAGAAAAAGGTTCCACATTCCACTACTCCTAGCTACTCATTTTGATTTCATTTGTCGGATGGTCGGAGCAAGAAAAATACCAACTGGTAGACATACCAAAGAATGAAAGAGAGACCAACGTGCAATTATTTATGCATGTAGAGGCCCTACGCTATCAGGTCAAGAAGAAAGAAAGGATTATGGATGAAACTATTTAATGGTTTTGAGACAACATTAAATTTATAATTGGGCCCCATCATATCTTGTTGCATCTGCAACAATATCCACAATGAAAATATTTGGTGACCCAATTTTTGTTGACTAAAGAATAATTCGAGTCCATTGCCCAAAATTGGCCAGAAGAATGGAGGGTTCCTGTTGTAGATGACCTACTATCTATCGATAAAGAGCTACGACAGGTTGAACCAGAAATGCAGAAGGATAGTGAACTTGGAGGGGACCCACCACTTCTAGAAATAGAATATCCCAACCCTCCACATAATTATTGAAATACAACTCCAATATACCTAGGGGTAGGAGAGAAGAGGAAACAGACTGATCTAGAGCAAGTTGAGACAAAGTGGAAGAAAAGAAAGGCCAATAAAACTACAAGCACTTTTGGACTTGATGGTGAATATCTTAGCATTCTGACAAAATTTATGGAAGAAGTTGTGAAACATACCTTAAAAAAGAATAAGAGAACCAACAATAGATTACAAGAATCTTTACATATCTACTATAGATGCACTGCAAAACCGTCAAAGAATTACGGGTCGCAGTCAACTATAGGATGCCATCGATAGAGTCGTAATACTTACCTATGTTTTCAGAAGAGAGACCAAGTGATGTATCTATAGCAATTCCACAAATAAATACTCAAGTTGTGGGAGAGGTACTTTACTTGGGCACAACAAAGTTGAGTACTATGGCCAAGAACTTAGGACATGTGACAATAGATTTTTCGCAGATATCCTTATACGAAGTCTATGCAATGTAGAATGTCGTAGCCACTCTAATGAAGGAAAGAGAAGGCTCACTGAATAAAAATGAAAGAGTATCAAATAAGGTTGTTAGTAAAATGAAGAAAATAGTCAAGGAAACAGAACAAAAATCCAAAACCTTGGAGGAGGATAGGAACAAGTTCCAAAATGTTGTAGCACTTGCTTGCAGAAATTTTTTTGATGAAGGAATAACAAATGAAATGTTTGTAGAGTCCAAGTTGATTTGACTTGGCGAAATAGAAAATTTCCTTCGTAAAAATGTCGAAGAATTATAAGCGTAGGTAAAAAACACTACACCCCCAGAGGTGTTATAAGAGGGAAGGATAATAACAATAGAAGCTGCCAAGAAAATAGAAGAAGCAAAGGCAGTATGCGCTAAGGAAGTCAAGATGGTTTCTTAGACTTGGGAAGCATTGATTGATGATGCAAATCTAGAAAAAGTCGCACAACAACTCCACATTGTTGAGACTGAGGTGACTTAGCTAAAGAATGAAATGAACAAGCTACCCTTGACTGAAAAAATTGGTAACTATGTGGATATGAAAAACCTTCAACAACAAGTCGCAGTGCTATGAAATAACCAATAGTAGAGAAATAACAAATTCACATACTTTCATGTTGAAGCAGAAAGAGATACATGAAATATTCATCGTGTACATGAGAAGGTGCGACAAGCTACAGAGTATGCGAGACTTGGAATGTGGAAACACATCAGTTCTGACCTTGTGGAAAACTTGTTTAACGTAGAAGAGGATGTACGGAGAGAGACATGAGAGATAATGAAAATATTTCAAGTTTTTTTAAGTAAGGTCGTTACAACTGCAGGAGGTTTTGAGTAGTACAACATGGATCGGGATGAACCACATGTGAGTGCTGGGGGCCTATTGGCCCTAGGAGAAGATAGGAAGAATTCAGTTTAAATTCTTCTTGGAATACAAAGATTTTGGTTGCATGATAGAGGACGCTGCAATGGAGGAATAGATAATACATAAAAAGTAGAGGTAGAAGGAAATTTTTGACAGAAACATTCATGAATGAAGAAGTGCGCAACATAAGGAAATATGCGACGAGATAAGCTGCGATGAAAGAAACCATGATAGAATGTGTGTAGTGGATGAAAAGGAAATTTTGAGAGATTCTGGTTAAGAAATCAACTAGATTCATGCGTTCTTTAGGTAATAAATCATATTTGTAATTTGGGTCGATAGTGCTTACTCATAGTTGTAACAGGAATGTATGAGAATAAGAATGACAGCCTGTCGGCTAACATAATGAAGTCGGTTGATAATGACATGTAAAGATTCTATAATAGGAAGAACCCAAGTTGTATGTAGGTTACTTCCTATTTTTTTAGTTCCTAGTTAGTAAATTGGTCTTTTGTTAGAAAAGTTAAAGAGTCAAATATTTATAGAGAAGAGTGATTCGATCCAGGTTGTGTGTGGATTGAAAGTATAGTGAAGAGGAGGAAAACTTATGATAATATATACCAGTGAGTGTGGGAGGAGAGTGAAGCATATATAAAGTGTAGAAGAATATCTAGAACAATGTAAGAAAGTTGAGTGCGCAAATGGAAGGTGCCATATATTTCTCATGCCAGATGAGGATCTCCTTTGTGGTTTTTCCTGGATGGGTTTTTGCGTTAAATACTGTGTCAATGTGGATTTGATGAATGTGTTTGTGTCGCATGAATGTATGTTGTCAATAAGTGTTTATGTGTTCTCTTATAAATAGTTCTTTTATGAATCTGTGGTGTTGTTTCTAGTTGGAATCGATAATAAGCCATTATATTGACTGTTGTAACCTCTGTCGATAGATAAGTAGAAGTAATATATTGAATGTTCATAATAATTATAATTAAGACACCCAATGACTTCAATCAAGAGACTTGGTAAGGTGTTGTAAGAGGAGAAATCCCCACCCTACTGTGGAAATGTGGTTTTGGAAGTTACCCATAAGAGATATCTTGGGTGAGACTGCATCTACATCGTAGGTGCTGTCGAATGATCCTTTCTCTACCGGGATGATATCTTGGGCTTTGTTGTCATACAAAGAAGGTCTAAACATGGGTCGAACCCTACTAAGGCCAACACAATGTAAGTGGGTTTATAGCACCAATATGGTCGATGACGGTTTAGGTGTGAATTATAAGTCCATGTTGTTTTCTAAAGGATTTTCTCAAGTCCGTAGAGTGGAATTTACAGAGACATTTGTAGCGGTTGCAAAGATCGACTCTGAGGATATTTTTTTCCATTGCTGCATCTAAGAGATGGGAGATGCAACACATGGATGTGAAGAGTGATTTTCTTCATGGTGACCTTCATTAGGATATTTATATGTAGTAGCCTAAAGGTTTCATTCATGATCCAAGTAACTTGTTTGTAGTTTGAAGAAGTCTCTCTATGGCCTCAAGTAAGCCCTTGGGTCTTGGTATTCCAAGATGGACAATTTTATTCTCTCACAAGGCTTTGAAAGATTAAATTATGATCATAATGTGCATTTATAGCATTTAGATGACTCTTTTCAGATCACAGTAGTATATGTTGATGATATTTTGATCAATGGAAGTTGCATTGCTAATATACGTTCAATTAAGTCTTCATTGCACAATGTGTTTTCAATGACTGACCTTGGATTGTTGAAACAATTTCTTGGATTGGAGATAGAACAATATGATATAGGTACAAAGATAATACATTAAAAGTATGCTTCATACCTGTTATTAATGTTCAAAATGGCTAAATGTAAGGCATACAAGTGTCCGTCCCTTTCAAGAGTTAAACTTGGTGATTTTTGTTCATCTCCATTGGTGGACAACACGTTGTATAGAAAACTAGTTGGGAGCTTGTTGTATCTCACACACTCTCAACCTGATTTGTCTTATGCAATAGGTGTTATTGCAAGGTATATGAAAGAGCCTCATGAGATCTATAGGAATTCTACTAAAGGTATCTTTCATTATGTTCAAGGAACCAAAGACTTAGAGATACACTATGACGTTAGTTCTCCACTAGAACTAGTTGGATTTATTGATTCTTATTGGGATGTAGATTCCACTAACACAATGTCCACTTTAGGTTATGTATTCATGCTTACACATTGTCCCATATGTTGGTAAAGTAAGAAATAACACACTATATACCTTTGATCAGTTGAGGCCTAGTACAAAGGAGAAATGAATGTAGCTACACAATGTGTGTGGTTGCAAGGCATTCTTGGAGAACTTGGTTTTGCATTTGATTCACCCATTGTCATTTGGTGTGATAGTAAAAGTGCAATAAAGATATACATAGATATAGTACATATATGGAGGACCAAGCACATTGATATTCACATGCACTACATCCAAATATTGGTGATGAGCATGTGATATCATTGTAGTATCTCCCATATGTAGAGAAAATTGTTGACATCTTCACCAAATGATTCATAGAGAATAAATTCAACTATCTAAGGTCACTCCTTGGAGTGGGTGACACATGGTGATGAATAATATTAACTTTTAGTTTTTTCTCCATGTCCATTTTAGAGGGAAGGTTCTATTCCCATGTGATTTCCCTTCTTACCTTGGTTATATGGACAGATAAATTTTTGTAAGAGGTGACTTGGGACTTAGTTTCCAAGGGTTCAATTTTTTATGTGGTTACACTAATTCGGGATTAAGGGGGGATTTTAGAACATCATACCACCTAGTACCGTGGTCACATATTTATCCAAACAGTAGTTGGCATGTTGTCAAACTTCAACAAAGTCTAACAATTCGACTACTTTGATTGCTTCGACAGGTTCAACATCAACTTCAACAACTCCAAACCTCCACACAAATGACTTTGAAAAATTCAATAGGTTTCGAGCTCGACATACAACATCTTGAAATGCCTTGTCTGCATTGACGACTGTGGAACATCAACATAATGTATCTGTCTTCTAGTTGTCTATGACAGTTGAAATTCTAAAACCTTATAAATTCTTGTAACCGAATGTAATGGGTAGTCACTCAAGCGTATCAGCATTCTTTATAAACATGTACACTATTTTAACAAAAAATGAACCTTCAGAGAGAAGAAGTAATAATAGAAATTGGTTCGAATTCTTTCATATTGTCTGTGCGCATACTTTCTATTGATATAATGTATTCCTTATTTACTTGTTC
Source organism: Pseudotsuga menziesii (assembly GCA_001517045.1). Lineage (NCBI taxonomy): Eukaryota > Viridiplantae > Streptophyta > Pinopsida > Pinales > Pinaceae > Pseudotsuga > Pseudotsuga menziesii. The sequence goes on from LPNX010627770.1 coordinate 276,707, forward strand.
TTTTTCTATGCTTCGTCCATAACAGATATCGATTCATTCAGTCGACTGTTGTCCCCAACGTGCACCTGGGAATGGCTTGGATCATTGTTATGAGATCTTGATCTTGATCATAGCTTAAGTTACATCAATAGTTTAATTGAAGTTATTTAACTTATTCCTATTTAAACATGCTCTCAAACTCAACAACACAAGCACACACTTCCTTCGACTTCAAAACATATGGATGAAGAGACAAACAATAGACATGCTATGGATGAGGCAAATAAACTCATAGAAAAAGAACTAGCTCACAATCGGAGAAAAAAAATTCGCCCAGTTCAATGAGATTCTCATGCAATTCTCTTCTAAATCGAGAGAATCCTCAATGCAGCCTCACTCTGATAAAGCAACCCCCTTCAAACTGCAAATGAATTTGCACATACTGAATCCTGAAGGAAATATTGACGTGAAATTCGGCGATAATTGGGTACAACAAGTAGAATTGTACTACTCCGTGAATCAACTTTATGAAGTGGAAAATATTACCATTGCATCCTTGAATATGTCAACCTCTGTACACTGTTGGTCGAAAAATTTATCAACAAAGATGGAAAATGAAGCTGACCCCATAAACACATGGGTAAAATTTGTCAAACATGTTCAAAAGGAGTTCTACCAACCCAAATATCTTGAATAATAGTATAATAAGTGGCAACAACTAAGGCAATGGAAATATGAGTCTATACAGATTTACATCGATGAGTTCTATCGACTCATGGATAGACTTGGCATCCAAGAAGAAGAGAAATTTCTTGTCCCAAAGTATGGCGATGGATTATCCCCATACATTTAGCAACAGATGGAGTTTTTTACTATCAGTACACTTGCAGATGCATTTCATTACACCAGCAAGATTAAAGATAAATAAAAGGAAAAAGCACATTTCACGAACAAGTCAACCAGTTGAACATCCTATAATAAGTTTCCAACCAACTCCGACAATTTTAGATTCCCTTCTTAGCCAACTTCGCCAAATCTCGATCATCACAAGAAGAAATACAAGAAATACAAGAAAGATTGCAACAAACAAGCTCCTAACGAGAAATTGTGTGATTATCACAATTCAACATGGCATGATACATCAGAATGAAAATCTTGGGTGTCATCTTTGGAAAAATTATTGACATCCAACTTGTCCAACAAATTATTAGTAGAATCTGATCCAGATGCATCAACCGTCTTGGATTCAAATTCGACCATTCTGACAGCCTCGACTATCATCGATGAGGAGGAATGAGATCGCTTATTCCATGCATAGATATGGGTTTAGAAAAAATAATTTACATTTGATTGTGGATAATGGTATCCAAAATAAATTTGTTTCAGGATATCTTGTGAATAAATTAGGTCTTGTCACCACTCCACATCCACAACCTTACAATATTGATTGGATGAAGGATGTACAAGAAATAATAATCACACACCAATGCGAACTCACATACTTTATTAATATTTTTAAAGATGATGTACTCTATTGCATGTCACCACTTTCCGTAGCCGACGCCTTCTTTAGGAAACCTCACCTATGGGATCAACACAATACATATTACTGATGACCTCAAAAGGTGATTGTCAAAATTTGGAATCAATAGTATGACATACTGAAGCGACAACGTACATCGACGGTTTCTATGATAACTTCCAAACAAACAAAGAATATTATAAATCATGCTCAAAAGTTCACATTAATCATGATAAATCCTCAACATTCTAGAAATATTGCAGCAACAAGTCGACTGACTGACTAGGGCAGCTCCTGATAACAACAACAAATTGACCACATTCTTAAGGAATACTTGAATGTATTTCAAGAGAAAAATGAAGTACCTCTGCATTGTTAGGTAAAAACTCCATTAAACTTCATTCTTGAAGGTTCTTCATTACCTAACGCATTTATTTACAGAAGATTCATTCTTGAAAATGCAGGGATTTGTAGGAAAATCCCGTATGTGATCAACAAAGGTCGCATCCTCCATAGCTCCTCTCCTTTTGGAAGTCCATTCGTCTTAGTTCCAATGAAATACGAGACTTGATAGATGTGCATAGACTATCAGGATCTCAACAAAATTTTAGTAAAGAAAAGATACCATCTTCCAAGGATAGACGAACTCATCAACTATCTAAAATGTGTTAAGTTCTTTACGATGCTCGAATTTAAGTCAATATATCATCAAATTTCGATCAAGTCCTCTGATGTATGGAAAATAGCTTTCAATACCAATGAAGGATTTTTTTAATGGATATTCATGCCTTTCATCTTAACCAATGCACCAGTAACCTTCATGAGATATATGGATGACCTTCTACAACCTTTCATCAACAAGTGTGTCATTGTCTATATCGATGTTATCTTGATTTTCAGACAATCATGGGAAGAACATGTGTTGCAACTGCAACATTTTCCCAAAATTCAAAAAATTTCGCCCCCCCCCCCTTTTTTTTCTTATGTTGGTTTGACTGTGACTTGGTTTAATTATTCTGTAGAATAAACTATTCCTAAATGCCAGAAATGTTTCACTACTTGTTTAACTTTACCTTTCCATCGAATGCATTTTTGAGTGTTTGAATCGGGGGTTTAGTCACTTGCACTCCTGCCGTTGTGGAGAAGTAATAAGCAACTAGCTCCGATATTTTTATCCGATGCACTTTGTCTCAATTGGTTGTCATTTGGATTCCTGTCAGAAAATTTTGTTCCTGCGTTCTCCACAGTTGTGCATGCCGCAGTTGTGCACGGCAGACTACAAAGTCTCCCGATAGTTGCATTGACTTTTCAACCCCGCTTTGTTGTTTCATTGACTTTTGAGTTTTGGCGACCGCCGTTGCGGCTTCGAAAAGCGTTATCTCTCCGGTCATTTAGTTGGTTTTTTCTCCGATTTAGATTTTACCTGTTGCGGAACGTGAAGTCTTTTGTGTTTCCGCCATTGCGGCTCCTATCCTTCTATCGCTCCAACATTTAGTCTTGCGAGCTCCGATGCATTAGTGGTTTCTCCTGGATGTCTCAGTGGTTCACCTAGTTTTTTTTCCACCCAACGTTGTGGGAGGATATTTTCATATGATCTCCGACCCTTGCATTTTCACCGGCCAACGTTTTCTTCCACTGCTCTTGGTTGACCGGACATATATATATATATATATGGGGTCGGGTAAGTTGATTATTCTATTGTTATTTTGGACTATCGTGCACTGTCATTTTCGTGCGCTGTCATTTTCACTCGAACCCACCAGGACCCCCACTGTCGGCACCCTTGTTCCTAGGTGGCTCCGTCGTGGAAGCTCAATGGTCTTCCTCTCACCTGTCGCGCAGCATCGCCAGGTAGGCCCTTGTAGTCCTCGTCCCTTTCCGTTCGACTGGGCCATTCAATTTTTTGGTTTATTTTTATTTTCATGGTTAGGGTTTTTCCTTGGTCCTCATCGTTTACATGTATATATGTTGGGTGTGTAGCAAAACCATAAGTAGGAGAATTTGTTGTCCACAGGCTAGTTTCCTTTCGCAGCTGTTATGGTTTTCGACCCTGCACTTTATGGTTGGGGAAACTGGTGCAAATGGTCGTTATGCTATCTGCACCAGTCTGCCCCATTCTATGATTGGTCGTTGAGGAAGGTTTTCCATGGCCTCCCTGTGGAAGATCTAATTGATTTCCCCTGCTCTGGTTACCACATCTTGCAAACCAAGGCCACGTTTTACCTCACTGTTTTGAGCGACCCGGTTCGCGGTCGAATTTGAACCCAAGCCGGTTTGGGGTAGCATAGCATCACCCAACCTAAGACTAACCATAGAATGCACATCTATAGTGTTTTTCCTGAAACGCCCCGCTGAATGGCTAGAATAAGTGCCCCTGTCATTCCACATAGCATAGTGGTCATGGCGACCAGAGAGAGGCCGAGGTTGTCTTCATTTTAACGTAGGCTCTGCTTCTCGCTCAAGCTTCGTTGACTGAGCCGATTTCAGTGTTAGACAGGAGTATTAGCGTGAACATATTTGCTTCATTCAATTAACTATCATCATGTTAAACACATATGAGGTAAAAAATTTTACATTGTTATCTCAATCTTTGCAATTTATCCGGAAATAGCCTAACAATTACAATTTTATACGTGACAGGAAGATTCCTCCAAACTCAAAATGTCTAAGCGTCAAAAGAAGAAGGCCCCTATGGTCAAAGAGGATCCCGACGTAGAAGTCATCACCAAGACCGAATATATTTATGAAGACACCAAATGTCTAACCAGTGTCGAGCCTGAGTATCAGTGGGGAGACATCTACAGGTTGATCATGTGCTGAGTGGTGCCTGATATCGATTTTTAGGAAGAAAACATATACGCCAATATAGAAAGGTCTTCACTGATGAAGGTTTCTACCAGACCTGAGCTCTTTCCTTGCTCTGAAGTGATTGGGTGGATCCTGCCCAGGGAAGAAGTAACCACTATGATTCTTGAGAATGTCGACAAACAAGGCTATGTTTCCTATAGCCCAGGATATGCAGCCTTGGCCTACCACCTGCCAGAAGCACAAGTATTTTTAACTGAAGATTGGCTCAGAAACATCAAAGTGTATCTCGTCGAGACCCTCAAAAGGATTCTCATGCCTGGAAGAGACTTTAGAACCAAGCCGATGGGAGAATATGACACAGCGAGCTTAAGGACCCCTTACAGGTTCATTGCCTTAATGCTAAATAGAATTTTTGGGAGAGATCATGAAAAAAGCTTCAAATTGGAGTGGATGCTGATTATTTTTTATGTCGTGACATAGGGGACCATTTTCAACTGGGCCAAGATAGTGCTGAATAGTCTTTCATCCTGTATGACCTCAGCTTTAGGAGGAGTGTCCCAAAAGAGGTCAGAATTCTATATGAGCGCCATACTCATTGATTGCATACTGTGTAATCAACCTTTCCCCGGCCTAAGGTGCATTTGGGACCGGGAAATGATACCTTTTTACTCTGCATAAAAACCATTGTGGGCTCACAAGTACCACAGTCACTACAGGGAGGTCTACGAACATTTTATCATGCGATTATATACTCTTATTTTCTTAAAAGAATGTAACTGCATGTCTGAGGAGGCACTGCAGGTGATAGAGAAATTTGTTGATTACTACCTGACTGAGGAGGGGCTCTATTTCAGAATGTTTGGAGGCTCTAGAGCACCCTCCCTATTGCCTAAGAATTCCACAGACTATATAATTCACAAAGAGGCAGTCAGGAAAGTCTTCCTAGATGGCATAGGAAGCTTTTTATTTGAACATAAGAAGGCTGCATATCCTCCTTTTCCTTTCAGGTTGGGGAGTTATAAGTTTACCAGAGTTAAGAAGGCCGATGAATTTGTGGAGGAGTTGGAAAAGTTTCATTTTGGGGAAATGCCCTTCCATAGGAATGACTCCCACAACAAGGTTGTTGAACACTGCAAAGAGGCCAATGTCCATTTTGAATACACTCACCATTGGGATAGAGAAGAGTCCATCTTCTGCAGTGCATTGAACATAACAGCCTTGAGGAAAATATTTAAAAAGAAGATCACCACCAAAGGTGGAAAGGGGCAGGATGAGCAAGCCATGGTTGATGAGGAAGCCAGGAAAAGAAACGAAGAATCCCAAAGGTTAGCCCAAGAAGTCAAAGGGTGGCTGAAGGGAGAACAGGAAGAGAAAATAAGAGCTGCACAAGAGGTAGCCAAAAAAGAAAAAGAAGATGCCAAGATTGAAGAAGAAGAAATAAAAAGGAAGCTAGATGAGGAGCTTCAGAAACAGGAGGCAGAAAGGATGAAGCTGACCCAAACAGCAACAGAACAGTCAGCCTCTGACATAGCAGACATTCAGACCCAGGACATGGAGAACCCCGATGTTCAAGACCCTGGAGTACCTGTTGTCAGCACACCTGGACAGTCTATGGCCCCCACCCTTAGACTAGTCCCCTTTGAATAGAAGATAGGGGAAGAGGTCCCTAATTTTTATACTATCTTCTACGATAAAGAAATAAAAAAGGATAGTAAAAAGAACTGAAAAGAAGGTTGAAACAGGGGGTCTATCTGGTAAGATGATAACTGATATGACCATTGTATACAGAATAGACAGAGACCCCAAGTTCACTATTAGAGTAGGGGCTGCATTGATCCACGCTTCAGAGGACAATGTAAAAAAAATAATGACAGATCTGGAGCAGTCTAAGAAGTCTTCTTCTCAACTAAAAGACACACTAATAAAGGAAAGAGAAGAAAACAATAAGTTGAAGAGAAAATTCGAGGACGTGCAAAAGGAGATAAAGTCTTCAAAGCCTGAACTTTAGGTTCTCCAAGTAGAGAGAAGATCTATGGAGATTGCCCAGGAGTGTTTGGAGAAAATACAACAAGAATATCAAGAGTTGAGGGCAGAGAAAGAACAGTTGCTAGGAAAGATAGAGGATCTAGAGCTGCAAAATACCACCTTGTAGGTGAATGACAAGCAATCTCAAGAACAAGAGACAAAACTTCAAGGGAAGATTACCTCTCTGATAGCAGCTTTGGAGGAAGCCAAAGAACAATAGGTTAATCTCCAACCTTTCAAGGAACATGTGCTGGCACATAAAGCAAAGATGATTCAGTTGCAGATGACCATAGAAGAGGAAAGATGCAGGGTTTTGCAAGTAGATGGTCGGTCGGAGGAGATTTCGGAGACCTCCTCATATTTTGTTGATAGATATCAGGACATCCTATAAGTCCTGATAGCAAGGATGGTGAGACTAGAGAACAATGAAGAAGCTCCTGCAGAGCTGCCCTTGAAAGATTGACAGGCCCTTAAGCAGGACTACAACTTATTGGAGTTTGCCATAAACATAGCTGAGGAATTCAAGAAGGACATTAGAAAGACAAAAGGGGAATGTATAGAATTCTTCAAAAGGCTCCTGATTACTTATAACTGATGACAAGCAGAAGATGAATGGAGGTTGGATGCTTTTCCAGACCACAACTTGTTTGTGGAAATATTGCAAAAAAGGTACGAAGAAGAAGAAATCAAAATACATCACATCAAATATCTCGATGACCAGACCTTAAGGAATGAAGTAGATCATTCCACAGTCAGTGTGCAGCTATTAGAAGATCAGCTTTGTTTGAGTGCAGCCAGAATTGAGGCCATTAAGAACCACGCTGCAAAATTCGAGATAAATATCCATTTTTTGGAACCTTCTGAGTTTGAAGGCATCACCTTAGAGGCTTCGGCTTGGGAGAAATTTTTAAATAATCAAGCGGGGCCCTCCTCGTGAATATTTGCCCATTTTTGTAATAGGTTGCAATTTTGTAAATACTTAGTAAAAGCAAAATTTTGGAAGGAAAAGAGTTGGGGAAGCCCAAGAGTTATTCGTAGGCAGCCCAACAGTCTTATTCTTTTTGTTTAAATATAGAGGACTTAGAAGAAAGAAGGACCTTTTTCCCAGTTAGACAAGAAAAGAGATATTGTAAGAAGAACTACTTTTTTAGCAATAAAGAATTATTGTTTTCCTAAAGGAGAAATTTTGGTGGGACGTTCAAATGTTATGTTATGGATTGGTGGAAGATGAACTATTTCATTTTTCCAGCTTTTTTTCCATTAACTGTGAGATCATTCTAACTCTTAGGGCCTATGTTCTTGTTTGAATGATTTCTAGTTTATTCTGTGAAGTTACCACCATGAATAATGAATGTTGTTCATAAGCAATTGGCTATCTGATTGTCTAAATATCTTTAATCGTTCATGTGTTGTGGGAAGGAATATCAACTATCTGTAATTTCTCTTTATAATGCATGTACAATATACATTACTTATTAATAAATTACATTTTGGCTCCCCGGGGATAGGTAGATAGTTAAATTTACTTTAGTACTGTATATGTGATTCAGATGCTTGTGAGTTCTAAGACAAGAGGTAAGAACCTACGCATCACTTTGTGACTACTCCTTGCATCTACTATCACCCTGCATGTTAATTAGGCATGTACATATCATACTTTAAGTCAAAAATACAAAAATATATACGGTGGAATGGGTCGTAACCGATAAAACCTTTAGTTTTGTTACTTGACCTACGATAGCCGGACCGCAAACCGGACGGGTTCCCTTCACCAAACAATCACGGGATAGTTGGGAACGTTGACTGGGGAGAATCCCTTCTTGTTGTTGCTTGTGAATTTCTAGGCCTCAACGGTTTTTGGCACTAGAAGGAGGGCCACCAGTGCATGACTGGCCGAGGAAACCTATTTTCCTGAGATCACCCCACCAGCAATACTTTGGAAGCTTTTGTCTTGAAACCTATAAACCCTGCTGCCAAAAAAGGGAGGATAACAACCATTTGAAAACCCCTCCACATAATTCAGCATCAATGAATATAACAAAGGTAGGGGGGGACAATTTCTGCACTTTTCACCAACAACCTCATTATGAAAAGAATTGTCCTCAATGGTTGAATTCGATGTCATTGGTAATGAACCAACTCTTGGATTCTAAAGTGACAAAAGTCGAGAATAACAAGACCATATAGAAACAAGAAGATGATACCATGTTCCTATGGGACTGTGTCTCACTTTTCGATACAGAAAAGAGCACTCTTAAACCTGAAAACATACCAACAGTGATGAAAGACATGGATCCGATAATTAAAGACAATGCAACAATTTCAAAGATTAAGAAGTTGCAAAAGAATGTCAAGAGACAGATGAATGCTGAAGATAAAACACCAGAAGTCACTGCTGTCAACCAGGAAATAGAGCAAATCGATGAACATGCCAAGCTTATGGAAGGACAAGTAGATGTTAACAAAGAAAATACTGAAAAAATTAGCAAGCCTAAAAAGGATGTACCCACTAAAAACCAACCGAGGGAAGAAGACATCGAACCAAGTTGGGAAGAAAAAACTAAAACCCCACCTTTTCTTTTGACTCTAGAAGTGTTGAATCATAACGTGCATAATTGCTTGGTAGATTTTGGATCATCGGTAAATGTTATGCCACTTGAATTTTGCAAAAATATTAATGGGCAGCCCAAGCCCACAGCCTGGGAAGTAGTGCAACTAGATAGAACAAATGTCAAAGTAGTGGGAGAAATGAAGAATGTTCTCATATGCTTATCTGCAAATAACAAGATATGTCAATTTATTGACATTATGGTGGATGACATTCCAGATGGATATGGGCTTATTCTGAACTGAGATTGGTCTGCTAGGTTAAAGGGTTATTTTTCTTCAGACTGGTCTCATTTATGGTTACCTCATAAGGGTACCCCAAATCAGATTAAAATTTTGAGAGAACCTTACATGAAACATACTATCACTAAGGTGGGGGAAGGAAATGAATCTATTGATTCCGTTCTAGGAAATTATGTAACCGAGCTTGAACTAAGATATCATGCCTCATGGAAAGCCAGTCCTATGATTGACACTTAGCCTGAGCTCCTTCAACTTCCTCGGGCTGATAAAGATGACTGTAGACCGGTAGACATGGTTTCGATTTCAAAAATAGCACAGTTAGAGCATGGTTAGGTATCTCATGTCTACAATCCAGCCCACCCCTTGACTCACCAGGTTAAAGGATTCTTAGGAGTGGGCACCTTTTTTTTTCTTTTCTTTTCTTTTTTTTTAATGATTTTGTACATAAATAAATTGATGCTATTTTCTTTTGATTTGCCATTTTGTTTCTGGTTATTTTGGTTTTGAATAAAGAGGCAAACTTTTGGTTGCATTGGAAACATCAGGGCTCTTATTTAACTGAAATCTTGAGGAAAAGACTATGTTTGTAACAATAGAATGTCTTCTAGTAGGAAGTGTTCCTAATTGGCCATGCACTTCTTGAAGCCCTCCTTAACCCCTTGTAAATAACTCAGAATTAAAAGGTCTAGAATACTATTTCAAGGCTCCATCCATTTCACATCTAAAATGTCCTAGGGAGTGACAACGAAGGGCCCATGGAAAGGAAGCAAGGTAAACAGTTTACTATATATAAATGATCCCATGCCATGATTTCAAAAAGCCTAAAGGCTATAAAGAGTCAGAAATCCTTAAAGAAACAATACATATCAAAGCAAAGTATCAGAAACATGAATTTCGAATCGCCAAAAGTTCTTCTCCATCCGTGAGATGAAAAGTAAATTCTTCTCTCACACAAAAGGACACTATGGATAGAATAACCTGAATAAAATTCATAAAGAAAGGCAGATGGAGGACTCAAAAGAACAGAAGTTCAAACAACACAAAAAGTGTAATTGGCATGGGAATGAGGAACAAAAGAATAGCGTTGTTTACCATATGTTACGATCCTGTGGTGTCCAATCTAGAAACGACCTAAAGGCATGGGTAAAATAAATCTCACTTATTAGGCCTCAAAAGAGTTATTCAAACTTGCAAATATTTTGAGTATTCCCACTACCCCAAAGAATGAACTGCTTCTCAATGAGTTAAATGCATGGGTTAGCCAACTCAAGAATACAAACATCTAGAAGAATCCAACTTTTGAGCTAGACAGTCTTTTACTGTGAAGAAGTTAAGTCAAAAATTTGGGTTCACCAGGTAGTTTCCAATTGTTGCAGCTGCAACATTTTCCCAAAATTCAAAAAAATTTGGGCCCCCCCCCCCGTTTTTTGATTATGTTGGTTTGACTATGATTTGGTTTAATGATTCTGCAGAATAAACTATTCCTAAATGCCAGAAATGTTTCACTCCTTGTTTAAGTTTACCTTGCCATCGAACGCATTTTTGAGTGTTTGAATCGGGGGTTTAGTCACTTGCGCTCACGCCATTGCGGAGAAGTAATAAGCAACTAGCTCCGATATTTTTATTCGATGCACTTTGTCTCAATCGGCCGTCATTTGGATTCCCATCGGAACATTTTGTTCCTACGTTCTCCACAGTTGCGAACGGTAGACTATGAAGTCTCCCAATAGTTGCATTGACTTTTCAACCTTGCTTTGTTGTTTCATTGATTTTTGAGTTTTGGCGTCCGCCATTGCGGCTTCAAAAAGTGCTATCTCTACGGTCATTTAGTTGGTTTTTTCTTTGATTTAGATTTTACCTGTTGTGGAACGTGATGTCTTTTGTGTTTCTGCCGTTGTGGCTCATATCCTTCTATCCCTCCGACGTTTAGTCTTGCGAGCTCCAATGCTTTAGTGGTTTCTCCTGGATGTCTCGGCGGTTCACCTAGTTGTTTTTCCACCCGACGTTGCGGGAGGAGATGTTCATATGATCTCCAACTCTTGCGTTTTCACCATCCGACGTTTTCTCCCACCGCTCTCGGTTGACCAGACATATATATATATATGGGGTCGGGTAAGTTGATTATTCTATTGTTATTTTGGACTGTCATGCACTGCCATTTTCGTGCGATGTTGTTTTCACTCGAACCGACCAGGACCCCTGCTGTCAGCACCCTTGTTCCTAGGTGGCTCCATTGTGGAAGCTCAATGGTCTTCCTACCTCCTGTCGCGCAGCATCACCAGGTAGGCCCTTGTACTCCTCGTCCCTTTCCGTTCGAATAGGCTGTTCAATTTTTTGGTTTATTGTTATTTCCATGGTTAGGGTTTTTCCTTGGTCCCCGTCGTTTACATGTATATATGTTGGGCGTGTAGCGTAACTGTTAGTAGGAGAATTTGTTGTCCACGAGGTAGTTTCCTTCCGCGGCTGTTATGGTTTTCAACCCTGCACTTGATGGTTGGGGAAACTAGTGCAGATGACCATTACGTTGTCTACACTAGTCTTCCCCATTCTATTATTGGCCGTTGGTGAAGGTTTTCCATGGCCTCCCAGTGGAATATCTGACTTGTTGGCTATCATGGGCAGACCCAGGTTTACTGTGTTTAACCAACAACACCCCTATCTCACTGTCCCTTTCAGCGACAGACCGCGAAGTGGCTTGAAGTATCACCCGAAGTGATTCTAATGGGTTGGCCAAGGACTCAAGCATCTTGGACCAGGTTCTGTGGCATCCTACTTGCGCCTCGCAGCTCTGCTAGCCGCAAGGTCTCTTTCTCTTCGTGTCGCGCGACTTCCCTGCTCATGTCGTGTGACCTCCTTGCCTCGTATAGCCCTTCTAGCCACAAGATCTCTCTCTTCCCGTCGCACGGTTTCCTTTCCATGTCATGCAACTTCCACCGACTCACGATGAGTCCAGCCTTATCGCATCTCCACACACCAGTCAACACGTAACTGTTGATGTATATGTAACTTCGGAATGTATTCTTCTATGTATCTTATATATTATAACCCGATGTTTATTTTGGGATGTCTTTATTATGTATTTGATTCATGTGGTCATGCCCCGATGTTCCGATCAGGAGGATTAATAATGTAATCAAGTCATATCAAGTCATTAGGTAAGTCCCCATAGTTTCAGGGCACTTGAGTTATTAGACACTAATTAAGGTGTAGGCTCGAGTAGTAATTATTAGGTTGAGCCTACGTGTGAAAAGGAAATTCAAGTGAACGGATGAATATAAATAGAGAGTGAGAGTCTCTCTATTTATCACTTGTGAAATACATCACTTGCTCTCCCAAGTGTGGCGCACTACTGGAGAAGGAAATTTTGGGACTAGACAGAAGATAGAAGACTACTGTTGTTTTGGGAGATTTATTATTGTTTTGGTGTTGATTCTATATTAGAGGAAGTTGCGGGGTTTTCTCCTTTATGGTTTCCCCAAGGAAAACTCTTTGTGTCTCTTGTCTCTTGTGATGTGCTTGTGTTTTATTGCTGTGCTTGTTATTCTCTCAGTGAAAAGATCCTAAGATCATAATGCTAGCTTAAATGTGATGAAAAACTAACATGGTATCAGAGCTAACCTGAGAAGAAGACATTATGCAGCTATAGGAACTAGGGATTCCTATTTTGTGGATCTTCCTCCACATATTTTCAGCAAAAGTATGCTAAGATGACTCCCCATTGAAGGGCACATCTTTCTGTCGAAGCGGAATTTGATTCCGAGCATTTTCAGTCTTCGATGCGGAAATTAGGGCTTTCTACAGAAGATGAATTTTTGAGTGAGACCAGAATAGGGTTTTTCTCCTCACCAAAACCAAAGTCTAGAGACCTGGATCAAGAAATTTGGTTGGGTGAAACTTCAGGAAAGTCAAACCCTAGTTTGACCCTGAGCTAGGAGAAAACCTAAATACTAAAACTGCTAAGTTTTGGTACAGTCGATATATTCCAAGATTGGAGAAGTCTCAGAAGCTGAAAATTTCAGGCACCGAATATAAAATCCTGATGAAGCTTTTTTCCAAAAATCAGACTTAGATTCGCTGTAATCCAGGAGATATGATCTCTCCAAGTTAGGGTTCCATCCTCTTCCAGAATTCATCCCTGAACAGGACATATGGGGAGATCTACAATATCTTGACCTACAGAAGTCCAAATGGAATTCATGAAGATGTTCCAGAAAGGAAACGGACTGCAAATTTCGGTGATGAGAATATCAGACTCAGAAGATGAACCAGTGACACATGGCATGCCATACAACTTCGCTATTCTGAACAGTCCTGTAACAGGTCACCTTGGGAAAATGATCATAAATCCAAAATGGTGAAACAAATTCTAATGAAACCTATGGTGTTGGATCAGTAACATGCGTGGTTACCTCCATGAGAAATTTCAGACACATAGGATCAGTAATTTTGGAGATATCATAGAAACAGTAACAGGCATTTCTGCAGAAGAAATTAGTAAATTAGGGCTTCCTGTTTCGGGAGCTTCCCTCCACTGTTTTCATAAAAGGAGTACATTGGACAGCTCCATTTGAAGAGATCTGAAAGTTTCCAAGTTTTGAAAATTAGGGTTTCTGCAACAAACCCTAGATCAACGAACTCTTGGATAAGGACGGACACCTCAAATCGGTAAGATCTAATATTTTGTATTTCCATTTGAGGTTCTCATTTCAATATGATCTATCACAATAGCTTGATGATAAGTTTGGTGAACTTGACAACTTCCAAGCATAGAAGTATTTGATCTCTCTGAAGAAACTAGATTGGACACCTACATGAGTATAAAGGTTCCAGTTTTAGAGGGAGACGAGGCCAAAGAAGACATCATTCTCATGCTGTAGAGGATGATGAACCATCCAGAAAGAGATCCATATATGAAAGTGAAGATTCTTCAAGCAAGGATGAATATGTTCTGATATCAACTCTCACAGGTAACATTACTCATGGAAATGATTATTGTCTTATAGACAGTGGGGCTTCCAAACATATGATGGGATTCAAGGAATCCTTTGTAAGGCTGTCAGACATGAATCACCTCATAAGGTGAAACTAGGAGATGACTACCAATATCCAATAAAGGGTAGTGGGGAATCTCGTACAAGCTAGACTCTAGTAAGTCTCTAACAATGAAAGAAGTATTGTTTGTTCGAGGACTTAAGAAGAATATTCTATCCATTTCAGCCTTGGATGCAAAAGGAATGTGGGTTGCATTCATTGATGGTCAAGTCATCATGTGGCCAAAAGAAAAGAAAAAGTGAAGAATGAAGAAGTGATGATGGCCACCTTCAATGGCCTCCCAGGATCATGGAATTCATTCAAGGAATGTGTTCCAGAAGGAAGTGATTACTTTTAGCAAACTTTGGGAAGAAGAATAAGCTTGAATCATAAGAAGAGAAGAGAAGAGGGGTGCAATTGAAGATCAAGATATCGCCATCCAAAGAAGATTCCTCAATCAATGAGGAATATGAAGAACTCAACTCTTGAAGAACTTCTTATCCACCTTAGCTTTTGGATAAGAAACGATGCTATTATGAATGAAGAAGATGATGAAGCTGAAGGCTCAAGAAGGAGTCTACCCTCGAAACAAATAAAGATAAGTATTCAATTGTCATTTCATTATATTATTTTGTTATGCATTTGTTTATATTCAGTTATTGTATTATGCATGATAGGATGTTTGCATTAATGACAGAATACTACTAATATGCATGTGATGGGTAAGTAGCTCATGGGGCTATACAAATTCTCCATTGCTACTTATCTAGAATGAAACCTCTTTGCTGACATATTGGATTAGTGCACAATCTCAATGTTGTCCTGGTAGAGATGGAAGGCATCTAGAAAGTTTCAATGAGATATGGATGAATGTTGTATTGGCTAAAGTATTTGCATGATCATATATTTATGCATAAGTGTTTGCGAGTATAAATATTCCTTATGAAATGTTTCTAACCATACAATTGCATTTGACTTGTAGGAAAGATCACATACATAAGCGCCTATAAGCAAAGAAGAATGAAGACTTGTTCCAAAGAACAAGTTACGATAGTTCAAAGACAAAGAATAATATGATGAGTGCAGTGACATCATTGATGCAGAACCTTCCAGCCACCAAGAAGAAATGGAAGATCAGTTCAAGAAGAATGATGTCTAGGCGTAGTATCGAGACCTGAAGATAAGTTCATAGTTCCATCATGCAGTAGATGGAAACATCGTGGGATACAAAGAAAGATTCGTAGCATGAGGCTTGTCATGAAGAGAAGGCTTAGTCTACAAAGAAACATTTACAGCTAATAGAAGTGAAGTCACATGACATGCATAATCATGTGTGCAAATGAAAGAAGGCCTTGTATGAGTTCAAAAGACACCCATGGGATAACACATACATGATGAGCTTGATGAATATCTTAACCTATGCTACAAGGTTGATAGAGGATGACAAGATCACAGATGGGTGCAAGATGAACTTTTGAAGAAGTTCAAGATAGAGGATCTTAGTATCCAGTGATCCTAGATGGATACTACTTGTCACTCCAGTACAGAATGTTTCAGTGCATAGAGTACGGAAGACAGAGGGAGTATGATGCTCCACTTCAGAGGGAGTGATTGCAGAATATCCTGAGGTTTGACATGGTACGACATGATGGGAAGATTACTGATGATTCTAGGATTTACTGAGAGTGAAGCAGATTCCAACCTTTGATCCAAGGTTGAAGGTGGAAGACCAGTGATGCTCTTGTTATGTTTCGATGCACTACTGTTCTAGGTATGGAGGTGTGGCAGAGTACAGATGGGATCTTCCTTGGACAAGGGAAGTATGCAGTAGAGATCCTGAAGAGGTCCGGGATGATGGACTGCAAGGCAATGGCCACACCTATGGCATCAAACCTGAAGCTATTGAGTGATGCTTCATCAGAGTTAGTTGATGCTACGATGTATCGTCAGATGATTGGGTCATTGATGTACCTGACGAACACGAGACCAGACATTTGCTTTGCTGTCAACACCTTGAGCCAATACTTGACAGATCCGAGGAGTGTTCACTTGACAACTGCAAAGCATATTTTGAGGTACCTGAAGGGTACAATTGATTATGGGCTCAAGTACGATGCGAATCAGAAGATTAACCTGGAAGGTTATGTTGATTCAGATTGGGTAGGTAGTGCCATCAACAGGAAGAGTACTTCAGGATGTTGCTTCAGTATGGGATCAGGTGTGATCTCTTGGTTTAGCAGGAAGTAATCCTATGTGGCACTAAGTACGGCTGAAGCAGAGTATGTCATAGCTTGTTCAGCTAGTTGTGAGGCAGTATGGATGCAGAAGTTGATATCTGATATATTTGATCTCCAGCTAGATGCTACTTGTATACATTGTGACAACCAAAGTTGCGTGAAGTTGTCATAGAATCCAGTGTTTCATGACAAGTCAAAGCATATCGAGATCAAGTATCACTATGTCAGGGATATGGTGCAGAGAGGAGCAGTGAAGCTCCTGTATGTTGTGACGGAGGAACAAATAGCTGATCTATTAACGAAGCCATTGGCTAGGCTGAAGTTCGAGTACTTCAGAGAGAGACTTGGTGTTCTCCAGATCGAGGCTTCCTCCCAGAGAAAGTGATGAGACCCATAGCCATTCTGACATGGTGAGAGGATTGGTTCCTTCCATGGTCAGATGTAAGGGCTGAGCCATTCTGTCATGGTGAGAGGATTGGTTCCTTCCATGTCAGATATGAGTGCTGAGATCCATAGCCATTCTGACAAGTAGGTCAGATATAAGGGCTGAGCCATTCTGTCATGGTGGTAGGGTTGCTCCCTTCCATGTCAGATATGAGTGTTGGCCATTCTGTCGAGTAGGATAGATGTAAGAGAAATTGCCATTATAGGAATGGAGGCATGTAGTCAGTTACCAGGAACACTCAGTGTAAGAACTAAGTAGCCATTCTGATGTGATAGAGGGATGTGTTCCCACTTGGTTAGATGTAAGGGCTGAACCATTCTGCTCATGGCTAAAGGATTAAGTTCCTTCCATGTCAGATGTGAGTGTTGGCCATTCCGACGAGCAGGTCGAATGTAAGGGCAACTGCCATTCTCTAGGAGAATGGAGGCGCCTGGTCAGTTACCAGGTAGCTCAGTCGAGGAGGACTGGGGGCCATTCTGATATGATTGTTGGGATGTGTTCCCCTCATGATCAGATATGAGTGCATGCCCTTCCATCATTGTGAGTAGGATGTGTTCCCGCCTGGATGGATGTAAGTGCTGAGCCTTGTCACAGATGATAGTAGGTGTGTCCTATCATGCTGGTGACTGTAAGTGCTATGCCATTTCATAGATGATAGTAGGTGTGTCCTATCATGCTGGTGACTATAAGTGCAGTGCCTTTTAACAGATGGTAGTAGGTGTGTCCTACCATGCTGGTGATTGTAAGTGCAGAGCCTTT
The DNA here is from genome assembly GCA_001517045.1 of Pseudotsuga menziesii. Taxonomy (NCBI): domain Eukaryota; kingdom Viridiplantae; phylum Streptophyta; class Pinopsida; order Pinales; family Pinaceae; genus Pseudotsuga; species Pseudotsuga menziesii. The sequence continues at coordinate 294,363 of LPNX010627770.1, forward strand.
CCACAGATTGTAGAAGGTGTGTCCTACCATGCTGGTGATTGTAAGTGCTGAGCCTTTCCACAGATGGTAGTAGGTGTGTCCTACCATGCTGGTGGATGTGAGTGCTGTGCCTTTCCATAGATGATAGTAGGAGTGTCCTATCATGCTGGTGGTTGTAAGTACTGATCCATTTCACAGATGATAGTAGGTGTGTCCTATCATGCTGGTGAATGTGAGTGCTGGGCCTTTCTGATGGGATTGTAGTTTACTACATGATCAGATGTGAGTGCTGGGCGTGCCTTTCTTACGAGCAGGTCAGATGTAAGTGCTGGGCGAAGACCTACATAAGGGTAGGCCTACAACCAGCATGAAAAAGGGTTGGATCTGTAGAACTTCCTATGACGAGAAGAATCATGAAATAGCACCAGTGTTGATCCAGATCGAGTGATGATCCAGATCCAGTAATGATGATCCAGCAGTAATGATCCAGATCGAGTGATGATCCAGATCCAGTCGAGTGATGATGATCCAGATCAAGAGATGATCCAGATCCAGTAATGATGATCTAGCGGTAATGATCCAGATCGAGTGATGATCCAGATCCAGTCCAGTGATGATGATCCAGATCGAGAGATGATCCAAATCTAGTGATGATGTTCAATCATGATCCAGATTGAGAGATGATCTAGATCCGATGATGACTTGAATACGAAGATGACTTGAAGACGAGATGATCCAGTTGATACAGAGAAGAAGACCAGTGCTGAAAATTGTGTCAAAAGAATACCTTCCTAGTTAAGAGGGAGTGTTGATGTATATGTAACTTCGGAATGTATTCTTCTATGTATCTTATATATTGTAACCCGATGTTTATTCCGAGATGTATCTATTATGTATTTGAGTCATGTGGTCATGCCCTGATGTTCCGATTGGGAGGATTAATAATGTAATCAAGTCATATCAAGTCATTAGGTAAGTCCCCACAGTTTCGGGGCACTTGAGTTATTATACACTAATTAAGGTGTAGGCTCAAGTAGTAATTATTAGGTTGAGCCTACGTGTGAAAAGGAAATTCAAGTGAACGGATGAATATAAATATAGAGTGAGATTCTCTCTATTTATCACTCATGAAATACATCACTTGCTCTCCCAAGTGTGGCACACTACTAGAGAAGGAAATTTTGGGACTAGACAGAAGATAGAAGACTACTGCTGTTTTGGGAGATCTCTTACTCTTTTGGTGTTGATTATATCTTAGAGAAAGTTGTGGGGTTTTCTCCTTTATGGTTTCCCCGAGGAAAACTCTTTGTGTATCTTGTCTCTTGTGATGTGCTTGTGTTTTATTGCTGTGCTTGTTATTCTCTTAGTGAAAAGATCCTAAGATCGTAATGCTAGCTTAAATGTGATGAAAAAATAACAGTAGCTTCTTCCCAATGCTAAGTCCTCAACCTACGGTATCGTGCACCGCAGCTCCTCTGCCGATGCGGTATCGTCTCCCTACGATATCCTACTCCCGCAACTCAGCGCACTTAGCGTTGTTTGTGTCTACTTGCAGGACTCAACATGACAGGCTGTTTAAGACTGCGAATAGTGACTATTTCAAGAAAAGCGTAAATGAACCCACAAACAACGTGCCAAAGACTTCAACTTATATCTATCCTTCTATATTACTGCAATGGAATAACGCATTCATACATTAAACTGTAAGCAAAGTCTCATATACTAACTGTTAGATGCAACAAGTAAACACAACACATAACTCAATCACATAACACTCGATTTTAATGTGGTTCACCTCTAGGATGGAAGTTACATCCATAGAACTGTGTTTCTATTATAGCTCGGGGAAAGGTAAACACAGTTCTGCTACACCGCATCTGCAGCTTGAGATCTTCTCTCTTAGATCTCTTTTCTATCTCTATATTGCCTTTCTTACAATATACTCTTCCCTCTCTTTCGATCCTTGTGGATCGTTACATGCATGCTCTATGAGCCAGCTACTGGTTACAGTAAGATACTACAGCTACTAACAGAACCAGAGCTCAACTCTATTACAATATAAGGTAGCTGTGAGCTAACAGACTCAATGGCTAACTAGCTAGCTGGATGGCTTAAACTGCTCAAAATGCCAACCCGCGAACCTTTTACAATACAAAATACATCCCTTTATAGGCGGCCCGAAGATCTTTCCATTACAACACTGTGGGCCTATCCGAACAGTAACCCAAACCCTAACTAGTGACAATCGGCGTATCTGTACTTTGAGGTAGCCACTATCTGTCACACCACAGCTCTCTGCGGTCTTCCATGCTTCCCAGCGCTGATCATGGGTACTATGCACCGCTTCCCTTCACCACAGCTTCCTGCAGTCTTCCATGCTTCCCAGCGCTGACCATGGGTACCGGTGCTGCTTCCCTTGCTGTCCTTTGTCTTCAATGCCTCAGCCTCGTTGCTCCTTTTCCTTTATGAGGGTAGCTGAGCCCTCCTTTCTTCCACCGCTTCCTTCAATGCAGTGGGTGAGCTCTCTCGTCTCGGCTGCTCAAGTACCGTCGTCTTCCTTGACTTCTCTATCTTAAAAGTCATGGTTTCCGGCTCTGCTCTACAGCTGGAAACCTTCTACGGCATCGTAGCTCTATCTTTTCTATCCGCCAAAACTGTCTATCTGCTAAACTGGCAGCTTCTTCTGTAGCTGCGGGACCCTACTCCAACAGTCCCCTAACACTTACTTGTGGCTCGTCCCCAAGCCACTACCAGCGGGATTCTCCTACTGTAGCTTCTCCTTGGCTTCCTGCAAAGTCCATTGCAACTTGTCGCGAAGTCCTGCGACTTCCTTCTGCATCACTTCGACACACTCTCGTGCCGAGTCAAGAAAAGCTTAACTAATACTGGCATCTTCTATTGCGTCAGTTTCCTCTCTTGTGGTAGTGAACTCCTTCACTTTTTGCTCAATTGTATCGACTAACTCAGTGATTTGCTCCTGGTAGGGTTGAAGCAGGTCTTTGATGTGTATCTCCTTTGTTCTTAATCGCTGCGCCTCCTGCTGCAAGCGGTTCATCTCCTTTGTCTTCCTCATCTTATGAAGAGCTGCTAAGCTCTTAATTTCTTCTTTCATTGCTGCCATGGTATTCTCTATCTACTGAATATTTTGCTAGATTTCTACTTTATCAGGCGGCTGATCCAAGTCCGACCATGTGTTCGTCGCATCATTTAGTACTAACAGTGCGTCGTCAATGCGAGACTGCATTTGTGTAGAAACGAGTCGAAAGGCCTCTACTCTTGCTTGCTTGTCTGCCTGAGAAGTGTCTCATGCACAAGCCTCAAGCTCCTCGATCTGTGCTTGGTGGTCTTCTTTCATCTTGGCCTTTGTTTCTTCCATCCTGGCTACTGTTTCCTCCAAAGCCTTTGCTCTATCTGCAACTCTTCTTACCTTCTGTGGAAGAGGCAAGACGAATTCAATGTGGCATTGGGGTAACTCCAATGCAATGCTTTGTAGGACTTGAGAAAGATCCTGTTCCCTTTCTTCATATGTTCGTACTTCATCTTCCTTCTTCTGAAAACTGGTGGTGAGTACTGCATTCTTCTACATCAGTTGCGTATTTTCTTGATAAGTCGCAAGCTCTCTACCTCTGAGCTCTGCACTTAGTTGTTGCTGGATCATCTACAACTGATCAATGTGAAAATCTGCTAGGTTAACCTCAACAGGTTGCCTAAACTGTACTAGTGGATCCGTCATCGACGCAGGGAATCTGATGCTCCCTGGTGGAATCAAAACTGTGTTGAGATGACCCTTTGCTAAGATCTCTTCATGGGAGATCAACTGTTTCTAACTTTCTCCTGCTGGCACCTTTCTCAACTGAGTGTGGATTATGGCAATTTTCTTAGTCAGTGTTTTCAACTCGTCTAACTGCTGGTCTATGGCCCCCTACAGCTTGCCCTGCGATGCCTGCATCACCTGAAATGTGTCGCTCATTATGTCCCTTATTCTTACTGCGATTTGGTCATAGTCATCAGCTGTCAATTTAATCTCCCCAGTTGGGTTTGTAACCTTTTGTTTTTTCTTCATGGGCTCCTCTCCTGATGTATCCTCTTCATCCTATGTCTGGGTTTCTACTCTGTCTTTACTCTTGTCTACTGGGTCTGTCTGTGCAATATCTGATTGTAGAGGTGTGGTATCTTTGTATTCTCACTTCCATTGGGTGTCAAAGTCTTTAATGATGCCTTCAATATCCTGCACTATCATCCTGAACCAGCCAGGAGCCCAATCATCCCTTGTAGTCCTCTTTGGTCTTAGGTTGATTCTATGGCGGTCCACCATAAAATTAAGCCGAGCATCATATGCATCTACAACCTCTTTGCTGATCTGTGGTACTTCTAGGATGACTTTCTTCAGCAACATATAGTATTCATAGAATACTATTGCATTGAGCTTTTTCTTTTCTAGGTGGTGTCTGGGTGGTTAGTCTCCCACAAGTTTGTATAGCATGCCCCTCTGGGCTCACCACTTGCTAGCTGCTTAAATTAGGTATGGGGCAACTCCTTCCACCCTACAAATGCACAGAGTATAATCAACCATGAAAAATGAAAATGGTCGGTGGCCTCATCCTATGACGCCAAACAATCTGCCTGAAACATATTTAACAAAAATAAATACCAGTTGAACTGTTCCCCCTCTGCAACCTATATAGCAAGTTTAATTACGGACCCTGTAACTTCCTTGGGCCAGACCTTAGTTAACAGTTTCCCTGTGAGCAAGCTAGCTGTAAAGCTGATTATTTTGTCTGATATGCTTGCAATATCATAAGCTCGACCTCCTCTCTGTAGTTGGTACCTGGCAACTAGGGTGGGTGATAGCTTTTGTTCCTTGGTATTTCCTGTTGTATCTATCGTCGGGTGCTGACCAGTCTTGGACAATCCGGTGATGCGATGTATGAGGTCGACATTCAGGTCGACCTTGTTACCAAGCCAAAGGTAACCTCCATGTAAACAAGATAGTAGGATGCGCACCACGGCATTAACCTCTGCACTGCATCTGAAATGTGGTAGTCTCAATAGATTAAGCAGGCCTGAGCGCTCAAGGATCTGAACATGGTCCATGGGAATATAATCGTCTGCACCTGTCCTTGGGTTCTTCTGAATTATAAGGTACTGGTCCGGGTGGAACTGGGGATATGTCTTAGCGTCGGCCAGGTTATAATATATGAATTTAGCAACAGCTGCATATCCTAATAGGTCTCCATCTTCCCTTACTCAAGAATCAATCTGTGGTATGGGAACAGGAAACTTACCACTCTTGGGAATTTTTACATCTGGTGCGCCTTCAGCTCGTGGCATAATGTACTCTGCTGCAGTATGAACTTCTTCCTCCAACTCCGAATTAGATTATTTTGCTATCTGATACTGGATCCTCATCTATGGAAGCTGTCTGGTCTGTGATGAACCTAGCTGGGTGCCCTTAGGTGGTGTCGTCATAATACCTCTAAAGCCGTCACGCTCAAACCTTCTCAAAATGTCTTTTATAGGTTCCTCCTCGGATAGAACCCACTTGGTGGAATGTCTTGGGTGTGCAATGGCTTCGAACTCTGGGAATCACAACACTCTGTAACTGGGTAAACTCTACATAGGAAACTCTGAACAGCTTACTCTATAGCTCTCGGGTTTTTGCAAGCGTAACCCTCTCGAATGAACATTTTCTACTTTTATGCCAAAGGAAGCAATCTCGGATGCAATGGTCATCTTGAATGGACCCGTCGGTCATAATAATTGCATGGACGAGACCACACCCATCATCCGATCCTCAATAAATGGTGAAATCTGATCATGTTTCCCTCGAAGCGTGTGTGTACAGGCACCGGTCTAATCAAAGATTTGCCAAATCTGGAAACTTAATTATGATGTAGCCAAATCTACGGTAAGGGATACCGGTCATTTCCTCATTAACGGCCTGTCAGAGGGTGACATGACGAGCCCTCTGTTGGTTGCAAAATTGGATACGTGGCACGAGGAAACATTGCACTGCTGCGCTGAAACACCGCATCACCTGCGCAAACAAACAAGCATTTTTTTTTTTTTCCCAAGCCACTCATGACTTGCGCAAAATGAACCGGCCTTATGCAATTCCTCATACTTNTGCAATTCCTCATACTTTTGATACCTGCCGGTGTAGACTAGTTCCCAGTGCGATGCCTCCTTTAAACTACACTAGACATCTGCACCACCATAAACTAGCTAAGCTAGGGCTAAGAGGTGGGGTGGCTATCACTATAGAGCTTAATCCTACTACCATTAATCAATGTGGGAAGAAGCTCACCATTCAACTGGCTGAGCTGAACGACACCTCCCTCTGTAACTTGTTGTATCTGATATGGCCCCAGCCAATGCGTCTTGAACTTCCCTGGAAAATTAATGAATTTACTGTCATAGAGGAGTACTAGGTCTCTGATCTAGAAAGTCTTACTCTTAATGTGTCTGTCATGCCAAGCTTTTCCTCGTGCCTTCTGCACTTTCTGATGGAATCCGGCAATGAATCTGTCTTCCTCTAAGGCAAGCAGCTGCGCTCGCCTTTCCTCCACTATTTCTATATCAGTTATCCAGGTGATCTGAACGATTCGTAAGCTAGGAAGAGTATACTCCATAGGCATAATAGCCTCCTATCCATACACCAAGTTTCTTGCATGTGGTCCTATACGCCCATAATACAGTGTTAACTCGGAGGTCCCAATCATTCCTTTGGCTGTTGTAGATCTTAGTAAGAGCGTTTTCTAAAATATTGTTAAAGGACTCCACCGTATCGTTAGCCTGTGGGTGGTAGGGAGTGCTCTTATGGTGCTGAATCTAGAATTCTTCTGTCAAGGCCTCAATGGTGCGGTTCAAGAAATGTTTGCTTTGATCGCTCATCAAAATTACTAGGCATCCAAATCTACTTATGATATTCTCAAAAAGGAACTATGTGGCTGTAGCAGCATCACAATTTCTTACTGCTTTAGCCTCTGCCCATCTGGTGAGGTATTCTGTTCTGGTGATAATATATCTCACGCCAGTGCGCTTTCCTGGTGGGTTGATAGGACCCACAAAGTCTATGGCCCACTTGTCAAATGCGCGCAGTGTAACCTGTGGTCGCAGTGGCATTTCATCACGTCGCAAGGGTTTTCCTACCCTCTGACAGATATCACAGCATCTGCACAAGTCCTTGGTATCCTTATGCAACGTAGGCCACCATAATCCTGCGGCTAGGATTTTTTGCGTAGTCAGCTTTCCTGCGAAATGGCCTCCTGCGGTTCCTGAATGTACCTCTCTGATAATAGCGTCTTTTTCATACAGCATCACACATCTGCGCAAAAATTCATCCGGTCCTAACTTGTATAGGTGTCCTATGATCAGGGTGAAGTCTGCTTCTTTAACAACCAACTGCTTCTTTTGCTGCTTAGTGAACTCATCAGGTGATGATCCTGTGGTAAGGAAGTGAATAATATCAGCATAGTAGTCATCTGCGATCTGGATAGAAAACAACTGCGCATCTGGCAAATTGTCCTCTAGGTTACTTGGCTCTTCTCCTGAGTCTATTCGCGACAGATGATCAGGTCCAGCATTCAATCTTCCTGGTTTAACAATGATTTCAAAATCATACTCCTGAAAGAGTAGTAACCATCTGCAGATTCTCCCCCCTAACACTGGATTATTGACCATATACTTCAATGCGGAATGGTCAGTAAACATCTTGAACAAGGCACCCAATAGGTAGTGCCTGAACTTCTGCAGCACATACACCATAGCTAGGCCTTCTCTTTCCATTGTGGTGTAGTTATTTTCTGTCGTTGACAACTTTCTACTGGAATATGCGATAGGATGATCAATATCCCCTTCTCCTGGTTGCATTAAAACAACCCCTAGTGCGATGCTAGATGCATCCACATGTAAATGAAATGGCTTAGTCCAATCTAGAAATACTAGGATGGGCACTGTAACCATCTTCTCTTTAAGTGTGTCTAGGCTCTGCTGGCATTCCTCATTCCATAGGAATTTTACATATTTCTTTAGCAATTTCTCCATTGGTGTTGTAATCTTTGCGTAGCCCTTGATGAACTTTCTGTAATACTTGGTATGACCAAGTACTATCCTTAGTTGCTTGACTGAGTTTGGTGCTGGAAGATTTACAATGATGGCAATCTTTACGGGATCTACCATCAAGCCTTGTCTGCACCAAATGGTGCACAGAATATACATTTCTTCAAGTTTAGAGAAATCTGGTACTGCCTACATTTCTCTAACATCAGTCTTAAATCTCCTATATGCTTGTCAATTAGTCCGAATACAGTCCAATCATCAAAATATACTTCTAGGAATTTATGGATGTATTCTTTAAATACAGCAACTACTACTCTAGAAAATATAGCTGGTGCATTCTTAAGACCAAAGGACATTACTGTATACTGGAACAAGCCCCATTCTGTTGCAAAGGTGGTCTTGGATCGATCTTTTGGATGTATTCTGATCTGATGGTAGCCTGAGAAGCCATCAGTGAAGGAGTAGACCTCCTGTCCTCCCACGTTGTCTAATACCTCATCAGTGAACGGTGTCGGAAATGGATCGTAAAGTGATGCATCATTGAGCTTATGCAGATCGACACAAATCCAGATGTCTCCTTTGGTTTTCTTCTCTTGCATGACCATGGGGCTAACCCATTCGCTTTGTTCTACCGGCTCAATGATGCCTGCTGCTAGCATCTTATCGATCTCATCCTTGACTTTTTATTTGTAGCGTGGATTTAATCTATATGGACGCTGCTTGACTGGTCTAGCATCCTCCTTCAATGGTATCCTCATGACTCCCAGGTTTCCAACTATTCCCTTCATCTCTGTGAACTTGGTGGGAAATAGGTCCTGATAGTCATGTAACAAGTCTGCAATCTGTCCGACTGTTTCATCGTTCCAATAGTCTCCAATAGAGGCAAAATTAGGTTCTGTGTCTGTGCCAATATTGATTTTTTTTATCTTGATGGGCTCTGTAATTGCTGGAATTTATAACTGTGGTCCCTCAACATCGCGAGTCCCTTATGACTCTGGAATGTTGGTCTTACGAGGATCTTCATCCTCCTCCTCTGGTTCAGATGCAAAATTATAACACTCTAACGCCTCTTTTAGCTGGATAGCCCACTCAGGTTGAGCTGGCACTGATATGGTACAATCCTCAAATATCTTACTCTTTATTACTTGTAGGGCCTGATCGACACTTGGATACTCAGATTCAAAAGCGAAGGTGAGTAGGAAGCTGTCTATCATTAGTGGCCATGTAGTTGTTCCTTTGCACAGTTCAGTCTCTGTATACAAGTTCCTTGGAACTGTATCCAGAGTATGAATGAATCGGTGAACCCATTCATTCTCGGGAATGTCTGACCAGCTCTGTTCACATGTCTGAATATGTGCTCTGGGGTCACTCTCTCATGTGTATTTCTGCTGGACATACTCCCTGCCGACATAAAATATGATTTCCATCAATCTTTTAATATCATCCCATGATGTGATGTTCTCTTTATGTGCATACCACCATCTTGCAGGTGTGGTTCATACTGCAAAGTCCATAGCTACGATCCTCTGCTCGTGAGGAATATGTTGTTCAAACTGCTCAAGGAAGCCCTGGATGTCTGTTAGACCATGAAATGATGGAATCTCATTGATCTCTGCGCCAATCCATCACAATGACTTAGTCAAGTACGTGCATCTACGCACTGAGACTTCATGAAGTCTGTTCTGCCAATTCTCTAGACCAACATCTGAATCCAATGCGCATGAGCTGTCGCATCACCAAATAATGTTCCCTTCTTCAGTCGGATTGACGTAGTCGCTCTGGTTTGTGGTCATCTGATAGATACTTTCCATGTTACGTGCCTCCTCCTCTGCTCAGATAGGTTCGATATATCTAGGACCCTGAAGGGGGTCCAACGGCGCGATGACCCGGATCTGCCCGTCCTCAAAGTTCATTTGTCTTCTCTTTAGGTTGATAACAGCCATGTTACTGATTGCCCAATCAATGTCTAGTAGTGCCGGATATGGTCTACTATCGCCAATGATTTATATAACTTCAAAGTCCATGAAGCTACGAACTCCATCAATGTCAACTGGTACCTGCGATAACCGACCTAGAGGTGATACTCGCTGTTGATTAGTTAATCTCATATGGATAGGTGATCTGATTAACTTAGGGCTACCCATCTGTTCCCATGTCTGCTTAGTCAAAACATTCACGTCCAATCCTAGATCTACGATCACTTCATCCATTTCAAACTCTCCAACCTGCACTGTGAGTCGCATCTCTCTTCCTGTTCTTGTATGTCCTGTAATATTATGAATAGTGGGTGGTGTACTGCTCACGGAAGAAGATGGCTGACACTGATCTATGATTTGCTGAAGTTCTGTGATAGCTTGCTCATTTCTTACAAGTTTTAAACAACTCTGCAGGAAGGAATGTACACTTCCTGTCATCTCATCCTCATCGCATCTTTCTGATGTGGTAGCCTGCGATATCTATTCAAGGGTATCGCCACAAGGTGCTTGCTACGGTACGCCCCTAGATGGTGGTACTTGCGATTCTGATTGCGTAGGTTCATCAAAGAAAGCCTTAGCTTCCCGAAATGTCTGTTTGTTCTTTTGCAGGTCGAGTGGTGTTTCTTTACTAGGAGCTCTGCGCACCCACTCCTGCCCTGTGTTATTTTCCGTCTCCTGCGATGTCCCACTGGTAGAAACACTGCTACGAGTCACAATATTGACTCTTGGTTCTGGCTCTTTCTGCTCAGCAGCAATAAGCTAGATGTTCTGGTGTACTACTGCTACAGAGAGAAATTCCTATGGCTTGGGGTACCACAACAGACAGCTAGACTCCAGAAATCAATCTTTCCCAATATGCAATAGAAATTAAAAAACATCTAACACTAAAGGATTGAACCTCGTACCTTATTTCGAACGGTTGAAGTAGATCCCCGTTGAGCTTTCCAATCTTCATCTTGAATTGTTATAGCACGTCCTCAACAACAAGTAAACAATACAAGCATACTATATTTCATGGTGTTAGATCTATTCTAGCATATATAATCAATAATGTATAAGCATTTGACATATTCCAATGGATGCAACATTCATTCAAATACACATTACTGGACAGGAAAAGATATTTCTATTAATATGAATCAGAGATTACAAGTGACAACCTCTGACAGCACGTCTGCGAACCGGAGAAACTGAATCCCCCACTTGGGCCTCCACCACCTCAATCCTCCATCACTCTGATAGCAAGCTCACAAACAAAGGCAAGCTTGGGAAGAACACAACAGTGCTCCAAAGGGACAAAGGGATGCAGACTCAAGTATAGTTCTGGCAACAATGGACTATAGTTTCGGTACTCTCAATTCTCTCTTATTGTTTTCAATGTCTCAATGGTTCCTTATATAGCTTTCCAAGGTGATACTGAAAGGTCGAATCCGTGCGATCTCAAGGCATATGGAAGGCCAGGAGTCATATGAGTCAGATTCAAGGCAAGGAACGGTCCAACAGTTTTGGATTATGCACACATCCCGATGTACACGACTATAGAGGAATATCCGCGTATGTACGCGGTTATCAGGGAAAATGCCGCGTATATCATTTTTCTAATGTTTTTAGGGATGGTCAATGATACATCAAAAGACAATAAATGGTCCATAGGGAATAATAAGTCTGCAGCGGGATAGGGGAAGGCCATATAATGTGTGATTCACCTAGTGTGGTGAAATCCGCTATAACAGATGCCCCCTAATGTATGAGATCAGAGGGGTTATACGATGGCCAAAATACATTATAATTCCATCCCAGAAGTGAAGTGATGAAGGTACCCAAATGGAAGACCAGCCACCCAATCAGCATAATACCATAATACAACTCTGCATATAACTGCAAGTACATAGAGCAGTCCCGGATACATAAGAGTACAATGGCCATGAATAGACATGAAACATGATAGAACATATGTGGTCATCGCCACGTACAATATACATAGATCAGAATCTCCATGATGAAGATATACAAAGTACAATGATCTCCACATAGGCTGAAGATATATAACGAATCAAGATCTCCATAGTGGCTGGAAATATCTGACATATACTGGAACAAGTCACGAGAGCCGAAATCTCGTGAACACTGGCACGATCAAGGAGGTAGCATATAGTGGATGCCACTAATCTGGAAGGTCTTCTACACAAACCGCTATGAGTACATGTCCTACTATGCGAATAGAGGTGTTGAGGTCGAACATAGTAGTCCATCGTATGATTACCGGTCATTGATGTATACCGTTAACAGACGCGAGATCACCCACCAATAATGAAAATGGGAATCAAGGTACTAGAGT
>LPNX010627790.1:4456-15755 GCA_001517045.1 Pseudotsuga menziesii
CTTTGCTTCTATGGGACATGTAGATGATCATATTCCATCATCAAGTAGCACTGAATTGGAACTTTGCTGCACCATTCTGTAGAGAGCGAATCTATGAGAGATAGTGCAACATGCTCAGTCTTATTAATCTGTCACAGTAATCTAGCGACTAAAACATAGTCTCACAGAAGATTTTAGAAAATTAAGCATAAAATTGGCATAATGGTGCTGCAATGGAAGTAGCAGCTCTGTATAATCAATAAAGAATGAATAATACAATACAATGATAATGCAAGGTGCATGAATTCCAAAGGAGGTCATTCGAATTGAATGAATGGGTGTAGCTTAACTGAATGTAAGCCATAGTAAACACACCTAGTTAACTCACTCATCAAGTATAGATTGACTCAACTGAGTCCTAACTGAAGTCAAATTGCAATGGATGACTGAGTCTAACTGAAAGTAGCTTAGACACATGTCACTACTTGCCAACCAACAAGTGGTAGTGCATCATTAACTCCAATGAACCCCGACGAAATTAACTGAAGTCAAACTGGTCATCAGAGGTGGTTGGAGGCGCCCTAGTTGACTCTAGTTCATAAATATTAATAAAAATAATCAATAAAATGAGTGGAGGTGCCTTCACCACTTGGATTAATGATTGTAACAATCAGTTAGCAATTAGGTGCATTTATGACACTCAGATCACCCCCAGAGTGCTCCTTGTTTGAAGGAGGAAGCCTAGTTAGCCTCCCTGAATGAAGGAGAAGGCTTAGTTGGAATCCTTGACTGAAGGTAGGCATGGGTGTGATCATGCTGATGTCATAGTGTGCTCATCTGATGTCGATTAAGTCAATAAAACTTAGGATAGTGGTTTAACAAGGCCAAATTGACCAAATTAAGTGTGCATGTTAGGTAAATGTCTCAAACACCCCCACTTAAGCTATACTCAGGAGAAGTAAAATAAATTGCATGAAAATGCTAAGGCCCCAGAAACAAAGGCCATAGGTCACCCTGTACAATAATGTAACTCAAACAATTCTCAAAAATAAATTTAAGTGAGGAAAAGAGGGAAAACCCAGTGGGAAAAAGCCCCCCTCAAGCTGAACACTGAAAGTATTCTGGTCACCTTGAAGAACTCACCCCCAACAATGAACGGAGGTAAGTGAACTTATTTTCTGAAAATCTCTTCATGAAGATGTCTGCAATTTGCTCATCAGTGGGGCAGTATTGCAGAATGATGGTCCTATCATGCACTAATTCCCTGATATAGTGCATGTGTATCTCTACATGCTTGGTCCTATGCCTGGTAACTGGATCTATGTAGATATTAATAGCACTTTAATTGTCACAAAAGAGGATAGTGGAAAAATTACTACCAAGATCAAACTATGAAAGAATTCCTTGCAACCAAACAGCTTGGATGCAAGCATTCACCGCTCCTCGGTACTCGACCTATGCTGAAGACAATGCTATGGCAGCCTGATTTTTGCTAGACCAGAAAATGGGGCCACCACCAAACATGAAGACATATCTAGAAGTAGAATTTCTATCAATACAGTCACCCACCCAATCAGAATCTATGTAACCAACCAGCTCTAGCTCGGAGTCTGCAACATAGTGAATGTCGTAGGTCATGGTTCCCTAAATATACAGGAGGATCCTATTGGTTGCCTTCCAATGAAGAAAATGAGGCTTCTGCATGTATCTTGACACATCATTCATGGAATAATAGATATCAGGCTGATAATGAGTCAAGTAGAGAAAGCTACCTATCAGCTATCGATAAATAGTACAGTCCATGGGAGGTGTGCTTTTTCCTTCTTCAAGGCTGATCCCTGAAAGGAAAGGGAATGGAGAAGCCTTAAATTCAGCCATGTTAAACTTGAATAACAGGTCTGATATTTATTTGGACTGAGTAAACATTATCCCATCAATATTTTTCTCAATTTTGAGCCCCACAAATTGCTTCAAGAGCCCCAAATCGCTCATTTCAATTGCATTGTGGAGAGCAGTTTTGATGACTGAAATAGAAGTAACTGAGCTACCTGTAATCAGTAAGTCCTAAAAATATAAAACAATATTAATCAAATGACCATCATACTGCTGTATATACACATTCGGATCTGATTTACACCTTTGGAAATTTTGCGAGAGAAGGAAGGCATCCATCTTGGAATACCACTCTCTTGGGGTCTGTTTTAACCCGTATAGTGACTTCTTTAGTTTGCAAACCAAATATGGATCAGAAATGTATACCTCATGATGATTCATGTATATATCCTCATGAATATCTCCATGTATAAATTCAGAATTAACATCCATATGATGCACTTCCCAGTGCTTAGATGTAGAAATTGCCAAAACTAGGCGGATGGAGTCCATTTTTGCAACCAGTGCAAAAGTCTTATGGTAGTACACACCTTAGACCTGTGAGAAACCTTTTGCTACCAGACTTGCCTTATATTTTTAGGTTGTGCCATCAGCAGAAACCTTAGTCCAAAACACCGACTTGCATTGAACCAATTTTCTCCTCGAAGGAAGAGAAACTAGTTCCCAAGTAGTGTTTTTCTGAAGAGAATTCATCTCTTCGTCCATGGCAGCTTGCCATCTTGGATCCTTCCAAGAATGGTAGTAAGAATTACAATCTAAAATTATCATTAAATAACAATATTTTGATAGTAAATAATCAGGACAAGAGAGCGCAATACCTTCTCTTTGGAAATCAGACCGGGTTCTCCTTGGATCATCCATATTTCCAATGTTATCACCTGCAGAGGAGAGTGTCTGTCGGGCCCAAGTTTGGAGATGATTTTTTAATTTAGGTTCTTATTAAGAATATGATTTTTTATTTTCACTAATATCAGAAATTGGAGGATCCAAATTAGGGTCATCACCCCCAATTACATCATCCAAATATTCAGTAGAATAGGAAGGAAATTCAACAGTTTTCTCCTTCACTAGTTCTACCTCCTGAAGAGGCTCATCGAACATGACAATTCTTTCAATGATGATCTGTTTTGTTCTGATATCCAGTAGATTTAAACCTTTAGATTCATCAGGATATCCAATAACATACATTCGATGTTTTTTGGTTGCAAATCCCTCCTTTTATCAAGTGAAATTCGGGTCCATGTAGTGGACCCAAACACCCTCAGATTCAACACATCCGGCTGGTGTCTGAAATATGCTTCGAAAGGGGTATTCCATTTCATGGATGAGTGTGAAACTCTATTCTGAATATATTCTGCAGCATGCATGGCTTCAGCCCACAAATTTGCAGCCAACTTCTTTGATTCCAGCATACAAGTGGTCATCTCCTTGAGAGACCGATTCTTCCTCTCCGCTACACCTTTTTGTTGGGGAGTGTAGGGGACTTAATGCTGGATCTGAATACCAATTTGGGAACATATATGTAGTAAATAATTACTGATATACTCCCCACCATTTTCAGATCTCAAAATATTGATCTTTTTTCCAGATGCATTCTCAATCAAAGCCTTCAATTTAGTGAATTGTTCCAAGACTTCCGACTTCTTTTTTATAAAAAAGACCCAGTGTATTTGGAAAAGTCATCAATGAAAGTGAGAATGTAAATTGATAAATTCATGGATGTGATAGGCATGGGACCGCTGGTATCATAATGTATCAGTCCCAATATGCATGATGCTCGGCTTGCCTTCCTCTAATCAAACTTATGTTCAGGGTGCTTGCCATTAACACAACCCTTGCAAATTCCGATGGTAGCTTTGATGACCGTGAGGCCTTCAACCATAGAATTATTCTGTAATTGCTACAAGTATTTAAAGTTCAGGTGGCCGAACCTCTCATGCCATAGTCTAATAACCTCATTTCCATGACTCAGCAATGCGGTGGGCTTTGCATCCACCACAAAATGGGAAAACTCGTAGGCTTTTGCATGATGATTTGCAAGGCATTTTAATACAAGTTTTCCGGATGCAAGTTATGTGATCTCTACATCATCTAGGCTAAAGGAGACTCTATTGGGAACTCTCGTATGTTTCATTTGATAAACACTTAAGAGGTTTGATGCAAGAGATGGTACATACAGAACATTGGAAAAATAACCATGATCAAGATCTACAACACCTTGTCCTTCAGATATGATTGTGGAGTCATCTCCCATGTGGATGGGAATGGATTTTCTAGTCTCCAAAGATGAGAAAGAGTCTCTTTCATCCATCATTTCATTCGAAGCTCCAGAATCTATCAAGAGATCTTTGGAATTCGAAGTGCTTTCCATGAGAGAATGACCTCTTTCATGCTGTGGTTCCCGATCTTACTGATCTCTCCTCCGAAATATTTTTGGAAGATTGATGTGATTTTTCTCAAGAAGAGAAGTAGATTCATCAAGTTTCTTTTTCATGCAGGCATGTTTAGGGTGGAAGCCCTTCCCACAGTATGAACCCTTGACTTTTTCCTTTCCATGATTCCCTTTGCTTTTGTTCTTCTTCGAGCCGGAAGGCTCTTCATGCTGCTAGTTTTCAACTTTAGGCTTAGGAACTTCGAATTTGGTTTTTGGGTTCTTCTGCTACTTTCCTTTACCCTTCAGATATTTGGGCCCCAAGACATAGAGGGCTTGATCATGGGAGGATCTGATGATCTCCATATGGAAAAGCTTATCATGTTCACTTGTTAGGGACTCAATGAAGGAATTGAGTGAAGGCATCTTCCATACAGCGGTTGTGAGCTTCCCTGTACGGAATGTAGAGACAAACAATGAATAATTAGCTCCAAGTTTGGAGAGAATGGCAAGGATGAGCTAATCATCCTCCTTCTCCACCTTACACTGCTTCAACAGTAAGACAATGTGCTTGAACTTTGTGAAAAAATAATTTAAGGTCTCTAAATTGGAAGGTTGGAGAGACATCAACTCATTTTCAAGCTGGTATACTCTCAAATCATCCTATTTTCCATACAGGGTTTCCAATTTGTCCCAAATTTCCTTTGGAATCTTCGATCCCGAGAGATGGGAAAGAAGATCCCAAGAAATAGAGAGGCACAAGAATCCGAATGCTTCATCTTTCTTGCTCAAGAATCTATCTTTATCTGTCACATGAGTAGGCTCTTCTTTAGTGTCCATAGTGACCCAGTAGATTCCTCTAGCATGTAGTTGGATCTCCATATCTCCTTTCCATGAATGGAAATTGAACGAAGTCAAGAGTTCGGCGGAAGAAGCCATCTCAAACTGCTGGAGCAAATGTTTTTCACCTATTAAAACCTGCAAATCACAACAAAAGGGGCATTGTAAGGTTGAACAACCTGCACATTTTAGGATTTCATCACACCCAACATAGGTAATCAAGCAAGCTTGATCAACAATTCCTTAACTTGGGGTATTAAGTCGTAAGCCTTTGCTTCTGGTGCAGTGCTGGAATTTTGAGCTTTGCTCAAATTTTCATGCAATATCTGTCAAAAAACCATGTTTTTGATAGATATGAGCTTCATCTCATCGTGAGATCTAATACCATATTAATCTATCACAACAATATAGGGACTAAAACACAGTCTCACAGAAGATTTTGACAATTAAGCATAAAATTGGCATAATAGTGCTGCAATGGAAGTAGCAACTCTGTATAATCAATAAAGAATGAATAATACAATACAATGATCATGAAAGGTGCATGAATTCCAAGGAAATTCAAATTATCAAGGAGGTAATTTGATATGAATGAATGGGTGTAGCTTAACTGAATGTAAGCCACAGTAAACACACCTAGTTAACCCACTGATCAAGTCCAGATTGACTCAATTGAGTCCTAACTGAAGTTGGAGTGCAATGGATGACTGAGTCTAACTGAAATTAGCTTAGACACATGTCACTGCATGCCAACCAACAAGTGGTAGTGCATAATTAACTCCAGTGAACCTCGATGAGGTTAACTGAAGTCAAACTGGTCATCATAGGTGGTTGGAGGTGCCCTAGTTGACTCTAGTTCATAAATATTAATAAAAATAACCAATATAATGAGTGGAGGTGCCTTCACCACTTGGCTTAATTGATAGTAACAATCAGTTAGCAATTAGGTGCATTTATGACACAGATTACCCTCGGAGTGCTCCTTGTTTGAAGGAGGAAGCCTAGTTAGCCTCCCCGAATGAATGAGAAGGCTTAGTTGGCCTCCTTGACTAAAGGTAGGCATGGGTGTGCTCATGCTAATGTCATAGTGTGCTCATCTAATGTCGATTAAGTAAATAAAACTTAGGATAGTGGTTTAGCGAGTCCAAATTGACCAAATTAAGTGTGCATGTTGGGTAGATGTCTCCAACAACTATGATACTAGGACCTAGTTCTTCTTTTGTCTTCTAGAACTCCAACACTACTTCTAGCTGCATCAAGAATATTTTGAGCCCATCTAGGTTTAGGATTCTGATTAGGAATGGGTACTGGATCTAAAATCTCTTAAGATTCAGTCTCAATAACAGGATCATGTTTTATGTGATGTTCTTCATATGAATTTTGAAACCTGTAGCACATCATCATCATAAAAAATAGGAGGAGAAATAGTTATACCTTCCTATGATGCTGGAGTAGTATCATGCAACTGATCTTCTTCGAATTGGACACTTCTTTCAATGAAGCATATTCTGGTAGCAACCTCCATCCATTTGTAATCTTTTGTATCATCTGCATATCCCAACAGAATGCATTTGCTACTTTGGGCTTGGAAGGCCTTTCTCTTGTCAAGTGGTATCCTGGCCCAATATTTGGAACCAAAAAATATCAGATGAGAGACATTGGGCTTATACCCATGCAGTGATTCGAATGGTGTGACCCCAACCACTGAATTGTGAGGCACCTTATTCTGCAAATATGAAGCACAACTTACTGCTTCATCCCAAAGAGAAGGAGGTACATGCTTTCAATGGAGAAGGCATGTTGCCATCTCTTTCATTGATTTGTTCTTCCTCTCATACACACCATTTTTTCTTTGGTGTGTATGGAAATGAATGTTCCATTCGAAGCCCCTTTGATTCACAGAAATTCTAAAAATATATTTTGACATATTCTCCCCCTCTATCGGATCTTATTGACTTGATATTCTTATTGAAGCTGTTCTCAACCATAGCTTTAAAACTTTTAAAAGTATCAAAAACTTTTGATTTTAGATTCATGAAGTAGATCCAGCAGTACCTAGAACAATCATCAATAAAGGTCAGAAAATACCTGCAACCATTAATGGAGTTTGTGGGAATAGGTCTAGCTACATCATTGTGTATCAAATCAAGTGTAGAGACATCTCTATGAGCCTTCCCAACATCATACTTGTTTTCTGGATGCTTACCTACCAAGCACCCAACACATACTCCATCGGAAGTTTGGATGGAGGGAAAACCTTGAACCATGTTATCATTGTGGAGCTGCTTCAGATTTTGAAATTGAGATGGCCGAATCTCTCATGCCAAATCTTGTTGGTTTTGTTAGCATGAGATAATAAAGTTGTAGGAGAAGAAATAGGTAAGCAATGTGAAAACTCATAATCGTTGGTAGAGTTATTTGCAATACCTTTCGCTACAAGCTTTCCAAAGGCTTTTTCTGTAATCTCAACCGAGTCTGAATCGAATGTGACCCTCTTGGGAGAGCTTGTATGAGTCATCTGGTAAAAATATAACATGTTAGCAGCAAGGGAGGGCACATATAAGACATTCTTTAACTCACAATGCTTCGCTCTGACTGAGCCCCTTCCTTCTGCTGGAATCTGTGAATCATCTCCCATATGATTATTAGGCCCCTTTGATAGTGCAAGAGTAGAGAAGGATTCTTTGAAGGAAACCATGTAGTTGGAGGCTCCATAATATATAATGTATGCTGAGGATGGAGAGAGAGTTTATTTCAAAGCATGACACCTTTCGACATCTTCTGTCAGTGCTTCTTCATCAGGATTCTTTGCTCTTGGAGGACAAATATTGTGTTGCTTGAGAAGAGCAAAAATCTCATCAAGTTTCTTCCTCATACAATGTTCTTCAAGATGGTATCCATTTTCTCAATACAGACATAAATTATTTTCAAATTTCTTCTTCTTAGAGAAGGAGGCCCCTTTGGAATATTGCTGATTTGGTTTAAGCTTCAATCAGCTGCCTTTGGCTCCTTCTTCTTTGATTTCCCCTTTTCTTCGCTTTGGAAGAGTCAGTAACCAAGATGGATTTATCTTTGGAAGTCTAGGTGACTCCCATTCGAATCAATTTGTCTTGTTCTTTGATTAAGGACTCAGAGAATGAATCTAAAGAAGGTAGTTTCCAATCATGAAAGATTTCCCGCTTGGAATGAAACATAGAGATATAGACATAGTACTCAAGACCTAGTTTGTTGAGTATGGAAAGGACATTCTGCTCATCCTTTCGCTCTATCCTACATTGGCTCCATTGTAGCACTAGAGACTTGAATTTGGAGAAGAATTGCTCAATAGTCTTGAAACTGCTAGGATGTAAAGATACCAACTCATTCTCTAGAATGTGTCTCCAAAGCTCATCTTGTTTGCTAAACAAGTTATCAAGCTTCTCTCAGGCTTCTCTAGGAGTCCTCAATCCTTCTATATGAAAGAGGATATCTATGGAAATATAAGTACATAAATACCCGAATGCTTCATCACAACGGTTTATGAACTTGTTTTGCTCTACCGGTTGATGAGGCTCAGTCTCCCATCCATGTATGATCCTGTGGTAGCCATGATTTCACAAGGCCAACTACATATAAATCCTCCAATCAAGGTAATTGGAAGTTGCGAGGATCCGTCACTCAGGAGTTTGAGAACTCATAATTGCTGCGGCAAGGAGACTACAAATACTTCTTTCAAGCTACGTAGCACCTGTCAATTTCAATACAAATAACACTAAAACATATGAACTATTAGAATATTTCTTTTCCTCCAGACATGAACATGTTTTCAGGGTCCGTCACGCCCTCTCCGCTACTCTGAATGAATCCAGAGCTAGCAAATGTTCATAGGGGACTTCTATGGAAACCCATTTGCTTCTGATGTTCGATGAGGAGAAACAAGCATGAAACCTGCCTAAGAAGGCTCTGATACCATATTAGAATTTGAATGCCATTAAGATCTTCAAGCAGAGAGTTTTGATAATGTTGAAGCAATTCAATTGAGAATGAACATACAAACTAAGAAAAACAAACCACATAGGAAACAGACAAGTATTGCTCAGGAATTTACAGATTATTCATCATAATAATATTCGGTGTACAATGTAGTTTACATAGGTAGAATTCGAATGCATGAGTAATGAATTCAAATCCTCCAAGTGGATAAGACTGTATCTAACTGAATCTCTAACTCAAGGTCTCCCAATCAATATCAGAGTCTAAATAGACAACTCCCCGATGACCAATAGCTCCAACAAGCAGTAACAACTAGTTAACTTAGTGCAATTGAGTGTGGTAGGTAGGAAAAGTGCTCCTCCCCACGAAACCATGCATTATCCATGCATTATTAGCACTAGCCTAACTGACTGTGAGGTAACTGATTGTAACTGAGGGTTAACTAAGACTAACTAGTGCTAACACCAACTGAATGAAGTAGGTTGGTGTTGGGACTCCTAGTGGCTCCTAAAATATAGGGATTTGTCTAGGAGGCACCCTAACTAATGCATGCACATGCAGTAAATGGTAGTTAACCTCTATTAGTGTTCCCCACACTTCAATGACTAGTACATGAGGCCCCATTGGGCCATGTGAACGCAATTTTACTAGAGGACTCATTTAATTAATTTAAGGTTCCTAAGTTAGGAAAAAATTAATCTAATAGACAGTTGACTGAGGGAGGATTAATAATCATAACATGGTGTGTGAGTGATTACTCCACTATAAATTTGGATGTTCAATGTCCCCCTCTTGGTTCATTTCATTTCCTTTTTATATGAGAAGGAAATAGTTGTAAATGGTTACCAGGTAATTTGGGGAGTTGTAAACATGAAAAATTGGTTTGTAAAATTTCCTTAACTCCCATATTTCAAATTTTTACATTTTTTCATAAAATTATTGGGAATGAGCACCCAATTCACAGGAAATATGCAAATGATTTGCTTCTTGAAAGTGTGCAAGATGTGAATGAATATTTTTTTAATCCTTATCTCCCAATGGACTAGCAAGGTGCAAATGGGTCACTCCCATTGATCTTTACTTGATTTATGTTCAAAATTCTCACAATTTACTGAAATGATGTTGGATTTTATTTTCAAGGAATATCAGGGCCATCAATAGAGGTTAAATCATAGGCTCTTCCATCCATAAGTGTCCTTTTTGTGAGTGAACACTGACACTTTTGAGTATCATCTTTTGAACTATCGTCAAAGACAAAGAAGTGTTAATTTGATCTATAACAAATGACCCCTAATGTGTGATGGAAGAAGGGAACATGATGCCAAAAATACATTATAATAAGCGGTGGAATGAGATGTTGAGTAGAAAAGGCCACGATTCTGAGACCCTTATTCCAACAAAATACTTGCAACAAAGAGATAGATGTCACACATTATTTTCCTTGAGATGGACATATTCATACTCAAAATGATAGAACACGGATTCCAAATAGTACAAACTGAAAATACATGACATATATAAATTATTGAGTGATCATGGTCACAAAATAAAACATAATGGATCCATGTGAAATATAGAGGTGGATAATGGCCACAAAGAATATACAAAGTGGATCCATTCCAATTAGGAGATCATATCCACAAATAGATACATAGTGGATCTATGTAAATATGGAAATCATATCCATGAATAGGTACATAGTGGATTTATGTCTCATCATGCACCAAGAGAACATTATGTAGCTGAACCAAGTAATGGCACTTTCAATGGAACCAATGTAATATGTGGTGTGGTATAGCCTTGTGCAACTCAAGAAAAAAGAAAAAAGTGAGGATGTTACTGTTGGATTAAGGTATTCCATCCAAACCTCCAAGAGGAATGAATCCTACCCATGTGAATATATGAGTTGAAGTCAAACATGAGGGATACAATTTTATTATTGGCTAATAGTGTAAACTATACGCAAGGCAACCCACCTATTATGATGATGATGATGGGAGCCAAGTTACCTAGTACAATGTAGCAAGTGTAAATAAATGTGTTGGAGTTGAACACTTGCATTTTCAGGAATATTTATGACCATAATGATATTTGAGCGGGATCACCACATAACGATACCCATAAAAGAAAACAAAAAAATTCAAGAAAAATATAAATGCAAAATCTTTACACAAACTTTGAATAGAACAACAGGTTAATGTCGAACTTACTCGAATCAAAACGTTTGATGAATAATCCTTTTGA
>LPNX010627790.1:16288-43788 GCA_001517045.1 Pseudotsuga menziesii
CAGGGCCAGGAATGGCTCCCTTCTATCTATAGGACAGAAGGGTAGGTTCCTGCGTGTGGAAAATGTAGAAAGAAAAATGGAACAGACAGAAAGCAAAGAACAAGAAAGAATGGTCGTGAGCCCCTCTGCAAACAAGGTTAGGGTTTTTCCTTGGCTACCTACAAACAACTATTAAACTGAAATAAACCTACAAAACATGTTAGAGATCAAACCCGCAAACACATAATGGTCAGAAAAAAACTAAGATATCAACGAAAACACATAAATAAAACTAGGTTATACCTCTCCTTTGGTGAAATGGACCACCATGCCCTAGCTGGAAGAAGCACCTCCCTATCTCACTCAGCAATGGAGGAGCTATGGCTTAATGGGGAAGATGAGTGGAAGGGAGAGGGATGTGGGTGGCTTGAGAGGCAAAGAGGTCTCAAGGCATCCATGGGCATCATAACAGTATGCAAGAGAGGAGTTGTTTGAGAGTGACCCCCCCACCCTCCTTTTATAGCTTTTTTTGGGGTTTTAGGGTTTTAAGCCCTTGGTCCGGGCTTTAGCCCCTTTTGCCCTAAATTTAGCTCCTTTTAGGGTTTTAGGCTCCTTTAAGGGGTTTGAGCCCCTTTTTGGAGGCTTTATCCCCTAGGAGAGTTATTTAGGTTCCTTTTTGGGGTTTTTAAGCCCTTTTCTTCATTTTTAAGCCTTTTTGAGGGTGTGGGGGTCTAATGGGGTGAAGTGAGGGTCGTGTATGGGTGTCCTTGGGTGGTGTAGGACATGTATAGCTAAGTGAGGGATTTTTTGGGTTAACAGATTGCCCCCTGATGTGTGAGGGTAGGAGCTCATTGTATGACCGACGGACATCATAGGATTTGCTACGGAGAGGTGGTGCTTCTGGGGCTGGGGCATGGTGGCTTTTGGTTTTTGTATTAATATGGTTCCCATCAATGGGTGAGATAGAAATAATGTGTGACATGTATATGGAAGAGGCAGGCATTCCCATGCTCGTAACAATGTCAAAAGAATAATTTGATCTATGATCTATAATACAAGAGCCAATCATATACAACTGATGATAGAATAATGGTTGCATCACTTAGAGGATGAATACAATGTTGATATGAAGAACCGGTACATTGGACCCATGGCATTCTCATGGAATTCTATATCTTCATGGATGATAGGCTGCTGGATCTAGAATGGTACATAGCTGTATGGACTCATTGATGGAGAGTTGGAGTCTCTGTGGTACAAGTATGCTACATCAATCATGAATCTATATAGAAGCGTTGCTGGGGCTTCTGAACACTGTCTCCAATGCAACCCGGAAATCATAGGGGACATAACCTGTTTAGGTCCCTCAAGTAGACTCATCAATGTGCTAGAGTCAGGTGACATCCGAGGTCTTTGATCAAGTACTATGCGGACCAAACCCTGTACGAATCTCAACGGTGCGATGATGAAGTTGGATTTGAGCACGTGAGAAACAACCATCCTGAGAGGCACTAAGGACTCCTCTCAAGTGGTCCAAGGAACTCATCAATGAGGTTAATGAAACCAAGATACAGGGACCTCTGGGTCTATCCTCTAGAATATGTGTGTTGTCGCCGATAGAGGGGGACCTGCCCCTAGTCAAGGCAATGATGTTTCCTTAACCAGAAGCGCGAGGGAGTTAACCGAAAGGTGTGAGATAATCTGCGGACTGACCCACTAAATTGGGGGGGGGGGGGGGGGAGGGAAAGAATTGAAACAGGGGCAGGGGGAGTGTGGTAGACTCAAACTTTCTTTGTTCAGAGTATGACTGCAGGGCAGACCAGGCAACAAATGAAACTAACTCATGGGAATGGGATCATAGCTGTAATACCGAGAATGTCATTGTAGATGGGAAATACTTGCAGGAGGTAGACACTTTTGATATTGATGGGAGCTAAGGAAGACACATTGCAAATTACTATGAACAAAGGTGACCCAATGTGGGGATGCTGCCAAACTAGTTTTTGTGGGGTGGTGTCTAGGGACATCGTTGTGGTACGATCTCGTGGATTTTTGGCGAGCCTGAGAAAGTAAATGGTCGATGGTGCTTTCATTTTTAGAGAGTCTGAAAGAACGAAGAAGACTCCAGTGGGGGCTATTTTTCATTGGTAGTCTCCTGTGCCCGAAAAAGGATAAAAGTATACATAGGAGAGCTTGCCCATCCTTTGGGGGATGAGATACTTCTTTACCATTGGTAGTCCAATCAAGTCGGAGAAGATTAAAACTATACTGACTGGACGGTCATTCAGATACTTTTACGAGCATGAATGGAACCAAGTTTGCTTGACAATATTTTCTTTATGAGAAGCCTAGAAAAGAGCTTAACGACAATCTGTGGTGATATTTTTCATAAAGTGCGGCCCCTCTACCCAAGAAAGCATAAAAGTATGCAGAGGGGAACGGTCTTGGCTTGAGTGTGCCAAGGAGGTCCTTTTAAATTGATGGTCTACATAGTCCACAAAAGGAGGTAAAAGAGATGATGTAGACGCCTTTTCCTATAGTTTAGCAAGCGGGAAAGGAAGCAGCTACGATCGACTATCTTTTCATTGTTTTAAGGAGTCAGAAAAGAGCTTAAATGAAACTCCAGTATGGTCAATCGATTGCAGTGGCACAGGCGGTGCCCCATGTCGGGATGATGGACAGTGGTCCAAAGGTCATCCGTGCAATATGGATGGAGTAGAAGGCTCTCAAACATACCAATACATGCACGGGATAGATCGTGGCATGGGCTCGCGGGTCGGTGCGGCAGAGGCACGCAAACTGAGGTGGCTCTTGGACAGAGGTCAGGAGAGCGTGTGTGAGTTGCGGTGGACGGAATTGACTACATATGATGTGAGTGCAAGTCCAGAGGGAACTTATATTCCAAATACGTGCTAGAAAAATAAATCCTTTTTTGGACAATGGTCGAGAGGTCCGCGTAAGGTGCGGTGGGTGGAGAAGACAATTATGTGTTAAAATATAAAACAAAAGTAAAAATGGCATTCCTTAACGAGCGATGGCCTGAAAACTCGCATGAGTAGCGGTCAAGAAGTATGATACAAGTACAGGTTCGTAGACACTTGCATCGTCATGTCGTGGCTCGTAAATCGAGGTGACTTGTGGGAAATGGTCCTGAAAATTGATTTATTAAACATGAGACGATGGTCTCATAAAGAGATGGAAATTTGGGTCCGGAGGTGTGAGAGGTGTCTCGAACAGGTTCCGGGTGACTTTGGGTTAGCAGCTGATGGTGCTAAAAAATGTTGAAAAACAAGAAAAGAAAATGAATTGATTCATTGGTGATGTTAAGCATAAAATTTCTTGAGGTAGAGCCCATTGTGGGGGTTCTCCAAGAGTTGTCCATCATAGTCGATGAGGGTGTATGCCCCTTTGCCGAGGCAATGGTGGATGACGTACGGGCCATACCACATTGACTCGAACTTTCCTTCGCCCAACTTATTGTTGGGTTGGTCATAGACTAGAACCATATTGCCTTCGCTGAAGGTGCGAGGGTGGACATGGGAGTCATAGTGGACCTTTAACTGTGTTTTTGCTGCTTCAATGGCTTGGAGGGAAGCCTGACGGTCTTCTATGGTTTGCTCGAGTTGGAGGAGTCATTATTCTAAAGGTGAAGTGTCAGGGAGGAGTTCTACCGCAAGGAAGAGGGATGGGATTTGGCACTCTATAGGGAGTATTGATTCAACACCATGTACTAGGCGGAAAGGGGTGAAACTGGTTATGATTTTTGTGGACATGCGATAAGCCCATAGGGCAGAAAATAACATGTGATGCTAGTTGGTTTTATGGTTTCCCACCATCCTTTGGAGCATTGTTTTGATGATTTTGTTGACTGCTTCAATTTGGTTGTTGCCCTGGGGGTAGTAGGAAGATGAGTACTGGTGTTCGAATTTCAACATGGTTGACAATTCAGCCCATATGACATCTTGGAAGTGTGCTCCATGGTCTGAGACTAATTGTTTAGGAACACCAAATCATGAAATAACATAGTTAAAGAAGAAGCACGCGACAATTTCAGCTTTGCAATCAAATGTGGGCATGGCCTCGGCCCACTTAGTGAAGTAATCGACTGCCATAATGATGTATTTATGACCGTTAGCCGAGATGGGGTTGATTGTCATGAAGTCGATTTCCCATTTGCAGAAGGGCCCGACTATGACTACGGGGTGTAATGGTGCAGGGGGGGTTCTTGCCTTTGGGGAAAAGAGCTGACAGCTGCGGCAATACTTGACTACCTCTATGCAATCAGCAAAGATAGAGGGACGAAAATAGCCGGTGCGTAGAATCTTCTGGTCGGTTGCCATGCCTAAAAGGTGGCCGCCGCAGGGTCCACTATGGCAGTCGTTGAGGATGGCCTCAGCCTCGTCACGGGTGAGGAAACAACGTAGGATGGTATCAATGCCTTGAAAATACAGGACATCTCCAATCAACAAGTGGTGAATGGCTTGATGTCGGATGCGTCACCTATCCTCATGGTTTAGGTGTGCTGTGAAGTTTTGTGTGCATAAGTAAAGAAGGATGTCTCCATACCATGGGTCGTCCGTGGATATGACGAATAGGAAATCATCAGGGAGATCATCCTTGGGGGGAGATGATGCGGTTAATTGGGGCAGATCAGTCATGAGCATGGCTAGCGCGAATGCCTTTGTGCTTTTCGGGGACACGAATCCTAGGTCGAACTCTTGGAGGACGACTACCAACTTAGCTGCTCGACCTTGTAGAAGGCGATGGCTTAAGAGGTACCGCATTGGGTTTGAATCAGCCACTACACGAGTATGGTTTATGAGGATGTAGTGGTGCAACCTCTGAGCCAAGAAGATGACGACGAGGGCCAATTTCTCCTCGGGTGAATATCGTAGTGGGGGTCCTGTTAGCTTCTGACTGATGTAGTAGATCACGTGCTCATGGCGAGCATCGTCTTCTTGGACCAAGACTCTAGCGATGGCATTTTTCGAGGCTGACACATAGAGGATGAAGTCTCGAGTGAAGTCTGGTGCTGAGAGTAATGGTGCAGAAGCCAGGGCTTGTTTGAGTGCATCAAACGATTCTTATGCTTGCTGATCCCAAACAAAGGGGATCTTCATGCGGAGTAGGAGAATGAATCCGTAAGATTTTGTTGCATACTTTGGCACAAAGCAGCGAAGGAATTTGGCCTTGCCTTGGAGGCTTTGTAGTTGGTGCCGAGTTTTTGGGGAAGGAAGATCAAGGATAGCCCGAACTTTGAGGGGATCTACCATTATCCCTTTGTGGGATACGATGAATCTGAGTAGATGGCCTGCTGGGACACAGAAAACGCACTTGAGGGGATTCAGGTGAACTTTGTACTTGCAGCAACATAAAAAGACCTGCCGCAAGTTGTCTATATGTTGATTGTTTTGGTGATCGGGCGGTAAGGTCATCCAGGTAGACCAAGATGATGTGAATTAGGTCATGGAAACAATATGTCATGGCACGCTAGAAGGTGGCTCCAACATTTTTCAGGCCAAAGGGCATGACTCGATATGCAAATGTGCCCCACGGGGTTGTGAATGCCTTCTTGTAACAGTCTTCTTTCCGGATTTGGATTTGGTTATATATGGAAAATCCGTCTATGAAGGAAAAGGCCTCATGTTTGGTGCATGCATCGATAATCTGATCGATGAAGGGTGTGGGGAAGTTGTCTTTGGGACATGCCCTATTGAGGTTGTGGAAGTCTATGCAAACGTGAATGGTACCCTGTTTTTTATTCATGGGAACAGGATTAAAAACCCAAGTGGTGTACGCGATGGGATAAATGAAGTCGGTTGTGCGCAACTTCCCTATCTCAGCTTTAACCGCGACCACTTTGGAAGGGTGGATTGGTCATTGCTTTTGGCATACAAGAGCCACATTGGGCCATGTGTTGATGTGGTGTTCCATGATGGATGGATCCAAGCTGGGAATTTTGGTGTAAGACCAGGTGAAGATGTCGCGGAATTCTTGGAAGAGAGATTTGTAGGCAGCGACCTCTTCCGGGGAGCAAGATGCCCCCAGCATGATTTCTTCAAAAATATCAGAATTGGTTGAGATGTCGATTTTGATGGTGGGTGAAATGTTGGCCATGTTGCCTTTTTCGGAGGCATCTGGTGTTGGGATGGGGTTCTTGAACCAGTCAACCTTCCCATGGATGAAATCTTTGGTCTCCACGAAAAACTGGTCAAACTGTAACACAAGTTCTTCAGGGAGGAAGAATGAGTGATGGTGCATGTTGTCCCATGGGTATTCCAGGGTGGTCAGAGCTTCAAATATCTCCTCATCATTGTGGAAGCAACAAAGAGACAGGTCTGATGGACTGTCGTTAGAGGAGGAGATGAGGGGGTCAGTGGAACTGGACATCATGTAAATGGACATGGTGTCTGAAGAAGGAGGTGGGGGGTGAACTTCTTCGATCAAGGTGATTTCATACTCAAGGGAATGTTGACAGAGGTTAGCTAGAGCCATTGGAAATTTGGGCAAGTATTGGCAATGGCGGGAGTAATGTCCATACAAATGGAAAAGGGCGCAAGCATGGTTTATTCTCAATGCCTTGTTTCTTGCTATTGGAGTGCTTGGAAGCTCAACCATGGGGAGGTTTTCATTTGTATCCATGGCGTCCAAATGTGCATGGATCACTGGGATCTCAGGGCAGTTCTGAGTTGGATGGCCTTGTTGTTCACAGATGGCGCAAGGTGGGATCTGTCAAGGTTTTGTAGTAGCTTTGGCATTCTTTCCCCTGGCCCTTTTCAGGTGGGGCGGTGCAGGTGTGGGTGCGGCGGTTGGATTTTGCGGTCCAGATGGGAGGTGAGACTTGACCGCGATGGGTTGCACTGGGGTTAAGACAACTCAAGACATTGCTGGTTCAGCTGGTGGATCAAGATACCACACCTGAATTCCCAATGTAAAGTTGGGTAGGCTTAAGGTGGCCATTATCGACTTGCTCATGACACCGGATGGGGGGAAAAGGAAGGGAATTGTATGGATTGGAGATGAGCCCAGATAACTCCCTGATGGCTGTATGTGGGGGTGAGGTTGTGGTTGCGGCTACGCGTAATGCTATGGCTGTGGATGATGCTACGGCTGCTGTTGGTGTTGCGACTGCGGACGATGTTGTGGTTGTGGTTGGGGCTGTGGCTGCAGTTGTTGTTTGGGTGCAATGGTGCTTGAGGAGACCATGCACAAGTTCGCAGTCTCACTTTGTGTCGGTGATGGTGACACTAAGGGGAAAGGAGCCATCATGGTGGTATCGACAAACAA
Organism: Pseudotsuga menziesii; assembly: GCA_001517045.1. NCBI lineage: Eukaryota > Viridiplantae > Streptophyta > Pinopsida > Pinales > Pinaceae > Pseudotsuga > Pseudotsuga menziesii. Next base: position 23,555 of record LPNX010627790.1, read on the forward strand.
CCTAGGGCCCACATTCAATAATGGGGAGGCTGGTGTGTTTTCAACCATGGTGTTGATTGCAGGGATGACATTGGCATGTGTGGTCGTCCCTTGCGGCTCAATGGTGGTGATGGTAGGGATAACGTTGGCAGGTGCTGTTATCCCTTGTGGATCATGATAAGTGAGTTGATCAACTGTCATGATCTTCCCTTCGTGGGGGAACATCATGAGACGAAAGATAGTTGATGCGACCGCTCTCATGGTGTACATATAACTTCTCCCGAGGAGAAGGTTATAGTCCAGTTGAGCGTTAACAACCTCTATGTCAATCAGGACTATCTTCCTGGCTAATGTGATGGGGACATGGGGGAGGATTCCTTGGGCTTTGGTAGGATGGCCATCATAAGCCCGTAGAGTTGTGGAGGATGGTTGAAGTATTGGGGATCCCAGTTTCTGCCAGACCAGGGTAGACATAACTCATGTGGATGCCCCCTCATCCACTATGCACCAGTGCACAACCAAATTCTGGATAGACATCGGGATTTGAAAGGCGATGGTCGATGGCATGTGCGGTTCTCCATTCTTCATGTCAAATGTGATCAACTTGGAGTCAAAGGGGTCTACTGCCCCAAGGGTGGCTAGTAAGGCTTTTCGCTGCGTTGGGCACGTTTTAAGTACCTCAAGAGCGGACATGGTGGTTGGTGTTTTGGCCAAATCATCCACGATGTTGTAGCTGAAAGCAGGTCTAGCCGTGGCATTATTGGCAACTCTACGTATGGGGGGGCGTGGGAACGGGGGTAACTGAAGAGGTAGGTTGACTGTTTTAGACGTTGATGCCTCTGATGGGTCAGCAGGTTCAGTGTTGGCTTCATACTGATTCCGTCTAGTTTGTAAGTTGACCTCTTTATTTGTCATGGCTAGCAGGTGATGGACACCTATTTCTGCCGTGGGAGCTGCCCCTGGAGCATTGGGATTGGCTTGGGGAGGGGGTGCGGTTGCCACCAATCCTTGGACTGGAAGTGGGTTTTGAAGCACTATAGGAGGAGGCCCTTGTGGTGTCGGGTTGGGTTGGGCTTAGTTTGTAGCGTTGGTGGCCTGTTGGACCTTGTTCCGAATGGCCTGCTTAGCCGAACCCATGAGGGGACACTCAAATGTGTAGTGCCCATAGACCTCACAGAGTGTGCACGGTTGGTTTGTGCGCAATAGGGTGTTGAGTCTTGGTGAATTCGGTCGTGAGGGGTTTTGGGCTGGCTGGTTTGCCGTGACATTGTTGGGAGGGTTCGGATGTTGACTGCCTCCCTGCAGTTGGTTATTACCTTGGTTTTGGGGCCGATTATTTTTAGCTTTCCCTTATTGATTTTTGGGGGCAGGCTGGTTGGGATAGTTTTGTTGTGCAAACACTTGTCCCAACGGAGCAAGTGGAGTAGGGGAGGGGGCTTGGTGCTTGCACTAGCAGTGCATAGTAGATTTGGGTGGGCGACGGTGCCACGAATGTGGGAATTTTCCCTGGGTATTGCTGTGTTGGCCAAGCCATGGCCTGAGCCTATTGCGGTGGTGCAGGCTGTGCGTAGGAAGTTGTAACTTCGGACTGGGACATCATTCTTGCATAATCCAGAGTTTGGTTCTAGTAAGAAACACTAGCAGCATTGCTTGGTTGTGGCGGAGCTATAGGTGGTGTCAGACGGTGTTGTGGCTGTTGGGAGACCAAGCCTATGATGCCATCTGCAACATGGGATGCCCCCGGTGCATCATGGTAGGAGGTGCCTGTGCGGGGAGCATCTGGGATGACGGTGTACAGGTATCCAAACTAAGCGTAGATCAGGTCAAAATGTTGGGCTTTTAGTATGGCCTCTTCTTCATATTGGGGACATTCGTATGCGATGTCCTTGGCTATGGGTGGGAGCAAGGTCTTGAGGAACCAATCCAAGAATATCCCGTCGTCGAGTTGGATTTTACATAGACTACGGCGTCGTCGCCACTCATGGATGTGTTCAGTTATATGAGTGGCAGTGTTCTGACGGCAGGATAACAAGATCTCCACCCCCTCATCATATCTGACGAGGAGTTGGAAATATTGTAGGAACATGAAAGCTAGGGAGTTGAAATCTAGGTACTTGGCTTGTGGTAGCTCAATGTACCATTTGGCCGCAGCACCTGTAAGGGTGCATTGGAATAGACTCAGTCTGATGGAATCGTCTACGATGATGTTTGACGAGCACCATAGATGGAATGTCATGATGTGATTTTGGGGACATTCCCTTTCCTTGCCTTCAAACTTGGGAATGTCTGTTGGCAGCTTGGTTGGCATAGGTGGCCAGAAAGCTTGGTGGTGGATGGGTTCGTTTGTTAACTGAGCCAAATCAGGCAGGTTAAGATGAGCCATGAAAGGAAAGTTTGACCCTAGGTTGATGTGATATGGGGTAGCAACGGTGGTGGGGTTTGCAGGTGCATAATGTACCTGCATAGCTGGGGGTACTGGTTGTGCCATTGTAGATGGGCCAATGCCCCCAAGTGTGGTGGGAGGGACAGTGTGGGTGGATGGGACATTTGTTAGTTTTTTAACATTAAGCTAGCATTATTAGGATCTTTAACTGAGAGAATAACAAGTACATCAATCAAACGCAAGAGAAAATGAACATAGTGTTTTTCCTCGGGGAAACCATAAATGGAGAAAACCCTGCAACTTCCTTAGAGATAGAATCAACACCAAAATAGAAAAGCCCAAAACAGTAAGTGATCTCCTGACAGTAGTAACCTTCTTCTTATCTAGCTCCAGTGTCTCCTCCTTCCTCAACTATGCGCTACACTTGAGTGTGTATGTGATGTGTGCTAAATAGAGAGTCCAACTCTCTATTTATACTAATCCCGGCATGAATAAAACCCTACTAGGGACGACCTCTCTAGGAGAGTCTAATAACCCTAGTGCCCCGAAACTGTGGGGACTTTAACCCTTAGACAATTGGAGGGTTACCCACAATGACTTGACATGACTTGTTTACATTATAGATCCTCCTAATCAGAACATCGGGGCATGCCAACATGACTCAATTACATAATAGACATATCCTGGAATAAACATCGGGTTACAAGACATAAGATACATAGATGAATACATTCTGAAGTTACAAATACATCAACACTCCCTCTTAACTAGGAAGGTATTCTCTCAACACAATTTTCATCACTGGTCTTCTTCTCTAGATCATCTCGTCATCTGCATATTCAAGTCATCTTTGTCTTCAAGTCATCTTCATCTTCGGATCTGGATCATCACTGGACATCATCACTGGATCTCGATCATGATTGGACATCATCACTGGATCTGGATCATCACTGGGCATCATCACTCGATCTGGATCATTACTGCTGGATCATCATGGGTTCTATCTCATGATTCTTCTCATCATAGAAAGTTCTACAGAGCCAACCCTTTTTCATGCTGATCATAGGCCTAGCCTCCATGTAGGTCTTCTTTAGTGCTTATATCTGACCTACTCGTCAGAATGGCCCGCCCAACACTTACATCTGACCTACTCGCTAGAAAGGCATGCCAAGCACTTACATCTGATCATGTAGGAACCAATCCTATGATCACATCAGAAATTCCCATCACTCACATTCACTAGCATGATAGGACACAACTACTATCATCTATGAAAAGGCTCAGCACTTACATCTGACCTACTCGTCAGAATGACACAACACTCACATCTGACCTGCTCGTCAGAATGGCCAACACTACATCTAACATGGAAGGAACCTAATCCTATGATCACATCAGAAAGGCCCATCACTCACATTCACTAGCATGATAGGACACAACTACTATCATCTATGAAAAGGCTCAGCACTTACATCTGACCTACTCGTCAGAATGGCACAACACTCACATCTGACCTGCTCGTCAGAATGGCCAGCACTCACATCTAACATGGAAGGAACCTAATCCTTTAACCATAACAAAATGGCTAAACCCTTATATCTGATCAATTGGGAACACATCCCTCTATCACATAAGAATGGACATGCACTCATATATGATCATATGAGAACACATCTCACAGTGATATCAAAATGGTCCTCAGTCTCAGATTGAGTTTTCCTGGTAACTGACCAGGCACCTCCACTCCAAGAATGGAAATAGTCCTTATATCTGATCATGTAGGAACCAATCCTACAGTCATATCAGAATGGCTCAGCACTCATATATTGACATGGAAGGAACCAATCCTCTCACCATGAAAGAATGGCTCAGCCCTTACATCTGACCATGGAAGGAACCAATCCTCTCACCATGTCAGAATGGTTCACAGACTCATCACTTCCCTTTGGAGGGAACCTCGATATGGAGAACACCACGCTTCTCCTTGAAGTACTTAAACTTCACTTTGGCCAATGGCTTCATCAACACATCAGCTATCTGATCATCCATCGCAACATATTGGAGCTTCACTGCTCCCCTCTACACCATATCCTTGATATAGTGATACTTGATCTCAATATGCTTCGACTTGTCATGGAACACTGGATTCTCTGACAACTTCACACAACTATGGTTGTCACAATGTATACAAGTAGCATCCAATTGGAGATCAAATAAATCAGACAGTAGCTTCCTCAGCCATACTGCCTCACAACTAGCTGAACAAGCTGTGAAATACTCTGCTTCAGCTGTACTCAGTGCCACACAAGATTGCTTCCTGCTAAACCAAGAGATCACACCTGATCCCAAACTGAAGCAACACCCTGAAGTGCTCTTCCTATCGATGGCACTACCTGCCCAATATTAATCAACATAACCCTCCAGGTTAATCTTCTGATTCACATCGTACTTGAGCCCATTATCAACTGTACCCCTCAGGTACCTCAAAATATTCTTTGTAGCAATTAAGTGAACATTTCTTGGATCTGTCAGGAATTGGCTCAAGGTGTTCACAGCAAAGCAAATTTCTGGTCTCGTGTTTGTCAGGTACTTTAAGGACCCAATCATCTAATGATACATTGTAGCATCAACCGAATCTGATGAAGCATCACTCAATAGCTTCAGGTTCAATGCCATAGGTGTGGCCACAGCCTTGTAGTCCATCATCCCAAATCACTTCAGGATCTCTAGTGCATACTTCCCTTGTCCAAGGAAGATTCCATCCGCACTCTGCCACACCTCCATACCTAGAAAATAATGCATCATACCCAAGTCCTTCATTTCAAACTCAGCAGCAAGATTTCTCTTCGTATTAGCAATCAACCCATCCATACCTGTCACAAACAAATCATCTACATACAGTAGAAGCATCACTGGGTTTCCATCTTAAACCTTGTAGTAAAGGTTGGAATTTTCTTTACTCTTAGTAAAGCCCAAATTGGATAGAAAGCTATCAATTCTGTCGTACCAAGTCCTGGGTGCCTGTTTCAAACCGTATAGGGCTTTCTTCAATCCGCACACATGAGACTCTCTGTCATGTGTCTCAAAACCGAGTGGCTGTTCTACATACACTTCCTCTTCCACTACACCATTCAAGAAGGCAGTCTTGACATCCATTTGGTGTATCTTCCATTTCATCACTGCAGCCAGAGCAAGTACTGATCTGATGGAAGTGTATCTGGCTACAGGAGGAAAGGTTTCTTCATAATCTATTCCTTCTTTATGAGAGAAACCCCGAGCCACAAATATTGCTTTATATTTTTCAATGCTACCGTATGCAACATGCTTGATCTTGTAGATCCATTTGGAAGTTACAACTGACTTCCCTTCTGGTCTTAGGACAACATCCCAAACATCATTCTTCATGATCGATTGATATTATTCGATCATAGCATCCTTCCATTCTTTTCGTTCTGCCACTTCTTCATAACTGGAAGGTTCTTTATCAATGAAATCACATAGTAAAGATACATACCCGGAGCAGGATCTGGGCCTCTTTCTTTCTCTATGATTCTCTTCTAGAGCCCCATATCTTTCTGCACCTTGGATAATTTCACGTACCCAAGTAGGTTTCCTCTTATGAGGATTCTTTTCCAGAGGTGGATCTATAGGTATTTTTGGTTCTTCAAATTCTCGATCTTCTTCTTGAGTTTCTTCATTCATGGTTGTATCATGAATTTTGGGTGCTTCTGCTTCTTCAGGTTCTTTAGTAGATCTCCTTCTGGATTTGTTGTAAGACGTGTCTTCATCAAATGTCACATCCATGCTGATGTCAATCTTCTTGTATCCTGGGAAATATATTCTATAAGCCTTTGAGCTTTCAGAGTATCCCACAAATATACGCTTCTTTCCTGAAGGATCTAATTTTGTTCTCTTCTCTCTTGGAATGTGTATATACATAGGACAACCAAATATTCTGAGATGGCTGACTTCTGGTCTCTTTCCAGAGAAGACTTCTTCAGGAGTCTTGTTCTCGAGTACTCTATGTGGAGTATGGTTCTGAACATACACAACTGTTCTGGCGGCTTCTGCCCATAGATGCATATGAAGATCCGATCATGAAGCATTGCTCTTGCAGCTTCCATGATAGTTCTATTCTTCCTTTCTGCAACCCCATTCTATTGTAGATTGTAAGGAGTGGACAAATACCTCTTAATCCCTGATTCTTTACATAGCTCCTTGAATTCATTCGAAGTGAATTCTCCGTCATTATCTGATCGAAAGGTCTTGATCTTCTTTTCAGTGTGATTCTCGATTAAGGCTTTGAATTCCTTGAACTTGCTGAATACTTCATCTTTGTTCTTCATGAAGTAAATCCATGTCTTCCTAGAAAAATCATCAATAAAAGAAACATAATATGCATACCCTCTTAGTGAACTTGATGACATAGGACTGCATACATCGGGGTGGATGATTTCCAAGATTCCTTTTGCTTTCAATTTCACTACTTGGAAATGTCTTCTTTGTATTCTTTCCTTTCGCACATCCTTTGTAGACCCCATCATGTTTTGCTTGTATTTCTGGAAGACCTTCAACAGGTTTTCTTGCAAGAGGTAGTGCTCTGTAATGCACATGTGCAAGCCTTCTATGCCATAGTTCATTTGGCTCTATTGTGTCATGGACCAATGCTTGTTTTGGATGGCCCTTCAATTTGTACAAACCTCCTTCTTGTTCTCCAATTACTACTGCATCATCGATGGTCTTTCCTTTTGTCCACATGATGACTTTCCCATCTATGAATGAAACCCTCATTCCTTTTGCATCTAATGCAGATATGGAGAGAAGGTTCTTCTTGAGTCCTGGCACAAACAAAACTTCCTTCATTGTTATAGACTTTCCAGAGTCTAGCTTATAGGAAGATTCCCTACTACCTTTTATTGGATATTGGTAGTCATCTCCTAGCTTCACCTTGTGAGGTGATTCATGTTTTGATAGTTTCACAAAGGATTCCTTGAATCCTATCATATGCTTGGAAGCCCCACTGTCTATAAGCCAATCAGTGCTTCCATGAGTAATGTTTCCCGTAAGAGAGGAAATCAAAACATATTCATCTTCACTAGAAGAATCTTCACTTTCATATCTGGTTCTTTTCTTGGATGGTTCATCATCCTCTGCAGCATGAGCATGATGTATTTTCTTGTTTCCCTTCTTCTTATGAGAGTTAATCTTGTTTCTAGGACAATCTTTTTCAAAGTGTCCTCTTTCATCACATGTATAGCATCTCAATTTAGATAGGTCCTTTCTATTGTTATATTTATGGTAGAGATTCTTACCTTTGGAGTGATGAGAGTTTCTTCTTCCTTTCTTGGAGTGAACTGTGAGAGCTTTATATTCACTTCCCATATTCTCTTCTTGATCTGCTATCCGAGCTTCTTCTTGAGAGCATTCTTCCCATATCCTGTTGAACTTGACTAACTTCTTTCTGGCACAGATTCCTTGGATGAATGAATCCCATGAGCTAGGAAGGCCATTCAAGGTGGTCATCACAAATTCTACATTCTCCACTTCTTCATCTACTGCTTCTAATTGTTCCTTGATCTGAGAAACTCTTATGAAGTAAGGCTGGATTGTTTCTGCACTCTGAATCTTCACATTCTTCAGTTGGTTTCTTAGAGTCATCTTCCGGTTTATGTTCTTCCCTTCGAACAATTTGGTTAGGGCATCAAACATAGATTTAGGTGTCTTGAGAGAGGACACCTATGGTATAAGGTGATCCTTGATAGAATCAGCAATGATCCTCTTTGCCATAACCAACTTCTTCTTATGTAAGGGCTTTGCCTCATCTCCCTCTAAAACTAGAACCTCCTCACTGATATAGGAGTCCAACAAATTTTCTTCCAGGACCAGGGAGATCCTATACTTCCAAGATCGGAAGTTATCAACTCCCTCAAGCTTTTCATAAAGCTTGGTATGATGAGACATCTTAACTGAGAACCTCAAATGGAAATACAAAAGATTTATATCTTACCAGGTCAAGATGTCAGATCTGGATTTGGAGCTGAAAATCTTGTAGAGTTGGTTCAAGAACAAATTAGGGTTTTTCTTTTTCGGAGTTTTGTCCAACCAATTGCTTTGAATTTTATCCATAACTTCGATTTTAGGGAGGAGATCAATGCAAGCCTGGGCTCACTGAAAAATTCCTCTTCTGTGAAAAGCTCTAATCTCCGGCAGTAGTGTCGGGTCCAAAACTGAAAAACCTCAGAATTGGATTCTGCTTCGACAGAAAGATGTGCCCTAGGGAGGAGAGTTATTCCAACCTTCTTTTGCTGAGAATCTGTGGAGAGAGATCCACAAAATAGGAAGCCCTAGTTCCCGCAGCTGCACAATGTCTTCTTCTCAGGCTAGCCCTGATACCATGTTAGTTTTTCAACATTAAGCTAGCATTATTAAGATCTTTAACTGAGAGAATAACAAGTACAAAAATCAAACACAAGAGACAATGAACACATTGTTTTTCCTTGGGGAAACCATAAATGGAGAAAACCCCGCAACTTCCTCAGAGATAGAATCAACACCAAAATAGAAAAGCCCAAAATAGTAAGTGATCTCCTGACAGTAGTAACCTTCTTCTTATCTAGCCCCACTGTCTTCTCCTTCCTCAACTATGCACTACATTTGAGTGTGTATGTGATGTGTGCTAAATAGAGAGTCCAAATCTCTATTTATACTAATCCCGGCATGACTAAAACCCTACTAGGGCTGACCTCTCTAGGAGAGTCTAATAACCCTAATGCCCCAGAACTGCGGGGACTTTAACCCTTAGACAATAGGAGGGTTACCTACAGTGACTTGACATGACTTGTGTAGATTATAGATCCTCCTGATCGAAACATCCAGGCATAACAACATGACTCAATTACATAATAGACATATCCCGGAATAAACATTGGGTTACAAGACATAACATACATAGATGAATACATTCCGAAGTTACAAATACATCAAAAACATTTCCCCCATGTATGACAGTAGGGGCAATGTAAGTGGAAGGTCCACTGCCCCCTTGTGTGGCAGGAGGGCTACTGTATGTGGAAGGGCCACTGCCCTAATGCGTTGTAGATGGGCCAGCTTGGATAGTCACTATAGGTGGTGGTAGTTGAACGATGACAGTTTGCATGACTGTGTTTGGGCCACCTGTAGGGTTGTTGGTGATAGGTTGTGGTGTGAACATGGGTCCACTTGCTATGGATTTGCCTGAAAATGGATCCGGATTTGCACCAGCCATGGGGCTTGATGGTGCAGTATGGAGGTCTGGTTCAGATTGATATGGGTCTGAATCTGAATTAGAGGCTGTATGGTCTTCTGATGGTGTGAGAGGTCATTGAGAACAGTTTCGATGGTGTCGGTTCAATGTTCCAAGTGGTGGTGGTTTGCCTCTTAGGCGTGAGGAAGAGCATGGGGGATCAATCATGTTAAATGTTTATCAAACAGGAATGATGTTTGGACCCCGCTTTCAATGGCTTCCTATTGGCTGTAGGTGGTCACTCGGCCACCAAGACTGCCAGAAGACAATGCTTGGATTTTTCCTCATGGGCATTTCTACTCAATCGATGGGGGTCGTTGCCTATTTCGCTTGGCAATTCCTCTCAGCGACCAAATAATTTGGGGTTCCCGTGGTACTCCTCATAATGAGTTTCTGGGCAGAGCTCAATTACTCCCCATAGTTGAAGTAGTAAGGGACTTATGTCCTCAAAGACTGTAGATTTTTTGAACTTAGTGTAAATTGATAAATTTTAAGGCTCTCTCAGCGTCATGAATTGAGTTGGGTTGATTAAGTGGTATGGTGTATATGTTTTTCTGTCTTTCTAGTATCAGGTGGCTACAAATGGTTTATGAATTTATCATATTGTGGTAGAGTTCATATCATTATCTGTGCAAGCAGTGAATAATTAGAAATTTGTAAACAGATACATTTTTAACCCTGAATTTTGATGGCCTAACTAGGTGAGTAACTTACACCTATATTCCTCTTCAACCAATAGAAGATGTTGGGCTCTCAACACAATGGGACTAAGCCCATCCGTAGATCCACAGGTCACCTCCCAGATGCAAGGTTGGTCAACAGGGAGGACGTTTAGTGCCATGAGAAGCCCTCCTTCTCTACCCCCTCTACCTTCCAGGTCATCCGTTTTTAATGGTTTAGAACAATATTCAGTGAAGGGCCTAGGAGTATACGAGCTATGCCCTTTGTCGTATCCTAGAATACCCTGAAGGGTGATGACCGGGTAGAGGAGGAAGGGTAAGAAAGACTGTTAATTTTATGTCAATTTTAGTTAAGCTACATTCATTAAGCCATTAAAATTTGTTTTGAATTTACACTCTATTTGTTGATGCAATTACAATAAACTGAAATAGAAACATAAATTGAACTACTGTGCTGGACAAAGGCGGATGAGCCGTACTGATAGTCCCTATTAAACTGAAATTAACTTCTGATTGACAGATCGCACGTTTCAAGTCAAATTCGACGAGAGGGTTGCAAATTTTTTTTCAGAAACAGGCGAGGGGGTCGCACAGATTTCATAGACAGAAGCGGTTTGACTTTTTGAGTGAAGTTGCACCTTTCGGAGGAAAAACAACGACCTATTTATTCCTGTGAGGCCTAAAAGAGTGACCTCGTCCTTTGTTCAGGCCCAATAGGTGCGACCTGCTCCAGAATTGGGGTTTTTCTGATCCTGAGTTAGATCCGGCAGACAGTAACCTATACTGTGGCCAAACAGACTCGAATTTGCTTTGCAGAGGCTTCGGAAACAATTAAAACTAAGATTAAACAAGAGTTAACCTAGATCTGATAAGAAATTTTAAAAACTAGGACATAAAATGAAAAAAATTGAAATTTCAAAAAACTGAACCAGGGATCCTGTGGGATCGACCTGGTCTGGTCGCCAGTTCTGTAGCAAGGATTTATCCTTGCTACAGGGGTAGGAATGGTTCCCTTCTGTCTATAGGACAGAAGGGTAGGTTCCTACGTGTGGAAAATGCAGAAAGAAAAATGGAACAGACAGAAAGCAAAGAACAAGAAAGAATGGCCGTGAGCCCCTTTGCAAACAAGGTTAGGGCTTTGTCTTGGCTACCTGCAAACAACTATTAAACCGAAATAAACATGCAAAATATGTTAGAGATCAAACCTGCAAAAAAATAATGGTCAGAAAACAACTAAGCTATCAAAGAAAACACATAAATAAAACTAGGTTATACCTCTCCTTTGGTGAAATGGGCCACCATGCCTTGGCTGGAAGAAGCACCTCCCTATCTCACTCAGCAATGGAGGAGCAATGGCTTCATGGGGAAGATGAGTGGAAGGGAGAAGGATGTGGGTGGCTTGAGAGGCAACGAGGTCTCAAGGCATCCACGGGTAGCATAACAGTATGCAAGAGAGGAGTTGTTTGAGAGTGACCCCCCACCCTCCTTTTATAGCTTTTTTTGGGGTTTTAGGGTTTTGAGCCCTTGGTCCGAGCTTTAGCCCCTTTTTTGAGATTTTTGCCCCTTTTGCCCTAAATTTAGCTCCTTTTAGGGTTTTAGGCTCCTTTGAGGGGTTTTAGCCCCTTTTTGGAGGCTTTAGCCCCTAGGAGAGTTATGTAGGCTCCTTTTTGGGGTTTTTAAGCCCTTTTCTTCATTCTTATCCTTTTTGAGGGTGTGGGGGTCTAATGGGGTGAAATGAGGGTCGGGTATGGGTGCCCTTGGGTGGTGTAGGCCATGTAGAGCTGAATGAGGGATTTTTTGGGTTAACAATATGCCCCCTAATAAGTGAGGTCGAAGGGGTAAACGATGGCCAAAATACATTATAACAATTTCAAAAGATAGTGCATAAGTAACTTGGATAAAAGTTTCCATAAATCACCCATAGTTAGCACCTATAACAGATAAAGTAAGGACTCTCTCTTCCTGAGGGGGGGCATATCCATTCTTAGGAGTAATAAAGAGCATGGATGTCAAATCAAGCACACTACAGAAACATGAGGTGTATATAGGTAGTGATCATGGCCACTAAAAGTGAGTACACATTGGATTCATGTCAAAAGGAGATCATAGCCATGAAAATGATAAATAATGAATCTATTTTTTAGAATCAAATGAATATATATGGAAAACAATATTGAATGGATAAATATCCATAAGAATCGGTTTCAAAGTAGAGGTAAATGGAAATCCAATGCAACTCAAATCATAGCATAAAGATGTGATGTTATATAATGGACTCGAGGTCTTCAAACCAAAGAATATGGGTATGAGTCTAAACTATGTGAATAGATGTCCTGGATTCAAACATAGTAAGACATTGTTTGATTACCAGTCATTGATGTATACCATTAACAAACACTATCCAACTCACCGATAATTATAATGAGAGGTAAGGAACCTAGTACAATATAACAAGTGTGAATAGATGTCTTGAAGCCGAATACCTTTAGACTCTAATGATTAGGGGAAATTGATGTATTCCCACTGTCGATAGCGAGGAGAAAATACACTAATGGATACAAGTTCCAAGGTACTAAAAGGACTCTAAATCGTTATCCCAAAATACATATTTTGGAGTCGATGGGATGTGATCCATTGGAAGAAGGGAATCAAGGAATCCCCCACCATAAAACATGAGGTAGTAGCAGAAGTACAAAGGTTTGGTGGAACAAACTGATTGATTTTGAAATGTACTTGACATAGGAATGCCAAAAAACTAAAGTCAATAGTTCTAAGGATTGGATGACATAGGATAAAACTTCTCTTGAACATAAGCATGGCATAATAAATGACTAAGGAAACATTGACTCAATAATGAACATGACACAAGTTAGTGATACATGAGACATCAACAGATTGCTCCATAATGGATGGAATATTAACAATTCGGTAGAGATAATGCATAAATGAGTTCAACTTTCTAAATCCATACTATAACCAAAACTACAAAGAAAATGAATCAAAATAGTTTTCTTTGTTCAAGGGTAATGCAACTTTATACCAAACATAAATAAGAACATGACACTTTCCCATCCATCTTCTTGGAATATTTGATTTTTTCGTATTTTTCATATTATTAAAACCTAAAAGGGAATAAAAGAATGTTATAATATAGGGGAAGAAATAAGTGATATGGACAAGTAAACTAGTTCCAAGCGCATGGAACATACCTATGCGTAATTCAAGAAACATGAGTAGGATATGGATACTTGGGGTTTGTTTATTCCTGGTAAAAGGGTGTCAAGTTGCAAAGGAAAAATAATGCATAGCTTAATGACAATGAGATAAGATATGAAGGATTAACAAACACCTAGAAGCTAGAAGTTGGCATTAGGCTCAAAAGTGTAAATGGAAATAATGCAATGCATATACAAATTAAACAAAAAATGGGTGAAAGTCCCCCTTAAGACATGGGAAACATATTCAACAAAAAGTCAAGAATGATTACCAAGGGACTCTTTGATCCTAAAAATACAACAACATGAGAATCAATATAATATAGGATCAAATCTAGGATGCTCATGGAACAGGTAGGATCTATTGCAAAAGATGATAGACTTGTATAATATAAAGTTAAAAATCAATATTCCTCAAAAACAACCTATGGTGTTTGAAAACTGAAGGATATGGTGCAAAATGCAATGCATGGGATCACCTATTCCTCAATACTAATTAAGAAACATAATACCTATAATAAATATTTTTGTCATAAAAAAGAAATGATTCCCCTGAAAAGAATGTGAAAAACCACTAAGATATACCTAAAACACAAGACAAATAGTTCATTACAAAAGTTAAAAAGTAAACTATATAGAAGTGGGTTTGCAAGTAAAAAGTAAATAAATTAGGGTAAAATTTCCAATTTACCATTTCATTCATATGCAATTGAAAACTTGGTGAGCTATTGGTAACAATAACCTTGATCTTTCGAATTCGATTGTGTGATCTAGGATCAATCATTTTTAGTGTTTCCAGTTCTAGGTAAGTGGTCCCACTCTTCTCTTTAAATTAATATTTTTATTATTTAATTTGTATTCCATTTTTTATTTTTTGGGGACTCGTCCCTATGTGTTTGTAGAGGTGTACACAGGTTTTAGTGGCGCGGTTTACATATATGCTACTATCTACACACTAAAAACTGTGTATACATCTAGAAGCTGAAACTTTTAAAAAACATAGCTAAAAATCCTTAATTTTTGTAGGATGGCGATCGAGTGGCATGCGAGGGAAAATGAGGAGATTGATAACTTGGTTTTATAGAATATGAGGCCCTTGAAGTGTTGATGTTACAACATCATCAATATTTCTCCGATTCAATCTTGTGTGCCAAGATTGAGCCTCATGCACAACAGAATTTGAACCTGAAATTTGACAACAGAATCCGATGACATCCGACGTATCATATGGATGTGTTGGAAAGAAATGATGAAAAGTACTAATCCTTTTTCATTATTTTAGCGCCATCAAATTTTTGACACTATGGTGTAGGTTTTTTGACGTGTAGGCCGTTGGATTTCTGACACTACGACGTAAGTTATTAGACAACTATGGCGTAGGATATTCGATGGTTAGGCATAGGATATTCGATGATTATGCATAGGATATTCGACAGATATGGTGTAGGATATTCGAAGGTTAGGTGTAGGATATTCGGTGGTTAGGGGTCAAATTTCTGACACTAATCCGTAGGTTTTTTTAATAAAATAATGTCATATTTCCAATTATTTGCCCCATATCTCCAACGGTAACTATGTTCAGGGTGTCGGATATTAAACGACTGTGCATTTATAAAATTTAAACATTTTTAAACATTCTGACATGTTTGTTGTATAAGCAACGGACGGTTTATGAAAATTATTTATTCCTTGATGGATGGTTTCATGAATTGTTTTATTCTTCAACGGGCGGTTGCGGGAATTTTTTTTTTCTTCGACAGATAGTTTGCTGGGATTTTTTTATTCTTCGACAAACCTTTGTTTGAGAAAATTGTGATGCATGGAATTTTATTTTTTATTATTGTTGATAGTATGCATTCACGAAGTTTGTGACAAAATGTAAAATAGACATATTCTTTATCCAAATGAAAACAACCGACAATTGCTTGCTAGACTATGGGATGTAGCAAAACGAAGGGGTGATGGAAAATGTTATTGTCTGTGTACTCAATGCAGGGGATTTAAGAGGAGAAGAATATTGATCTCAAAAGCCACAAAATATTGCAGGGAACATGGACAAGCTGAGGGGGGCAATGAATATCCTCCATTTGTAGGTTTAGCATTATAAAGTTTTTTATATTCTTTGCTGTGGTAAATGTATGTATTATTTTAATATTTCCTATATTAATGTATATCTATTGATGTTTCCATGTATTTATAAAGGAAAGACACCCTATAGCATATTGTCCATAGGAAGTGCTTTCAGAACAAGTTCCGGATCAGGATCATGGAGCGTCTATGTTTAATGGAGAACAAGTGAATGATCATATTGAACAAGATGTTCATACTGATAACGAAGTTGAAGATGATGGTACAAATACATTGATCCATGATCCATTTAATGTTAGAATGGATGATGACGATGATGATGATAATGAAAATGATGATGACTTTGATGATGTTCACGATATAACTCTTCTCGATAAGGCATATGAACCCCTTTATGAAGGCTCCAAAACAAAACTTCTCTCTGCTATATTGTTGAAAATGAACTTGAAGGTTATGAATGGTATTTCAAACATTGCAATCACACAGATGCTAAGGTATGTAAAATAATCCATCACATATATAGGATCGTGATAAAGTTTATCTGTATTCCTCTAATAATTGTATTGTTAACTCATTATTGATCATCGTACGAATGAAGCGTGTTTCGTTAATATTATTTATTTATTACATCAACTATATATATATATATGTGTGTGTGTGTGTGTGTGTGTGTGTGTGTGTGTTTCTATAGCTGGATAGCTAAATTTTCATTACCACCATCAAATATTTTACCTCTCACATATCAAGATTTATCTTCCATCATGAAAGATATTGGAATTCATTATGAAGCAATTCATGCCTGCCTCGATGACCATGTTATATATTATAATCAGCATGAATTTGCAATAGAATGTCCAGAATGTCATGTAAGTATATATCGAACAGATAAAGTACCAAAAAGGCGCCTCAGAAGGTTCTTCGTTATATTCCCATCATTCCACGTTTGCAACGACTATTCAGGTGCAAAAACATAGCGCAATTTATGGATTACCATGCCAGGAATATAAGTCAAGATGATGTTATCCGAATGCTTGCAGATGGTTATGCTTTTAAATATATGGAGGAAAAGTGGCCTCACTTTAAATAAGAACCACGTAATCTTAGGATTTCTTTGGCATCAAATGGTGTTAATCCATTTTCACAGATGAAATCCATTTACACGGTGTGGCCTATTTTTGTTATAAACAATAAAATTCCT
Organism: Pseudotsuga menziesii; assembly: GCA_001517045.1. Lineage (NCBI taxonomy): Eukaryota > Viridiplantae > Streptophyta > Pinopsida > Pinales > Pinaceae > Pseudotsuga > Pseudotsuga menziesii. The sequence continues at coordinate 40,380 of LPNX010627790.1, forward strand.
CCATGGTTGTCAATAAAGAGGGAGCACATAATGTTGTCGATGATTATTCCAGGTTTTTTGTGTCTACAACTGCTTTATTTCTAATGTAGTTGTGGCATCTCATTTGTCGTATTATGTTTCCTAATTTCCTAATTATATTTTTTTATTTTACTCTTGTGCATGGTTTATATATCTTAATGGTTCTCATAATGATATATTTTATATGTACTTCAAATCAATCAGGTAAGTTCCAAGTCAAAGATATGAATGTATATATCGAACCTCTTATAGATGAGCTACTGAACTTATGGAATGGCATCACTATGTATGACTTATCTAGACCAAAAAAACAAAAGAAATTTTAATTCCATGCAATGGTTGTATGGACAATACACGATCCCCTTGGGTTAACTTCATTTTGTTGTTTGTATTTTTAAGTTTCACTTTAATTGCATTTAATTATATGGATTATTTAGAATAGTTTATATATTATTATAATTTACATAGATATTCCATATCTAAATATTGTAGATCTTCAAACGAAGGATAAAATTTCATGTCCAGTTTGTGGTCCTAAGATAAAATCTCGTCGCTCAAAAAGCTTAAGAAAGGAGGTGTTTGCTGAGTATAGGCATTTCCTCTCTAAGAATCACAGGTATAGAACAAGCGAAAAAATATTTTCAATGGGAAGCAGGAGACTGCATTAAAACCATGGAGAATGAAACCTCACCTTTGGAAGATGCAATACAATAGAAATCGTCATCATCGTATATGAATTGTTATGTATTTTAATTTTATTGTGATTTGTTTACTGTAGTGGCCATATTTGATTTATGTAATTTTTTTATAAACTAATACTCATGATATCCATTGTGATCATGAAGGAATTAATGGGATTCCACGAGGAATGAAAATTTATCCTATTCAATTCAGCAGGTTTCCCTACTATGAGCACCTACAAATTGCTCATTTTTTTGATACAATGCATATTGGAAAGAATGTTGCTGAAACATTATGGTGACTACTGGAGCTAAGGAGGAAGAAAGATAAGTTGTGAAATATTGCAAAGAAATTCAAGAAAGCAACCATGCAATGAAAGACGTCATCCAATTTCATAGCAACGGAGACCAACTTAATATAAACTCAATTCCATGGATGTTTATAGAACAACAAAGCAATGTTTTCAAAGAAGTAATGCGGAAAATTAAATTTCCCACTGGATTTTGTGTGAACTTGAAGAATATCATAACAAAAAAGGTGATTTTGTGGGGGTCAAAACACATGATTGGCATGTCTTCATCAAGGTAATTATTATTGTTATGTCTATATAATTTAATTTTTTTCATTTTATCGCTTATATATATATTTTTTTGGTATACTTTGTTTAATAATTGGTGTGGTTTGTATATTGATACAGTATGTTCTACCTCTCTCTCTCCCATACAACTTCGAAAACAATGTCAAACAAGTTATATATAATCTTGGTAAATACATGAGGTAACTAGTGATTACTTGCATGTGCTTAGTGTTTCTTTAATTCTCATAATTTATATTTGTTTTTTTGTGCACTATTTCATCATATGTAATTTTTTTTTTTTTGTTAAATATCATTATTGGTTTGCATCACTTGTAGATGGTTGACATCTAAAGAATTTCATAAAGAAGATATAAAGTATTCGAAGAGAGAAATTCCTCGTCACATGTGTGAAATGCAGAAGCATATACCTTTGACATTTTTCAATGCATAGGAACACTACCTCATACACCAAGTTGAGGAGATTGAGTTGTGTGGACATGTGCACTCAAGGTCCACGTGGATGGTTGAAAGACACTTGAAATTTATGAAGGGTTTGGTGAGACAACGAGCACATGTTGAGGGTTCTATGATGGAAGGATATACGGTATACCAAAACATGTTGTATGTTAGTGAATATCTTCCTATTTTAGCATCAAAGCTCAATTTACATTGCATTTTTGATACAGACTCCAATAAAAAATTTGAAGGGGAGCAACTGAAGGGGAAAGGTAGATTGAGGAAGGTGAAAGGTAATTATTATCTAGTGGATGTTTATTATATCGTTCATATTCTAATTGAATTTTCTAGTTATTGCATCAATTAAGATCATATACTTTGTTCAAGAGATTTACATATGTCTTTCATTGTAATGGTTATTGTCATCAAGTAGTTGGTCGAGAATGGGATGCAATTAATTTATACATCGCAAACAATCTTGACTGGATGAAGGTATGGATTGAATGATGCAAATAATCGGGTCATGGAATATCATGGGAAGGTGTGTCTTCATTGGTAAAAGCAACACAACGCAATGGAGATAGAAATATAACAGAAAGGGAAATCAATTTAGCATATGGTTTAAAAGAAAAAATGGCAAGCATATTAATCAATCCCTCTAAATATTTTATTTTGCAAATTACATTTTGATGTACATGTTGTTCGTTTCCATGTATCCTGCATAACTACTGTTACGGAGAGAAATTCCTATGGCTTGGGGTACCACAATAGACAGCTTGACTCCAGAAATAAATCAATTCCTATATGCAAGAGAAACTAAATATCTAACACTAAAGGATCTCAATTCGTACCTTATTCTGGAGGGTTGATGTAGATCCCTGTTGAGCTTTCCAACTCCAGCTTGTATTGATAAATTGCTTCCTCAACACTCAACAAACAAGATAAGCATGCTATATATAATTGTGTTAGACCTACTCTAGCATATATAATCAATAACATATAAGAATTTAGGAAGAATTCATGGATCAAATACTCATTTAAACACACATTATTGGACAGGAAAATATATTTCTATTAATATAAAACAGAGATTACAAGAGTGACAACCTCTGTCGGCACATCTACGAAACGGAGAAACTGAGTCCCCCACTTGGGCCTCTACCACTTCAATCCTCCATATCTCGATAGCAAGATCACAAGAAATAGGAAAGCTTGGGAAGAACAAAAAAGTGCTCCAAGAGAAAAAGGGATGCAGACTCAAGTATAAGCTCCGGCAACAATGGACTTTAGTTTTCTTTCTCTACAATTCCTCTCCTTTCAATGTATCCAAATGGTTCCTTATATAGCTATTCAATGGGGTAATGAAAGGTTGAATCCAAGTGATCTCAAGGCATATGGAAGGCCAGGAGACAAGTGAGTTGGAGCCACATCAAGGAAAACTCCAAAAGAATTTGGCCTTTTGCACACATCCCGATGTACGCAGTTTTAGGGGTCAAATACACGTATATACGCGAGAAAGGGATTAAAAGTCGCGTATGGAAATTTTTGCATGTTTTTAGGGATGATATTGGAAACATCAAAGGTACAAAAATGGTCCATGGGGTCTAAAGAGTCTGTAGAGGGACAGGGAAGGCCATAAAAGTGTGACTCACCATGTGTGGTAAAATCAGCTGTAAC